>CM036757.1:70959568-71392068 GCA_020796225.1 Arion vulgaris
TATCATATATCACAAGCAAAGAACATAAAGATATCATATATCATAAGCAAAGAACATAAAGATATCATATATCATAAGCAAAGAACATAAAGATATCATATATCACAAGCAAAGAACATAAAGATATCAACATACAAATAAATGACCAAACGCTAAAGCAGGTGAGAGAATTCAAATACCTTGGAAGTATCTTCACATCTGATAGTATACTGGACAGAGAGATCGAAACTAGAATCCAGCAAGCCAACAACATTACATACCAGCTTACCCCAATCTTGAAACACCCAGCAATTCCAGTAGAGACTAAAAGACAGATTATAAATGCAATCTTTATGCCAACACTGTGATACCAGTGCCAAACATGGGCACTGACAAAATAACAAGAAAGGAAAATTACCACATGCGAAATGAGATGCTTGAGGAAAGCAGTAAATAAAACAAAAAGAGACAATATAAGAAATGAGGATATTAGAAGAACAGTCGGAACAACACCTGCTATTAGATTTATTGAAAAACAGAGACTCAAATGGTTTGGTCACTTTGTCAGAATTAACCCGAAAACACCAGTTGCAAGAGCGTACAACCTGAAAATTGAATCATCAAGAGGAAGGGCAGACCAAGAAAAAGATGGGTTGATGGAGTTACAGACATCTTAAAACTCCACAATACCACAACATATCAAGCGACCGAGCGTGCATTAATTTGGAAACCGATCATCAATTAAACCTGCTACGCCTAGCGGCAAAAAAGCAGCGAAGGACAAAAGAAAAGAAAGAAAAGAAGATACATATATACAAACACACACAGGTATTTCCTCATTTTAAAAATAAAAAGTCTAGATTTGATAGCTAATGATCTAGAAAAGTCATCTATGGGCTGACCCAGTCTTTATTGTGTACCAGATCAGTTTCATGAAGTAAAAGATACCTGACGCGATATTGACCATATCACCCATTGTGCGCTGTGGTGGAAGAATAATACGGGCCTAATACCGTATACCCCATTATACCACATGGTATTAACCCTTTCGCTGCTACATACTTTCTTAAGGCTGAGCTAAAAATAGCTACTCTTTGTTTCTAGGTCACAAACGTGAATGTACGCCTATTGCAGTGACAGTAGCAATGTATAACGTGTTAACACGCCTTAGCCCACAGAGGAGAGATAATAACAGACGCGTTAATGCGTCTTTAGAAGTGAATGGGGAAAACGTATATATACGTCCTTAGCAGCTAAATTAAAAAGGGTGCTGTATTTGGTCTTGCTCATCTTGAAACAATACAGAACTGAATTATTTGGTTAAATTAATGTTATCATTTCTATTACAACGTGTTTAAATAATTATTAATCAAAATGAAATTAGTACGGTCAACATAAAAATATCATCAGAGAAGGGGTGTGGACACCGGAACAAATTAGTACATGCACTCAAATACAAGGATACAGATATGCAATAGTCTGATTGTTTTGGGTGTTGCCGTTTCTACTAGCTACAGTTTGGGAAAGCGATGCCGAGCATTTCTTCCTTGATCGAGCGGCGTTTGGGACTTGGCCCTGGGAGAGTGATGCCAAGCATCTCTTCACTGATCCAGTGATGTTTGGGGCTTGGCCATGGGAGAGTGATGCCAAGCATCTCTTGATTGATCCAGTGATGTTTGGGGCTTGGCCCTGATAGAGTGATGCCAAGCATCTCTTCACTGATCCAGTGATGTTTGGGGCTTTTCCCTAAGAGAGTGATGCCAACCATCTCTTGACTGATCCAGTGTTGTTTGGGGCTTGACCCTGGAAGAGTGATGCCAAGCATCTCTTCACTTATCCAGTGTTGTTTGGGGCTTGGCCCTGGGAGAGGGATGACATATGTAGCTTAACTGATTCATTGGCGCTTGGGCTTTTGCCATGAGAGCGCTATGTCTAGCATTTCTTCACTTATCCAGTGAAGTTTGTGATCTGAGTTCTATATTTATGTTATTCATCGGATTTAAAAAAACTTCTGGACCACTTATAAGGCAATGTATTATGAACATCATCTTGACAAAATTAACATTGGGCGAATATAGCAGCTCAGAATAGTGAAGGGGTTAAATGGCTGCCATGTGATCCTGGTGAAGCATACGGACATAGTACTTGCTTGATAAGCTTGATGATCTAGTTATTTGACATTACATAATCACAGTATTAATTAAGTTAACCCTTAAATTATCTTAGATTCTCCGATAGGAGTTAATTCTTATATTTCATGTTTGTTGGCCTACACTAGAAGGCTCCAAAGCCGAAGGATTGACTTCATTGCACCGGGTTTTACTCCACATGGCTCGGTTCGAAGGATTGACTTCATTGCACCGGGTTTTACTCCACATGGCTCGGTTCGAAGGATTGACTTCATTGCACCGGGTTTTACTCCACATGGCTCGGTTCGAAGGATTGACTTCATTGCACCGGGTTTTACTCCACATGGCTCGGTTCGAAGGATTGACTTCATTGCACCGGGTTTTACTCCACATGGCTCGGTTCGAAGGATTGACTTCATTGCACCGGGTTTTACTCCATATGGCTCGGTTCGAAGGATTGACTTCATTGCACCGGGTTTTACTCCACATGGCTCGGTTCGAAGGATTGACTTCATTGCACCGGGTTTTACTCCATATGGCTCGGTTCCTCTCCGAGAAAATGACAAGCCACCTGCCGAGAGTATTGCACAAAGCACGACCTCCGTAACTCCAGTAATAAATCCTAGGGGTCTCTGGAAAATAATGCAGCGATGAGCAGAACGGCGCCGAATCCACAACCATCAGAACCCAGTGCAAGGGCTTAACCACTTAGCCACTTAGCCACAAAGAACCCTAACACACTCGGCCTACACGCTGTGATATAACGGATAAAAGATTCGTCATTAGGTTGAAAGAGGCGTGCCTTGGCTTAAAGAAACTTTGATCCCGTACATATTGGTTATTGGTTACTAAACTGACGCCATTGCACTCCGGGCAGACCCATAGGTGCTCAGTCTTCCCCAATAGATATCGAAGAGTATGCATACTGATGGTTCCCGTGGCTCGCTGATTAAATACACTCCTCACTCTGCCCCTCATGCATCCAGTTCTACTTGTACAACGGGTAACTTCTACATAACAAAGAAACACACAAAACAATCACAGAATAGTGACACACACACATGTACACACAACACAAACCAACAAGCAAGCAATGAGTTGTTCTTTCTTGCTAATGTATTCCTCTTTTAAGAATGCTATTTATATGCTCAATGAAATATATCACGCATGACCAGATCACTTCTAAATGTTTGACCAAACCCACAAGATACACTATCAAATGTCAAGCATTTTGTTAAATTGTATTTATTCCACCATTATAAATACATGTCATCCTATATTCATGATTAATTCAGATATATACAAATGTATTTCATCTGCTGCTGTCTTTAGTTTCCCGTGTTATAATGTTTCTCATTTCATTATTCCAATGATATTTTTCTGAACAAATTATTATATATATACTATTACTATTTTTTTTTGTTTCGTGTACTATGGTTTTGAAATCCATAATTTTGTTTTAGCATGTCTGGTAGACATATCAACTGTTGACAGGGCCGATCTAAAGTTTTTATTGTATCGATGTATTCAGAGGGAGTAAAGGTTAGTTGATTCAGACCTAGGTGATGCCCCTTGGTGTTTGTTAGTGTATTAAGTCATGTCCAAAAAAAATTGCAATGTTAGTTGCATAATTAATGGTAACTATGGATGGCTCTAGTGATATTATATATTGGGCAGCTGTGTAGTCGTGCCAAAGCCCCACTAGGACACCGCACCGGTAATTATATAACCAGGGCAAGGCGTCCTGCCTCACAGAATGACCGTAAACATATCGTTTCTAAATGTACATGTTTTCACATCATCTTATTCTTTTGTTCGTTCGTTCGTTCTACATCAGCCACTTGTTAAACCACTCTGTGTTTGTTATGCGTGATTTACGCATTAGAGCGTCAGTTCGTTGTGCCAGTTAGGATCCTACAGACCCTAGGCCAGCACTTCCGGTTTATGCATGATTTTTTATTCGGGTTCGCCTTCCTAAGTAGGACACACACAAAACTGTGATGTCTTCTTTTCTTCTTCTTCGAACGCTCCATATCGACCACTTGTCAACCACTCTGTATGATTTGTATGTGATCTGAGCCTAAGAGTGATTGTACGTTGTGGCCGGTTATGCGCCTACAAGTAGGCCAGAACATCCGATTTCCGCGATGCTTTTTATTTACTAGGGTAGCTTCCTAGGGTATACCTCAGACGCCTCTTACGACATGCCATGTAGATCGCAGTGGTACTATTCTTTGCTTCCCTTGCGAGCCCAGGAACCACAGGGGGACTTTGATGTAAGAGGGTCCTTCCACCTAGAAAACCACAGCCTCGTTACCAGTGGCGGCTCGTCATTAAGGGCCTACGGGGCCAGGCCCCACAAAAATTAATGTAAAAGGTGTATTTTTTTTATAAATTAAAATATAACCTAAAACAATACTATGATTTTATCCGAAAATGTTTGTCTGGCCCCACCAACAAAAATGATCACGAGCCGCCACTGTATATATCAATATAAGGGAATACAGCAGTAGAACTATATAGCAATGGCAAAACACTTTTTAAAAGTATTGTAATTTTAAAAAATACAAAACAATATGCAACGACTTTTAAAACGAAAGATCTTTATCAAGTAAAGAATACACCAGAAGTGAAGAATAACATAAACATATCTTGAGCATACTTCTTCGCTTCTGGTGCATCTGTTGCTTGATAAAGGCTTGTTGGTCAAAACGTCGCCGTATATTGTTTTGTTGTACTTTGTAAAACTACAGTAGTTTGCTTTTACTTGTCTCGCCATATATGTATATATATATATAGTGTTAGTCAGTCACTGATATAGATAAGTGAGCCAATGTTACACGTTAACTCTGTGTGTAACTAGTTATATATAATAATAACAGTAATAAAACTCATGTTAACAACTATGACATCCATATTGTTTAACTTAACAAATTTGTTACGAGTATTTTATGTAACTGTTAACGGTTTGTACAGATGTTACTATTTATTTTACGACTACGGCATTGAATATGAGCCACAATAACGTAGAAGTCGATGGTGTCAAAGAGGGGCCACATGATGTAGAAGCTGACGATGTCAGAGACAAGCCAAAGGATGTAGAAGTTGACGGTGTCAAAGAGGAGCCACATGATGTAGAAGTTGATGGTGTCAAAGAGGGACCACATGATGTAGAAGCTGACGATGTCAGAGACAAGCCAAAGGATGTAGAAGTTGACGGTGTCAAAGAGGAGCCACATGATGAAGATGTTGACGGTGTCAAAGAGGAGCCACATGATGTAGAAGTTGGCGGTGTCAAAGACAAGCCACATGATTAGAAGCTGACAGTGTCAAAGAGGGGCCACATGATGAAGAAATTGACAGTGTCAAAGAGGGGCCACATGATGTAGAAGTTGATGGTGTCAAAGAGGAGCTACAGGATGTAGAAGTTGACGGTGTCAAAGACACGTTGAATAAATGCATAGAAATTAGTCTCACTGTCAACGATCCGATGCTGAACAACACTTTACTTATTAATAACACTATTATCAACATTATTAACAACACTATTACCTAAAACATACTTCATCGCTGCACCAAGACAAAGTGTAGAGGGATCGAAGGTGGAAGGCACTCATGAGCTGAGGTATTAGTGTGTTTGACATCCAGGAATAATATGATACTTTCGCGAAAACCAGACGAACAACATTTCAGAGTTCCAGAACGATCTGGTTTATCTGGTCTCAATGATTAGGAATCAATGTGTTATTTTGTTCACGACAATTATCCTCGCTGGTTCTCGGTGGTTCTCTGAAGTAAAAAAGCTCTGACAGTTTGTTTATCTGGTTTATAATATCAAAGTGTTTAATCCGAACAATTTTTGCCAGTGACCAATATATTCATGTTTGTTGCTTCTAAAACATGATTTACCCAATCTGTAGAAATAATATGAAACCTGGAAGTTTATTGTTTGGTCTTGCCAGAATACTTTGTCCTAATGTTTGCCAATAGTTGCCCTTTTTGTATCCCGACACTCGTGTGTACGTAACCTCTACGCTACAGAGAAACATTATTGTTACAGAAGAAACATATAACTGCATTGTACATTTAATTTTCTCAACATCTCAAGTGATGAATCGACAACAGTTTGTCAGCATTTGCTATATAGATCAGTGGTTCTCAACCTGTGGGACGCGACCCTTTGGGTGCTGAACGACCTTTTCACAAGTGTCGCCTAAGATCATCGGAAAACCCATATTTTGTATGGTCTTAGAAACCAAGACACCACAGTTAAATATTTCACAATATATAATAACATATTATTTTTGTGATTAATCACTGTGCTTTAATTATGTTCAATTTGTAACAATGAAAATACATCATGCATATCAGATATTTACATTACGACTCATAACAGTAGCAAAATTACAGCTATGAAGTAGCAACGAGAATAATTTTATGGTTTCTGTGTCACCATACCATGAGGACTGTATTAAAGGGTCGCAGCATTAGGAAGGTTTAGGACCACTGCTATAGATCGAGAGACAGAGAATATTAGAGATTCACAGCTAGCAGCTAAATTTCGATACGTCAAAATCATCATCAGCATGTGTCGCATCAACATCGAAAGTTGATTGTAGTGAATTTCCAACAAAATTATTTCCCTTGTTCTTACGGATACAACAATTCAGTTTTCTGCATGTTCACTTCATGATATTTTCCTTCCAACTATATCTCTGTCTTCCAGTTTCTCTTATTACCTAAACTGTTTCTCCACTTCGAAATGTAGACGATACAAAATCTGATTTTATTTTGTCTTTATCTTATGGCTCAGATGTGAAGTCTGTCTTGTTGTGTGGCTCGGAAACGTGGCGAGTCACCAAGTTAAATACAAATAAAATTTAGACCTTAGTTTGCAAATCTCTTCGGCGTATTCTTAGACGATGAAGGTATGACAGAATTGCAAACACATACCTGTGTGTGGATGTGGGACGAAGACCCATGATGACCCAGGTTAAGAGGAGACAAAAGAGATGAGCCTTACATGCTCTGTGTCGAGTGTCACTAGACAGGCACTTAAAGGAACACGCAAGGAAAAGGGAAAAATTGACATCCTGAACAGACCAAGAGACTGAGTCTTCTTGAGGAACTGGTGGACCGCCCGAGTGGTTACCGGGGCCCAAATTTGGGGTGTAAAGAATAGAACCACTGTTACCTGCCATGCATGTCGTAAGAGGCGACTGAGGAGGTTTGGCTGAAATCGGATGCACATGTCCTAAACGTATACAAGTCTGTGCGTTTAGGGGCCTACCAAACCAATGTGCAACGTATACACGTTCTTGGCAAAGATCAAACATATCACAGAGTGATTAAGATTGGTCGTAAAGAACGAACGCAAAGAAAAAGAAGAAGAAGAGGAACTGGTGGATGATGGACTGTCCTGGAAAATAATAGCGAAAACAAGCAGAGACCAGTAAAAGTGGCGAACAACTATTGATGCCGTTTGCTCCAAGAGGAGCATAGAGAACTAATAAATGACAAGATAGAAATATTGCAACCAATTCATTAATTCTCTTCAACAAAAAACGCACAACTCTTATGTACGTTTATTACTATTTGCTTCCCTTTGAGAATAACAAAAAATGTTTTCAATTCGACATCTATGATACTATTAGATAGAATAAGTTATTCTGAGTTAATTATCATACATATATATGTATATGTAAGCTACTGTTTAATGTTATTTCAGCTCAAACCGAGGGAGGAATGATTGTCATTTTGATCACGATTTGCTGATAGCATCAAATTTCACTTCAATAATGTTCTCAATTGGCTTTATTATAATGAAAACTATGCTTCAAAATCCTACAATTCACAACTTGTAATGAAAAAAATGAACATAGTTTTGGACTCATAAAGTCTATGTATTATCATTTACAAATTGGCAGAACATTTTTACTAATACTTTATATATTCATAAAATACTTTCAGTGAAATGATATATTTTTTTCTGTTATTTTAAGTATGTCTGTTGCAATTTTAATGATTTTCTTGATTGTATGTTCTGCATAAACAGTGTGAAGATTATACTTCTCAGAATGAAGTTTTTGTTTCTTAAAGTGAAGTTTGTATTTCTCATAGTGAGTGAAGTTTGTTAACTTCTCATAGTGAAATTATAACTTCACGTATATTATACTCGGCTACAAAGGTTCATGTGTCTCAGAAAAAAATGTCTTTTGTTTATGTTTATTTGTTTTCTTGAATTTAATTAAAAAAATTGTATTTATATTGAAGACAAATGAGAGTCATGTTATATACATACAGTCTATATATTTGTGTTTGTTTGTTAATGTTTGTTTGTTTGTTCGTTAATGTTTGTTTGTTTGTTCGTTAATGTTTGTTTGTTTGTTTGTTAATGTTTGTTAATGTTTGTTTGTTTGTTTGTTAATGTTTGTTTGTTTGTTCGTTAATGTTTGTTTGTTTGTTCGTTAATGTTTGTTTGTTTGTTTGTTAATGTTTGTTTGTTTGTTGGTTTGTTTTCTAACCCCCAGAAAGTATAGAATTATTTCGTCCTTTTTCCTGTTTTGAATGTGGGGAAGTACCTGACTTTCTTTAACTCTTTGTGGACTAAATGCCACACTACATTGCTTTGGGTTGGAGGCCTTTTTACCAGGAGCCACACTAAAGGGCGATTTTTATTCTAAAAATAAAAGGCTTGTAAAAACATAGCTTTTTTTCTGGTGCACTAAGAGTTAAGTCTCAGAAACCTCTAACAACTCTAAGTGTGTAGTACTATGCTTAGTGTTGCTGAGACTTCTACGCAGGTAGAGTCTATTGGTGATCACTGCAGTACTCCCTCTTTTATAGCGCAGAGGATTCTCTATAAACATCACTTATTGACAACGCTGATCAATCTGCATGCAATTAAAGCGTAGCAATAAAGCTGAAAGTTGACCAGGCCATAGTAACTAACTAACAACGCTGCTGTACGCAAGCGAGACATGGACAGTGTATAGCAGACACGCAAGAAAACTAAACCACTTCCACACAAGCTGTCTACGCAGAATACTAAAAATAAACTGGCAGGACAAAATTCCAGATAGCGATTCATCACGAGAGCAAAGATCCCAAGCGTCAACACCCTGTGGCAGAAGGCCTAAGTGAGATGGACCGGTCACGTTGCTCGAATGCCTGATAAACGCATCCCAAACAGTTGATATATGGCGAACTTGAAGGAGGCAGACGTTCTGCAGGTGGACAGACAAAAATTTTAATCATACTCTTAGTGTCTCTGAAATGTTTCGATATAGACAATACGTGCTGGGGATTCCTTGTGAAAGATCCCCAAATGTGGCGATGTAATAACAAAAGAGGAACCCTCAAAACTAAGAATCATCGTGTCGTTGAGGCACAGAGAAAACTAGCTGCACGAAAAGACAGAGCACACAACACGCACATGTCTAACCTTGATCATGTATGCCCCACCTGTGGTAGGGGATTGTGTTCTAGGATTGAACTCTACAGTCACCTCCGCACACACCATAGAGGTGCAGCAACACACGTCTGAGATTGTTGTCATCATCGCTTGCGATGGACGGCTATTATAATTATAGTCCAAGGGCTACTCCAGCGACTGCTCTAGAACATATACCAGTTGACGATTGCTCTAGAACATATACCAGTTGACGACTCTTCTATGGGATCGTTGTGTGATTTTCGCCAGAAAAGGTATTGAGCAATCACCTGCATGGACAGAAGAATTGCGTTCGTGTTAATAAAGAAATAACATATGGCATGATAAGATAAAGTTGAATGAAAGAGATTGAGGGCGGTACATTAAGTATATATGTTTCTGATCTTCTTCTCCTTCGAACGTTCCATATTGACCACTTGTCAACCACTCTTTGTGATTTGTATATGATCTGAGCATATTTTTTTTTCCCGATCCAGAAGCACTTGAGCTTTCAGCTCTTCGGCTCGGTACCATGGATATCGTAACCCTTCGGTTCGGTGCCACGTACACCGTGAATCTGGGGAACCTGTGGCTTTTCTGCCAGCCCGTGGAATTGAACCCGCACTCACAGAGGGCTAGTCACCCGCAGTCCAACGCGCTGCGAACACGCTGGGCAAAAATGATCTGAGCATAAAAGCGATTGAACGTTGTGCCAGTTATGCGCTTACAAGCAGGCGAGCAGATCCGATTTCTTCGGTGGTTTTTTGTTTACTAGTGTAGTTTCCCTAGACCCTTACACCAGTCGCCTCTTACGACATGCCTTGTAGGTTGCAGTGTTACTATTCTTTACTCCTTGTGAGGCCCGGCAACACACAGACGAGCTGACTACTAAAAGCACATGCAGCCAGGGCCGTGCGGTATATTTTCTCAGTATGATGCAAGTCTTCGAAATGCCGCCTCTTAAATGTTTTCTCGTTAAAGTAACCTTCAATTATGATTTTGATTGCGCTGCATATGCCGCCCCTTACGGACCGCCTGATGCGGCCGCTCTCTGTATGATAGCATGGCACGGCCCTACATCTAACTTGTGTGTAGTCCGAACCGTCTAGCACCGCTGATTTGTAAAATTTCAGAGGATGATAGGTAAAATAATGCTTGAAATTTACAATCGTGTGAGAAATCTTAAGTCTATTAATTCCCATCATTAAACTAACATCAGTCTTCGCTGTAATACAATTTCTTTATTGTATTGTGACTTTGTCTATCGTTGTTCTTTGTAAATCTGCAACACGCTGAATTTATTTTCTTTTATTATTGGTAATCATTTTTATTCCAGCCGATCTTGAGTTCGCAACCATGTTAAGTTTCTAGCCCAGTAGTTCTCAAACGTTTTCAAGTCGGGGCCCACTTGAAGCTCTACAAAAAATCGTAGGCGCGTTATACACAAAAACTTAATAAATAAGATGCAGAAAGCAAAAAAATACCCAAATAACTTTCAAAATGCAACATTCCTTTATTTATCATTTAATTTCTGCATATGAGAAACATTGGTCTGATGTGTCTTGGCGATTTTTTACCCTGGTGTCCGCTGCTGCCGCGTTGCCGACCCCTGATATGAGATTTTCTAGGGCGTACCTAGGAATGTCACCAGGTACACTGGTACGTCTGTGCACACCCTTTGAGAACCACTTTGTTCGCGCCTTGATATATAAGGGGGAAAAAGTTATACCCCATACAGAACGATATTTCTTTTTTTCTTATTGACACTTACGTGTTCTTTATAAAATAGAACCTGAATATTCTTTGTTAAATCGTGCTTGTTCACATGCACCATCACTGAAGCAACATTGAAATTTCGAATACAAATTTTAAAAAGCAATATTTCTACTTCTTTCGTGTCATAAATATCCATCCGCTTGAGATTATTATCTTCCCCTTTATCTATTTTCTTGTCATCTCTCCATCTCTATTTGGCTGAACTTCATATACAAACGTGTCTTCAAAGAAACAAATTGTTCACGTCACATCGGGACTACACCATCCCTCAGCTTTTCGTTTGCCAAGTTTTCAAAAGCATTTTTCTTGATACGACTCGACGATACGCTTCATAAACATCTAGATACTAATGTCAAACATGGAGGTCATAGTTCCATAACAACCAGTGTCAACAACTTGAATACTAGCATAGTAAATACATGGTTGATTTATTGAGACTATTTGTTCATGAAACGCTTACGTAGATCTTACACGTCACTGTCCATTGATGAATCTGTATATAGAATATTCCAGTAGAAGAAGGTTTCAGTTTTTGTGTTTTTTTGTGTTTTTTTACGTTGTTTTAGGGGAAAGGGAAGGGTTATAATACTTGCAACACTCACGCAATAATACCACAGATTATTTGATGTTCAAGCAATAACCATCAGCAAGGTGCGTGTTCTTTATATGACGTTGCTCTCTTTGCAGCGCATCTGAAATTCACTCTGTCTCTAGCCAGTTCACCACTTCGTCGATGGTCATATTCATGGTTTCTTTAATAGCTTGTTGCCATCTTCTTCTTGGTCTGCCTCTGCGTCCTGGGACTCTGCCATCTAATATTGTTCTCTCCAGGCCATCGTGACGCTTGATCTGGCCAAAGTATCTAATTTTTCTGTATAGTATGTTGTTTATCAGACAATTGTCTTTAACATTTAGTTCTTTCAGGACGTCTGTGTTCTTCCTTTTTTCTGTCCATTATATTTGTAGGATCTTTCTGTAGCATTTAGTTTCGAACAACTGGATTTTCGTTCTCGTCCAAAGAGATCTCAAGAAGATTGGCAAAAGCAATCAAGAAGTTAAACACAATGAAGAACATGTGGCAACACACCAGCAAAATACTAAAATTAACAATATTGAGAACATGCATTTTTCCAGTGGCTACTTATGGTTTTGAATCATGGACCATTACACAAAAACAAGAACGAAAATCCAGTCCTTCGAAACTAAATGCTACAGAAAGATCCTACGAATACCATGAACAGAAAAAGAAAGAACACTGATGTCCTGAAAGAACTAAATGTTAAAGAGAATTGGCTGATAAACAACATACTATACAGAAAAATTACATACTTTGGTCACATCAAGCGTCACGATGACCTGGAAAGAACAATGCTAGAAGGCAGGGTCCCAGGACGCAGAGGCAGACCAAGAAGAAGATGGCTACAAGATATTAAAGAAACCATGAATATGACCATCGACGAAATGGGTGAACTGGCTAGAGACAGAGGGAATTTCAGATGCGCTGCAAGGAAAGCAACGTGCTATAAAGGATACGCACCTTGATGATGATGGGTTAGATACACGTATACTATGTTAAAGACACTACCCGAGGAGGTTGTATTCTTCACGATATACTCGGCACAGTTGTTCATATCTCGCGTAACGTTGAGATAACATTAAGAGAAAACCTGGTCGTTATAAAACATCTGAAAGATCTCGTTCTGTGATACGAATAACAGAATGGACTAGAGCCTATGTGACAAACAGACACAAATCTATGAATTCAATTTGTCATTTTGTTTTGGAAACAGTAAATGGATATGCGGAATGCTGGCTTTGTTTACTCGATCGTTCTCAACAATTATGTTTCTTCCTTCAAGGTGGTTGAACAATGGGTAAACTTCAGATGAAGTGAATCTCAAGAGATTTTTGTAGTTAATTTAGACATATTCAACGTGTTCGTGGTGGTAGTTCATGGGAACATTCTTGTGTACGCTTGTGTTCCATTCTTAAACTTTTCTGTAAAGTTTCTTAAGATCAGATGAGAACGATAACACACTAAAGCTGTCCACATTTTTTACTTCTAAACTCGTTTCGTAGAGCAATAATACTGCATCTGTTCTGTCTGCTAACTGATGTTAGAAATAAAGATAAACTACTGAACACTTGTACTCGGGGATAGATAAACTACTGAACACTTGTACTCAGGGATAAGCCATGTTTGGAAACAACTGAGGAACCAGAATCAAGATAAGAGTCATCATGTGTTCGAGATCACGAGGATCTTTATTTGATTACTAAGATATTTTGTGAGTTAATCTTTTGCAGGTGCATTAGTAATTCATTCATGACTATCTGTCAACAGCTTCTTCTTCGAAAGCTTCATATCCATCACTTGTTAAACCACTTTTTGTGATGTGTATGTAATCAAAGCCTAAGAGAAATTGTACGGTGTGTCAGTTATGCGCCTACAAGTAAGCCTGCATATTCAATTTCTGCGACGCTTTTTATTTACTAGGCTAGCCTTCCCAGGCCTCTACATCAGTAACCGTATACGACATTCCGCGTAGGTTGCAATATAACTATTCGTTGCTCTACTTGGGGCCCCCGACAACACATGGGCGCCTGTCAACAATTAGTAAAAGGAACCTTTTCATACCTCGTGGTATATAGGTCAATACAGTGTTAGGCCTGTATTTTTCATTGACCGTCGGCACACGATGGGTGATGTGGTCAGCATCACGCCGGCAGCCTTTACTTTCCCAGAGCTTGTCTTGTACCCAGTTGAGGCTGGGTCGACCTGACAGCCGTCGCGGTCGGGAAAAATAGTAATAAAATATAATTTTTAGACCTCCAGTAATCAAATATAATTTTTAGACCTTAAGGTATGAATTCACTTCACATTTCTAGCTCCTAGCATGCATGAGGTAAGATGACCTATTCCTTACATCACATGTGGAACGTCGAATATGAGATTGAACCCTCAACCACCTTGTGCACGAGTCGATAGGCGAACATTTACGAATTGAGCTACAAAAGACAGTAATATTTATAGAAGAGATAACTTTGTGTATATATATAAACAATATTCTAAGCGAACGGAAGGAAGGAATGAATGTGGCCATTATTGTATGTGACTCCCACTTGATTATTGCTTCAAAAGATTCAAAACGACAACCATCGTTATGCGTGGAGGACTTCTATCTAGGCTTCCAACATTCATGAGCTTACGTGGTTATACTGTCCTATGATAGCCAAATCTGGTCACTGACAACAAATGATAGAAGAAAACTAGTCATGACAGAGATGAAGTGTCTATGCAGAATGCTGGTTGTAACAAGAAGAGAGCGGTTGAGAAATGAAGACAAATGATAGAAGAAAACTAGTCATGACAGAGATGAAGTGTCTATGCAGAATGCTGGATGTAACAAGAAGAGAGCGGTTGAGAAATGAAGACATCAGGAAAAAGTGGGTACAACATCAGTACTAGACTTCATCAAGAAACATCAAATTAAATGGTTCGACCACGTAAGTAGATTACCAACAGACAGTGCACATCAAAGAGCAATGCTGCTCTGATACAATGGATACAAAGCAAAAGGTCGGCCATGCAAAAGATGGACCTCAGAGATAACAGAGGCGACGAAAGGGACAATCTACGAAGCGCATACAAAGGCCCGTTTTAGAAATCTCTTCTTGACCTGACGATGTGAGGCAAACAGGATTCCAGAAAGAAGAAGAAGAAAAAGAAGAACTGTCCTGTGAATGCGAGTTGTCGTGGTAATAAAATGACAACAAAACTTGCACCAGCAGCACCGATGGCCGGAGCGTTGAAGTTGTATAAGAGTGACATTCTTCGGTTGTTTTGCGAGTGGCTGTTGTAAGAGGACATCATTTTCTTCTTCTTTGCGTTCGCTCTTTACGACCAATTTTAATCACTATTTGTGATATGTTTCATCTTTGCCAAGAACGTGTATACGTTGTACATTGGTTTGGTAGGCCCCTAAACGCATAGACTTCTACACGTTTAGAACATGTGCATCCTATTTCAGCCAAAGAGGACACAACAATTAGTATTACACTTATGAAGAGTTTTTCCTCATCGTCGTCTCTAGCTTGTCCCTGTCGAAACTTGCATCCCATAAGATCAGTTATAATTGTCTCCCTGTCCTGTGTGAGGTGTCCTGCGTCTGCCACAGTCATGCTTAACTCGTTTATGACATCGTGCACCAATCTTCTTCTTGGTCTTCATCCCTTTCGTCTGTCCTGTATCATGATCTTTTCCAGAGAATCGTGTCGTTTTATATGTCCAAAACATTTCATTGTTCTCATGTGTATCATGTTTAACAATTCCTTCTCTTCAATTTCAAGCTGTTCAAATATGGAAATATTTGTTCGTTTTCTTTTCTCTCTCTCTTCTCTTGCGATCACCGTCCAGACCGATGTACCAGACTTCCCCATAAATTCTATTCATGTGAAATCGGATCCATGCAGCCTTAGCATTGGTGTGTTTTACGTCACATCTTGAGCACCATTTGGAGCTCTGGTGCTTATCCTTCAGCGATGTGTCCGGTTTCCGCCAGCGTTTACTCGGTTCGCTCTCCGTTCTGTATTCATCTAGTGTTTTTTGCGGTGTGGAGTAGCTAGCCCCACGTCCAACCTCCTTAGTCGGCTCTTACAACATGCGTGGCAGGTAACAGTGGTTCTATTCTTTACACCCCAATTTGGGCCCGGTAACCACTCGGACGGTTTCTTTTATTGTATTCTGAATACTCTTCTGTAACTTTCGCATTCAAAAACATCAGTGACGTTTTTAGAAGTTTTGAATCACACGTAGTAAGACCAGGACTGGACTTCTGACGAGCAGAATGAGAATTGTCTTTTAACCAATGAACCACTAGAACTATCAGCATTCATGCCTCTAAACGTCTATTTAGATGAGACTGAACTCCATGAAAATCTGCACAGAGTGATATTACACCGGTTCAGTAACCTATTTCAATTATGCTCCACTTGTTTCGATATGCCTGACATTGTAACACCAACTACAGGTGTAATTAAATTTCTAACTGTAGATTTCCAATTCTGTATTTTTCTCAGCTCCTTGTGAAGCTTAGGGCTTCAAAGGTTGTCCTCCACTTTTCCTGGTCTCTGACTGTTTTCGTTATAGCTTTCCAGGATAATCCAGCCTCCTTCAGTTACTCAAGAAAACTATGTCTTCAGGTCTGTTTAAGACTTCCCTTTCCCTTTCCCTTGTTGGTTTCACTCATTGGCTTATCTAGTAAAACGCTTGAGTGTGTCTTCCGAAGGGTATCACCGACCCATTACCATTTAGATTTCCGTTTACTTTTTCTCATTCTTCATTCATTGTTAATAATACTTCCTGATTTTGTTAGGAATTCAGATGTCATTCATAATTGAATCTCGTTGATCTGTGCAATGTATTGCAATATAGCCTGCGAATATCCTGTCCATCATGGTTTCTCTCAACACCACAGAGTACATACTAGGAATTTGGGAAAATTTGGTATTAATTCATTATTATTTTGAAAGCGGAACCCGCCCGACTGGTTATCGGGATTCAAATCTGGGGTGTAAAGAATAGAACCACTGTTACCTGCCACGCATGTCGTAAGAGGCGAATAAGGAGGTTTGGCTGAAATCGGATGCACATGTCCTAAACGTGTAGAAGTCTATGCGTTTAGGGGCCTACCAAACCAATGTGCAACATATACACGTTCTTGGCAAAGATCAAACATCACAAAGAGTGATTAAAATTGGTCGTAAAGAACGAACGCAAAGAAGAAGAAGAAGAAGAAAGTGAAACCGACCGCTCAAATCATGGGGGTCTCTGTAGCTAAGTGGTTAAACCCTTGGTTCGAATCCGGACCGCGCCGTTCTGTTCACGAGTGCATTTTTGTCCAGATATCCTAGGGCTGTTGTCGATGCTACAAAGTTCATACTTTAAGCAATAATCTCGGCAGGTGGCGTGCCATTTCTACGGAGAGGCACCGAACCATATGGGTTCAAACCTGGTGCCTCTCCGTTTTTTTAAGTTTAATTTTTCTATATCCTGAATTTGAATATATGACTTAGTTTAAAAGTTCTTCTAATACAACTAGGCACTTGATCTCACATACCGAGATCTGAAAAAACCTATTGTACGAATGCGGTACTAACCAAGAACCTTAGGGATTAGGCAGTACAGCGATCTAGAAAACCGTGACAAATCGTCAATAATCAAAAATGTTAAATTGGAGACAATAAATATTAGCCACGCTGTAAACCCACTAAACTGCTGTCTCTAATCTACATTTGACATAACATATAACATTTCACATAACATATAACATTTCACATAACATATAACATTTCACATAACATATAACATTTCACATAACATATAACATTTCACATAACATATAACATTTCACATAACATATAACATTTCACATAACATATAACATTTCACATAACAGATAACATTTGTCAAAACAGATCGCCCGTGTGGTGCCGGGGCATGCAAGGGAAGCAAAGAATAGTACCACTGCAACCTACAATGCATGTCGTAAGAGGCGACTGATGTAGACCCTAGGGATGCTACCTTAGTAAATAAAAAGTAGCGCAGAAATCGGATGTGCAAGCCTACTTGTAGGCGCATAACTGGCACTACGTACAATTGCTCTTAGGTTCAGATCACATACAAATCACACAGAGTGGTTGATGTGGAGCGTTCGAAGAAGATGAAGACATAACAGATAACATTTCACATAACAGATAACATTTCACATAACAGATAACATTTCACATAACAGATAACATTTCACATAACAGATAACATTTCACATAACAGATAACATTTCACATAACAGATAACATTTCACATAACAGATAACATTTCACATAACAGATAACATTTCACATAACAGATAACATTTCACATAACAGATAACATTTCACATAACATATAACATTTCACATAACATATAACATTTCACATAACATATAACATTTCACATAACATATAACATTTCACATAACATATAACATTTCACATAACAGATAACATTTCACATAACAGATAACATTTCACATAACATATAACATTTCACATAACAGATAACATTTCACATAACACATAACATTTCACATAACAGATAACATTTCACATAACAGATAACATTTCACATAACAGATAACATTTCACATAACAGATAACATTTCACATAACAGATAACATTTCACATAACATATAACATTTCACATAACACATAACATTTCACATAACAGATAACATTTCACATAACAGATAACATTTCACATAACAGATAACATTTCACATAACAGATAACATTTCACATAACAGATAACATTTCACATAACAGATAACATTTGTCAGAATATCATTATAAATTATCAGTATTTACAAACAAACAAAAATTGACATAGAAAAACAATAAATTATGATAATCATTTCACACATGTGTAGTGATAGCATCTAAAAATTAGTTCATTTTTCCGTATACACCGCCTAGTGGGGAACATGTGTGCTTCGTGAAATCATAGTATCGCATTGGAGGTTACAAATATAAACAAATAGGGGGAGAAGGGGAGGGGTAGAAATGGGGGCGTGGCTGAGTGATTAAGAACTTTGCCTTGTGAGTCGAAGGTCATGGGTTCGAGTCCGGACCACGCCGTTCTGTTCACGAGTGCAGCTATTTCTAGAGACTCTTAGGATTGTTGCCGGAGCTAGGGAGTTCGTGATTTGTGCAATACTCTCGGCAGGGGGTGTGCCATTTCTGGGGAGAGGAACCGAGCCATTATGGGTCAAACCTGGTGCAATGAAGTCAATCCTTTAGCTTTAAAACCCCGTAAACAAATATAAACTGTCGTTTCTACATATAATATCGATTGCGATGTAGGACAAGGGAAGGATATGTGGAATTTAATGGATACATGTCTAGTCCAGCCGTCGTGAAACTGATGAGGTTAGGATTTTTCTTTCATATCACTGACAGAAAAAAAGCATTGACATTACCGTGGATTGAACACATGTCTTCCGCATGGGAGTGTCACGCTCTAATCCATTCGGCTAGACCATAGATTTTCAAACGTTTTCGGCCCACCGCCCACTTTGCACAACATAAACTTTGTAACGCCCCCTTCCACATTATAACAGTTTACCAACGCCCCCTCTCACATATATAAACGCTCTATTTTCTCTTTAACATAGAAAATTGATATATATTTCTATAATACATGGTCAGTTTTCAAATTATTATAAGCGTGAAATAGAAAATTGATGAAAAAATGGATCGTGTAATATGGGCATAAGATGAATTAAAATGCAAAATTCCAATTTTAAATGATTATTCAATCGCAAAATCACGAAAATAATTTACTTTAAAATATTTATTATTTATTTCTTCTTTAAGGAGCTACCGACCCTTAATCGCCTCTACACACCCCAAATTCTTCTGAACCTACTAGCGCCCCCTAGAACTCTTCAGCGCCCATTAGGGGGCGATACCGCCCACTTTGGGAAACGCTGGACTAGACGCTCCGAAAAAAATATAAAATATTTTTTCCAACGAATTGTTGTCTTGTTGTTTTGGATTCCAGAAGTTACTCTTCATTTTCGTTTCACGATGTTAGATGACAACGCCCATTTATATCAAAATTATTTATTAATAATGAATTCGTGCTAAGTTTTTAATAAAGAGAGTGTTTATTAAGCATTATATCTGAACTATTCAGATGAAGAGGAATGGGATGTGATAGCCATAAAATGGCAATTTCATAATGACACATAATGGTATTATGTGAAACTGCATATTAAATTTATTAGATTTGAACGATACTAGCCGTTCGCTTATGCATAGTGCAGGTAAAAGGTTATTCAAATATTAGTTTTCTGATGGTTTTTTTTCTGTGCTGAATTTATGTCCACCCATGTCACAAGGCATTGTCGCGGAATCCTAAGTCTAAACCATCTGTTAAGGCGTATGGCCGATCGTTAGGGATGTCTCGTGCGTGCGTCGCTGCAATTTTCTCCTACGTTTATTTATTTTAATTTGCAGCAACGAACAAAACGACGTCTGCACTATAAGGTCGGGAAAAATGAAATATACAACAAGTCTGCGGGAAGCTTCCAGACAATGTTTAGATCAGTGCTGCTCCAACGTTTTTATATATTAGATCACATCTCAGTGATGGCTGGGGAGGCACGGATGTCGTATAAACATTTCAAAACTATTAACAATAATCTTTATAAAATAGTCTATTTGAAGTATTGAACTCTGACCCTCTCGCCAGCAATGCAAAGGATAAATGGGACATCATCAAGATGCAACTATGCATCATAGCAATGAAAACCTTTGGGCAACAATAATAAAACCAGAACAAGAATAATGACTGATTCGAAGCAAATTATGCACCAGCTATTAAAGAATGTCAAACCACCCATCTAGAATACCCAAAATCCCCAAACCATGGTCACAATTGTCAACTTTAGAACGAGTGGGTTTTTTGTTTTGTTTTTGTTATTTCAGAGTGTGTAGGCCAACAAAAGTAATCAAAATAAAAGAAGTAACTCCTTTCTGTGAACCCTATGACGGAAACTTTCTCTTTCAGCACGCCACGAGGTGGCAAGAGTGTCACGCCAAAGTCACCATCAAAGTGAATGGGCGTCCACATAAATTTTTCCAGAGACGGTGAGAAGGGGCGGAAAATGACTTTAAAACAGTTTCATTGGTATTTTACTACGTGGAAATTTGAATGTTTTATCAAAAACCATTTTCTGGGCGGGGGGAGTCAACTGCCTCACCGTGTATACGCCAATGTCGAAGTGAAAGACTGACCAGCACCTGGTATTGTAACTATCATCCCTTTTTCAAGAAACCTTATGTGATTTAAGGGGAAAAAACTGTACAAATTTCTCCGCCATAAAATGGCGTCAAGAGATTCACCAGTCTGAAGTCAAAAGAAACAAAACTTCACTTTCTCGGATGTGAAACGAGGGTGCAAACTCATACTCTCTCGAGGATCGAAGGCTGTAAAAGTATCAGTGGTAGTGGTATCATATCAGGATGTAGTTTGTATGTGGTTGCAGTGATCATATCAGGATGTAGTTTGTATGTGGTTGCAGTGAGGTCTTAATCTTCTCCATCTGTTACTCGAACCTACAGACTCAAGAAAAATGCACCACAAAGAACACTAGCCCTACACACAATAGTTGTGTCAACAGGTTGAAACGTGTACGCTGTCTTTGTCTTTACATGCATTCAAACAACACAGTTCCTCATCGCTGGAGGTCATCGCTATCCTGGTTTTATAACACTGCCAATATCGTCCGAGTAGAGTTAATGAAAATGTTTCTATCGAATGAATCAACCCAATCGGCTAATATCCCTGTTCGCCACGTGTCGCTCAAATTACGAACCTTCGCCTGCAAGATGGCAAATGTCGATCACGGTGGAAATGTATTCAGGGGGAACTATTATAATAACTGCTTGTGGTCTAGTTACCTGGTTGCTACTTCAGTTATTCCCCTTGCAGTTATTATAATTGCAAGGTGATGGTTATCTAGATTAATGTACGCACTTTCTTTACATTTTTTTAGTAATTATTTCATCAAATTTTGTTGATTTTGAACGTTAGTAATATTTTTCTACAATTAACAGTTTCATTTGTGGACCATTTTAATTAGTCATTTTTGTAACTCTTTAATAAGCAATTGTTTCCCTTTAGCGTCTGTAGCTTAAGCGGGATTGAGCTCGATCACAACCCAAGCGTACCTGGTTCAAACTCCGCGGTGAGAAAGTTTGGAAGCTTCTTCTTCTTCTGCATTCGCCCGCTATGAATTCAGGTGTAGGCATGACGTCTGGTGTGGTGCTTCTGACTTTTGCGTGAAAGCCTGCTTACGGTTTTATTTATTTGTTTCCTCGCCATACAGGCAGGCCTTCTCCCACTTCAGAGGTAAGTTTGGAAGCAAATTACTTCCCTTTGATTTTTACGAACGGTAAAAATAGACCTCACCGTTCAGAAAGCGATAGCAAACTACTGAACGTATAAGTGGTGCCTAGAAAATCGTCGACTCGTTTACTGTTGTTGATGGCTAAAACATATATTAGAACCCCAGTTAAGCAATAGCCAGTTTGGGTTTAGGAGGGTAAGAGCTGCACAGACGCAATATTTACACTAAGACAGATCTGCGAACAAACAATTGAATACAATCACAGTAAATAACTTATATTTATAGACCAAGAAAAGGTATTTGATAGAGTAAACAGGTGCAAACTATGGAAGATCCTTGAAGAATATGACGTCCAGGGACAACTATTAGGTAATATCATGGCCTTATATCAAGATAGCCAGAGTACAGTAAGAACAACAGAAGGAATGACCGACTGGTTCTCCATTACATCAGGTGTTAGACAAGGTTGTGTCCTCTCACCACTACTCTTTATTGCATATATGGATAAAATAACTCAAGAGTCAAATTCAGATAATGATGAAATAAATGAACTGCTGTTTGCAGATGATCAGTGCCTGATACATCAAAATGAACAAGATCTACAACATCATATTAACACCTTGAACAAAAATTGTGTAAAACATGACATGAAAATCAGCAACACTAAAACAGAAATAATGAATATGGGAAGAAAACATAATAATCTAGACATCCATGTCAATGGAAACTAAAATAAACCAAGTGAAAGAATTCAAATACTTAGGAAGCATATTCACAGAAGACGGAAAACTGGATAGAGAGATAGAGGCTAGAGTACAAAAGCAAATGCTGTAACCTACCAGCTAGCCCCATTGTTAAGGCACCCAAAAATGTCACAGGCAGCTAAGCAACAGATGATCAACAGCATTTTTATACCTACTTTGTGTTACCAGAGCCAAACATGGACATTGAGCAAAGCGCAGTCACAAAAATAACTACATGTGAAATGCGTTGCCTGCGAAAAGTTACCAACAACACAAGAAAAGACAAAATCACCAACATCAGCATAAGAAAGAAAGTTGGCACAAAACCGTGCTTGAATTACATAGATAAACAAAGAATGAAGTGGTTTGGCCACTTAATAAGAATGCATCCAAACTCCACAGTATACAGAGTCTTCTACAACAGAACATCGGGAAAGAAGGCAAGAGGAAGACCACGGAAAAGATGGTTAGATGGCGTAGCAGAATCCTGTGAAAGAGCAAAGATAGCAATCACACAAGCCACCAGAACAGCGCAAGACAAAAACAGAAAACCACGACACTGGGCAACAACCCGGTAGCAGTGTGACGACAAAAGAAAAAGAAGAAGATGGCTAAGTCCTGTAAAAAGGACATGCCACGATTGTCATTCTTTCCCCTTGAAGAAATATCTCACTGTAACACTTTGTTGTTCAGTACTATCTACAAGATGTCTTATACGTCTAGCTCTACATCCAGCAGTGATTTGGTCGGTTAATTTTTCGTAGTAAATAACGAAAAGCCTACTGATGACCCGTAGAACACGCATGTCAACCCAATGGATGTGCTGAAGCCTACTGATGACCCGTAGAACACGCATGTCAACCCAATGGATGTGCTGAAGCCTACTGATGACCCGTAGAACACGCATGTCAACCCAATGGATGTGCTGAAGCCTACTGATGACCCGTAGAACACGCATGTCAACCCAATGGATGTGCTGAAGCCTACTGATGACCCGTAGAACACGCATGTCAACTTAATGGATGTGCTGGCTTATTTGTCTTACGTATAGACTAGGTGCTCGCCTCTAGTGCCAAAGGTAACTGTTTCGCTCCCTCGTGGAGCCATCAGGATATTTTTATAGAGATCCCTGATCTCAGTGTAGGGAGATCGAGTTCCTAGTCCTATCGGAGATGGACGGTAAAACGTAGGTCCAGTGCTCACATTGAGCACGTAAAAGAACTATTGACAGTTCAAAGTCGAGAAAAACAGGCTGGAAAGCCGCTGACCAGACAAAATTCATTAGAAATTAAATTCAAAAATTAAATTCCTACAAAAATATTCTTACAATCTTCTAAAATTACACCGGGGACACAAGCCAGTGCTACAGAGGTCATTCACTGCCGCTGAGATCAGCATGTGTATGAAAGAGATCGGAGCACACATGGTTAATCACCGAAGTGTAATGATGATGGTCAAATCAATCAATCGAACTACATATGTGACATTATCAAGCTCTAAAGATCACATCCCTCCCCAAATTATTCCAATTGTTCTCTTCATGTGGAACGTCGTGGACGCTACGTTGAGATACACTGACCTAGGGTAGGCTATGGAGAATTCGTGTGACGGAAACTACAAACCTGATGGATATATTAAGATGTATCTAGAGCCTATTGATGTAAATGAATAGGATCGTTGGTTCATTAGACGAGTTTGTTCATCCCGTATTTAAGTTGGGACACCCTAGTTTGGTATCGGAAGATGACAGCAGACGTGTGCGTGTGTGCGCGCGCAGACGATTGTATGAGTGTAGACATTCGAGTAATGAAGCTGAGACGGATACTGGTACGGCTGCCTAATATTTCATTTATTATTCTCTTCGGTTTGTCCGCACGATTATGAACATCAGATGGTACGACAAGATAACCAACTCTGAGGTATTGCAACGTGCAAACTTCTCTTCCATCATGGGCATTCTCAGCAGTAGAAGACTAAGATGGTTAGGGCATGTGAGAAGAATGGACAATAGCCGCATACCACATCAGGTATTGCTTTCTGAACTTTCTGAATGGAAGAGGCTCCAAGGCAGATCAGTGCTCAGACATCAGGATGTCTGCACGGCCTCAATAATGAACTTTTCTATCGCTCCCAACAAATGGAAAAAGAACTAGCTAATGGCCGAGTTAGTAGAAAATAACATTACGCAAAGATGTCGAAATTTTTTAACAAGAGATTTGGTGATGAGCTGAAAGGCAAGAGAGACAAACGCAAACTCAGAAGTTGTCAGAGTAAAACACTTGCCAATTGATCGTCTGTAAAGACGAAAAAAGCATATATATATTTTCTTCTCAACTCATCTTCCCATTTCCAGTGCTTTTCTATGTTTTTCTGTCTATTAAATGTTACCCATTGTTCTATATATTCCCATCTCTAATGTTTTCAATTTATCTTCCACATTTCTGTTCAATTTGCCAAGCTTCCGCACGAAGTAGCAATTTTCTCTACAGTTCATTAACAAAACGGCCGCATTCATATATTTTTATAAAATTACTTACTCTTCAATGACCCATCGAAGCATGGGCTATTGAATTTGGGCCCAATGATATGTAGACATAGCATTAAAGAATAGAGGAGTCTGATAGTTTTCTAACCAACCAAGAAATGTCACCAGTTCTACTGTTTCAGCACTACGACGGGGTGAGTGGGTGTTCTGTGCTGCTCAAAGATTGGTTACTGAACTGACATCACGGCACTCCGGGCAGAATCATATGTGATCAGTCACCATCAGCAGATGTCGAAGGGTATGCATACTGATGGTTCCTGTGGCTCGCTGGTTAAATACACTCCTGTCTTTGCCCCTCGGGCATCCAGTTTTATATGTAAATCGGGTAACTACAAAGTGCTTAAATCGGTGGATTAACATCTATTTTAGTGTCTTCGTCCAACAGACAGTAGCAAAGAGAATGTCTCCCCCTATCCCTCTTCAGCTCCCCAACAATCAATCCTGTTGATGCAAGCCTGTCCGCTCTCTCATTGCCGTTAACACCCACGTGTTCAGGACAGTAGATCCATGTAAGTCTCTGGAGGTTAGAAACTTCTATAGACGACATCCTGGCTTCTTTCCAACCACAGAAGATGCATGCATATTCTCCAATGGGGCACACATTTGTACAGATGGTCTACTATTCAAATGTTACATACAGAAAGCACAACTTTATAATACCACATTTACTGGGTTATACCATGGCATAACTTTGCTGAGAGAGGCAGGAAATATCGGTCTCAGTTCCATGGAGGAGATTGAGCGAGTTGCACAGGATAGAGCGGTATGGAGAAATTACTTACAGGCCCTATGTAACGTATAACGGTACGAGAGGAATTATTATTATTTATACCAAATCGTGGTGTCAGATCTCTCTCTTTCTCTCGCGATCCCCGCCTAGACTGATGTACTAGATTTTCTCATGAATTCTGCTGTTGTTTTTAGGGACTCCATCCCTCCATACAGCTTCTCATTTAGCTCGGTATTTTCCAGCCGGGTGTCGTTTCTCAGGCCTGCTAGCAGTTCCTTCTGATCCAAGAATGTATGCATTCTTGCTGTAGGTGCTCTGCCTTCTCGCAATGGCACAGGCTAGTTGTGTCAATTTTAAATGTGTGTGTCAGATCTGATTTACCATATGGGATGATCAATCTGTCCAGAGTTTATGTGTTGAATGAGGACACTGAAATAGAATGTGTCCAATATTTTAAGGAGTTTGGAATAACATGTTGTACATGCCAGAATTGGATGCTTGAGGGATAGAATGAGTAGATTTAATCAGTGAGGCATGGGAACCATCAGCAAACAAACTCTTTGATGTTTGATGGAGACGACTGAGCATATACGGATCCAACCATAGTGCTATAACGTCTGTAGAGTAACATGAATCTCTCTTTCTATAAATTTCCCTGCTTGTCATAATGTGCTCTCACATGTGTGCACACATTACGCGTTCATGCTTGTCATAATGTGCTCTCACATGTGTGCACACATTACGCGTTCAACCAACAATGACTGTACCTCTCGGGTCAGAGTAACACTCGTCTGAATAGGAAAGGATACTGGTGATAAGGAAAGCAAGCCTTTAGACAAAAATCAGTCAGAGGCGCCACATTAGTAGCCATCTATATTTCTGAATTTGCCCGCCTGCCCAGCGTGTTCGTAGCACGTCGAACTCAGGGTGACAAGCCCTCTGTGAGTGCGGGTTCAATTCTGCGAGCTGGCAGAAAAGCCACAGGTTCTCCAGATTTACGGTGTTCGTGACACCGAACCGAAGGATTACGATGTCCATGGCACCGAGCTGAAAAGCTCAAGTGCTTCTGGATCCAAAAAAACCGTCTGAATTCACAACGGGTGGATGAACCAAAAAACAACGACTGTTTCCTTACAATGTTTGTCAGAAGATTTCTGAAATAATACACACACAAATACGAATGATGTTTGTAACACACAGTCAACAATACCGACACACTAAGGTATCTTGTCCACATATTTTTTATTGAGCTGTTTAAATACATGAATAAATAATGTTGTTATTTTTTCTGTCTACTTGTACCATAAGGTACCATGGGGGAAGATTAAAGTATTTTATTCTTGAGTAATGTATATTGCATTGATTGCTCTTTATTGACTGTAATATTGTGCTAGAAAACTCTTCTTACCCTGAAGCTGTGAGGCAAATCAGGATGGGAGAAGAGAAATAAAGACAAGGTGCAAAGAGAGGCTCGCTCCAGGTGTCTCCTTTTTCCGACCTGACGCAGAAAGGCAAACTGGATTTGAGAATTGATAGATAGAATACCACTTTATAGGTGGTGTAGGACGAGCCTCAGCAATTTAATGGCTGCATGGCTAGTGTTGTGACTGCGAAACTGTTCAGGTTTGGATTTTGTCTTTCCGCCCCAAATAAAAAAAAAAAGGGGTTGGCCTTACAGGGGATTGAACCCAGGTCTCCCAAATGGGGGCCTGCTCTCTAATCCATTCGACTACACACAATGATTGTCATCAGTCAATTTGTGTAGCATAATAATATTACAATATTTCCCTGTGATCTTTCTCATGCTCTACAACCAGACTGATCGACTCTTGTAGACATGCAGACAATGTCGATTGTGTTTGAAATCAAAACATTGTTTCCACATATTTGATTCTTCTTCTTTGAACGTTTCACATCGACCACTTGTTAAACCACTCTTTGTGATCTGTATGTGATCTGAGTCTAATAGCGATTGTACGTTGTGGCAGTTATGCGCTTCCAAGTAGGCCAGCACGTTTGATTTCTGCGATGCATTTTATTTACTAGGGTAGCTTTCCTAGACCCCTACCTCAGTCGCCTCTTACGACATGCCTTCTAGATGGGAACCAAGTTCCAGAAAGGACTAGCTACTCTTGATAATGATGGTCTACATGTCCTGATATAATCAATAAAAGGTTCGTCCTTAGGTTGAAAAGTGCGTGCCTCGGTTTAAAGAAGCTTTAATCCCTAACAAACAAACGAGTCTCAAGGTGAAGGATTGACTTTCTTGTACAAAATTTCTTCAAATGGTTCAGCACTTCTCTGGAGAAATGGGTCACTACCTGTCAAGAGTGTTGCACAAAGCATGAACTCCGTAGCTCCAGTAATAATCCTAGAAATCTCCAGAAAAAATGCACATGTAACTGAATGACTCGGTCCAGATTCGAACACACAATCTTCGGAACGCAAGGTAACCTTAACCAATCTTAACCACTTCGCCACAAAACCCCCAAGAGACATTAAAATATGCTGCATATCCAATCTCACAAGGCACAAAATAGTTTTTAGAAACACATAGAGAAAAAAAAGAGATGCATTCCAAATTTGGTGTGGTATATCAAGAATAGACTATAAGCATCATGTAACAATACTGCATAGAAATGGGAAATACTTTAACAAAGACAGATATAACAACTTGTTTGAAATTGAAACTTGGAAGAAAATGAACATCAGAAATGACAAATGTTAAACAAAAACTATGTTTCAGAGAGATATCATTCAAGATTACCACCTCTTGGCCTTTGTTCTCTCTCTCTCTTGCTATCACCGCCCAGACCGATGTATCAGACTTTCCCATAAATTCTATTCATGTGGAAATCAGATTCATATAGCCTTAGCATTGGTGTGTTTTACATCACATCTTCAGCACCATTTGAAGCTCTGGTGCTTATCCTTGGGGATGTGTCCGGTTTCAGCCAGCGTTTACTCAGTTCGCTGTCCATTCTATAGCTATCTAGTGTTTTTTACGGTATGGGGTAGCTAGCCCCACGCCTAACCTCCTTAGTCGCCTCTTACGACATGCGTGGCAGGTAACAGTGGTTCTACTCTGCCCAAGTGGTTACCGGGCCCAAATTTGGGGTGTAAAGAATAGAACCACTGATACCTGCCTTGCATGTCGTAAGAGGCGACTAATGAGGTTTGGCTGAAATAGGATGCACATGTC
Organism: Arion vulgaris; assembly: GCA_020796225.1. Taxonomy (NCBI): domain Eukaryota; kingdom Metazoa; phylum Mollusca; class Gastropoda; order Stylommatophora; family Arionidae; genus Arion; species Arion vulgaris. The sequence goes on from CM036757.1 coordinate 70,989,059, forward strand.
CTAAACATGTAGAAGTCTATGCATTTAGGGGCCTACTAAACCAATGTGCAACATATACACGTTCTTGGCAAAGATCAAATACATCACAGAATGATTAAAATTGGTCGTAAATAACGAACGCAAAGAAGAAGAAGAGGAAGAGTGGTTCTATTCTTTATACCCCAATTTGGACCCTGGTAACTACTCGGGCGTATGGCCTTTGTTCGAAAGTTCTTTATCTTTATCTTTCTAATGATTTTGACCTGTAGGTTTATTTTCTTATAAAAATTCAAATGATATCATTGCCCCTGTCACTGAATGGTTTGTGATGAAGAAAATAAGAACAGAAAGATGAAAATAAAATATTTTGAAGACAAAAATAACTATTTTATTTACAAATGATCTTATGCTTTTTACCAGTTAAACAACTGGATTGCAGTTGAGGTTTTTTTCTCTCCTGTTCGTGTGCTTTGAATGCAGGTGTTACTGCTGCCTTGTAGTTTGATTGGGGACAATCAAAGCCTAGCGGAACAAACCGTACACAAAACTGGACAGGCGGCAAACCAATTAGTCAACAAAAAGACCGGTTCGCTGGGCAGATGACGCTCATCAACCTGGGAGGGTAGGCCATCTAAGGGTCGCTGTCCTAAAAGAAAATAGCAACCTGCTGCCTTGCAGGTTTGGCTGGGCACAGCAAAAGGCTAACGGAGAGCGAACCCAGTAAACACTGGTTGAAACCGAATACACCACCAAAGGATAAGCACTAGAGTTTCAATTGGTAGTGAAGGTTGTGAACGTATACCTGTTCTAGGTATTAAGCTGTTTATATATCACATTTGAATGATAAAAACGGCCTTAAGAACGAGCGCGAGAGAATTCAGGTGTATGCGTGAATGTTTGCTTTCCTTAACACCAGTGTTTCCTTATCATTCAGATGAGTCTTACTCAGACTTCTGAGGTACTTGTAATTTAGATCCCCAAGTAAAGGATCAGGGTTTCCTGTTAGTCCAACCGCTTACTGTGTGCACACCAAGCTTTCTTTGGCCTAAACTGCTCTCAAACAGCCACAATTACCCCTGCATGTGGTCACTACTGAAGAGTGTTTTCAACTTTGCTATCATCGACCCCTTGCAGTTGCTCATGATTTTTTTTATCAATCACAAAGTCAAAGTTGAGGAGCATCTGGTTGAATAGATTAGAGCGCAGCTCCCATTGAGAAGACCCATGTTCAGTTCATGGTAAGGCCAAGGATATTTTTCTGTTGAGGGCATAAATGAAAAATTCTAACCTGAACAGCTTCGCGGCGTCTGCACTAGCTATGCGGCCATTAAATTCCTCAGGTTCTCATCCCACCTGCCCAACATCACCCTAAAAAGTGGTACTACAGGTAGTAATGAGATTTGTTACAAAATCAAAACTTACACTAAAAAGTGGTACTACAGGTAGTAATGAGATTTGTTACAAAATCAAAACTTACACTAAAAAGTGGTACTACAGGTAGTAATGAGATTTGTTACAAACTCAAAACTTACACTAAAAAGTGGTACTACAGGTAGTAATGAGATTTGTTACAAACTCAAAACTTACACTAAAAAGTGGTACTACAGGCAGTAATGAGATTTGTTACAAACTCAAAACTTACACTAAAAAGTGGTACTACAGGTAGTAATGAGATTTGTTACAAAATCAAAACTTACACTAAAAAGTGGTACTACAGGCAGTAATGAGATTTGTTACAAACTCAAAACTTACACTAAAAAGTGGTACTACAGGCAGTAATGAGATTTGTTACAAACTCAAAACTTACACTAAAAAGTGGTACTACAGGTAGTAATGAGATTTGTTACAAAATCAAAACTTACACTAAAAAGTGGTACTACAGGTAGTAATGAGATTTGTTACAAACTCAAAACTTACAAACTGGCTGTTAATAGAAAATGATTTATTTTTCAAACTTTAAACAAATAATTTTGTCAGATACATAAAAAAATGTCAAATTAAATCATATATACAATTCATTTAATTATAACTTTGTCTGTAGATTCAGCAAACATTCTAGCAAAACTTGTTATGGATGAGGAGGTAATCACAACCTGCTGCCTTTAATTTCCTGCAACAAGAAGAGATTATCTTTCCCTAGAATGTATAAGACATCATACCTAGTCTCGCATCAGAACTCAGTCTCTCAGGATAGCAATCAGTATAAGGAAAATATCAACTATCTCAAACTTGACTCAATTTTGATAAGGTTTCAGGAAATGACAGATCTTGCTGCATCAACTATCTTAAATTTGACTCAATTTTGACATGGCTGCATGAAGTTACAGAACTTGCTGCATCAACTACCTCAAACTTGACTCGATGTTACACCCGTGTGATTACCGGGGCCCAATTTGGGGTGTAAAGAATAGAACCACTGTTACCTGCCATGCATGTCGTAAGAGGCGACTAAGGAGGCTTCGCTGAAATTGGATGCATGTGTCTTAAACATGTAGAAGTCTGCGTTTAGGGGCCTACCAAACCAATGTGCAACGTATATACATTCTTGGCAAAGATAAAACATATCACACAGAGTGATTAAAATTGGTCGTAAAGAACGAATGCAAAGAAGAAGAAGAAGACTCAATTTTGTCAAGATTTTGTATATTAAAAAAACACTTTCTTCATTTTTTCTCTGTATTCAGCTAGATCAGGGGTCTTCAAACTATGGCCCATGAACCATATCTGGTCTGTCCCAGGATTGGACCCAGACATCAACAATTTAAAATATACAATTATCCTTATTAACCTGTTATTTTCCTTAGTTAACTCTTAGAATACGAAACGCCACCTGACAGACCATAAAGTTAGTTCCCATTTTACGACAAGCCACTTCACGGACAATATGGCTCTAACCAGTTGTTAATATATCGTAGAGGACTTTAATGCTTTAAGTGTATTTTTAAAATTCAAATACAGCAAGTGGGTGTTTGTAATAGATCTTTCAATTGTGCACATTTTGGTGTATGCAGTTTGTTTCTGCTGTTGAATGTAAGAAAGTTATAACAAATTTTGTAAAGACATCTTCGCCTTAAAATTTATTCCTCAAAAACAGTGCGTAAAAGGCGGTTTTAGTATGCGTATTGTAAGAGTTAAATTCTCAACTTGCATTAAAGCTGTTTCCTTGTGCAGTTCCTAGTTGCAGAGTCAAACATATTTGATGAGTAACTTATTTGAGCATGTGCAGAGATAGTGAACAAGTATTAGGGGCTTCTGGAAACAAACAAATTACCAAACACAGAATTTGAACCACAAACCTGTATTTCTTATGGAACTCATTGCCTAGCCCCACAGATCAGCACTTTTGAGAACACAGCCGAGTCTCTGAGGTTAAACCTTTGCCTTGCATTCCAAAGGTCACAGGTTTGAATCCAGAATGTGCTGTTTTGTTGACAAGTGTATTTTTTCCAGAGACCCTAGGATTGTTGCAGGAGCAACGGAGTTCTTGCTTTTCGCAATACTCTCGGTAGGTGATATGCCATTTCTGCGGAGAGGGATCAACCATATGGGATCAAGCCCAGCCGAAAGAAGTCAATCTTTTGTCTTTAGGCTCCCTAGCTCTCCAAGCTTCTCTTCTTGTGCATGTCAAGTCATTGCTTTCAGCTTTAGACTCCCTAGCTCTTCAAGCTTCTCTTCTTGAGCATGTCAAGTCATTGCTTTCGGCTTTCGACTCCCCAGCTGTCCAAGCTTCTCTTCTTGAGCATGTCAAGTCATTGATGGCAAAACTGATCCTAAAAGAACAGGAAAAGTCCATAACTTTGTTCAGATCTCAATGTAATGGAAAAATTTCACGTAGAAAGTGAAACAGAATTGCCTTCATGATCTGAAACAAAAATCATCTCTGGCCTGCAAAAAACATTTCAGGAACAGTTTTGCTATAGTAAAACAGATGATAAATGCCTGTTTCAAAGTCCACATGACTGCAAATGTTGAAACTCAAGTCAGTTTGAAATGAAAATCATTCATCTTGGATTAGGTAACATGCTGAAAGGCAAAGATAGAGAAGGGGAAATTATATAACTTGATAAATTGTTGTAGCCTGAGTAATTACTTCTTCTTGTGTTCATCTGCTATAAATTCAGGCATAGTCAGGACACCTGGTATGGCGCTTCTGACTGGTTTTTGAGTGAAGACCTGCTTTCCTTTTTATCAGTGTTATCCGCCATACAGGTGTGCCTGCTCTGACTTCAGAGGTTGAGCCAGATCACACGAGGATCTAAACTTCAAGTAACTCTGAATTCGGAAAAGCCTGCCTCCATGGCAAGGGAATCCATAAAACTGTAAGCAGGCTTTCATGCAAAAATCAGTCAGAATTGTCATCTCAGGTGCCATGACTACATCTGAATTTATAGCGGGCAAACGCAAGAAGAAGAAGAAGAAGAGGTTGAGTAATTACTAAATGTCAAGCAATTTGTTTGTGAAAATTGTATCAGCTGTTGGTACAGTGCGCCTCAGTGAACAAGTACTGTCCAGTGTTAGTGAGGATTACCATCAGATAATTTCCAATCGGTCCATCTGTGATCCAATCTCCTCCCTCTCCTTCTTCTTCTTTGCGTTAGTTCTTTACTACCAATTTTAATCACTCTTTGTGATATGTTTGATCTTTGCCAAGAACGTGTATACATTACACATTGGTTTGGTAGGCGCCTAAACGTATAGACTTCTACACGTTTAGGACATGTGCATCAGATTTCAGCCAAACCTCCTTAGTCGCCTATTACGACATGCGTGGCAGATAACAGTGGTTCTATTCTTTACACCCCAAATTTGGGCCCGGTAACCACTCGGGTGACGGCATTAATGATATCTGCACTATTCATTAGCCTTTCTTGAACACTGCTGTATCAGCTAAGTAATCTGCAGGTTAATTACTTGGTACTTCCACATGCCCTGGTACAAAAATAAAGGTTAAGTAGGTCTTTCAGGATGTGCACAATATGACATGCCATTCCTATCTTATACATCCAGTCTGAATGGTGTAGGACACGGAGAACATAAACCTGTGTAGGACAGGGAGAACATAAACCTGAGGAATTTAATGGTCGCATGGCTAGTGCAGTCACCACAAAACTGTACTGGTTATGATTTTTCTTTATGCTCCAGACAGAAAAAACTCCTTGGCCGTACCGGGATCTAATCCATTCAGCGAAACGCTCCTCCCAAGATTTAATGAAACTTCAAAACATATTGGATGGATAAAATATGAAACTCCCAACTATAAACATCATCTGAAACATGTCATAAGATGATTCGACAAGGGTATCCGAGTATTTACCTTTCTGATTTCATCTTCCAACAAAAGAAGAGTCTGTACTGCCAACTTCTGGCATTCAGAATCAGGATCTCTCTCAATGACATCTGTCAGAAAGAAAACAAGCCATCTACATGATGTTTGAAATGCTTAATATGATGTTATTGCTATTTGATCTGTTAAATGTGCTGTTGAAAATACAAATCTTTGCTCCTTTACAGAGCTTCGCTATCAACCACAGTAAACTAGTCATCGATTTTCTAGGCAGCACTTATACGTTCAGTAATTTGTCACTGCTTTCTGAACGGTGAGATCTATTTTTACCGTTTGTAAACATCCACAGGTAATACTTTGTTTGCCAAGGCCCCACCGCAGAGTTTGAATGAGGTACTCTTGGGTTGTGATCGAGCTCATTACCACTTAACCTACAGATGCCTACCAATGTGCTGTTGCTATTATTCAATTGGGTATTGGTTACTAAACTAATGACAAAACTCACTGGGCAGATCTATAGGTGCTTAGATTTCTAGAGCTTAGATTTTCATGGGTAACTGCAAACTTGATAAACAGCTGGATAGATTCAACATCAATTTTTGTGTCCTCATCCAAACTCTCCTCACCAAGTGACCAAGGAATGTCCCAATTATTCATCCTCATCTCCCTGATGGTCAATACTATTAATGTAAGCCTGTCCCCGATTTAAATGCCACAACAACTAGCAGGCCTGGACAGTAGACCCACTTATACCTCTGGAGATTGGAAACCTCAATGGACAACATCAACTCATACTGCATGGTCAGATACAACAACAGTCCCAGTAAACATATATTAACATATTGTTGCAGCAGTTATTCTAAAATTGTTAACATATTGTTGCAGCAGGTTATTCTAAAATTGTTAACATATTTTTGCTGACATTTTAAATTGATAAGATGCTGCTATTATTGATTAAAATTCTTGAAATGTTTCTCTTGTAGGAAGTATATGTTGCTGACCCTAAATGACCCTACTGAACAGTTGCTAGAAAAACTAACCTCCAAGCCAAGACTTTGTCTCTGTTACATCAGCATGCATGTCTGACAGAAACAAATGAGTAGGTACAACCAGAAAGATGCTTGATGTAGCCACAAGAACTGCTTGCCGCACTGACCTGAGAGAAGAAGAAATAAAATTGTCAGTATTTCAGTTTCAGTTTGGAATATTTTTATTGCACTCCAGACATGTCCCTAGGTGCTCCGATCTCCTTCACAATATCTCCAACAGCGTCCGGCGACTAACCATACCAGTTTGATGTTGATTGATGAGCCTACTCATATACCTGTTGTGCTGTTCTTTTCTGGTCATTTCAATCTTCAATCCCAGCTCTTGCAATCTAGCAGTTGACATGGATTAGTTTAAATGAAAATCCTCTTTGATCCACATTCTATGAGTGAGTTCAGAATGTTCAATGCTCCCAGTTTCAGATGTCATATGTTTATATCCCTGTATTGAGATTAGTTAACATCACACACAGAAGAAGGGCTACAACACCTCATGGACAGATTTGCTGCAGCATCAAATGAATTCGGCTTGACCATCAGCCTGAAGAAAACAAATATAATGTTCCAGGATATTAGCGGAGCCCCATCTATCAACATTGGCAGTCACACGCTTGAAGTAGTCAATACCTGTACATATCTTGGCTCTATCATCAGCAGCAACCTCTCCCTCGATGATGAAATTAGTGGTCGCATTGGGAAGGCCTCCACTGCTATGTTTAAATCAGCAAAGCGTGTATGGGAAAACAGGGCATTCACAAGAAACACCAAGACACAAGTATATAAAGCTTGTGTTCTCAGCACTCTGCTGTATGGTAGTGAGACATGGACCACATATGCTAGACAAGAACATCGCCTCAACACCTTCCACATGCGCTGTCTCAGGCGAATATACAACATCCGATGGCAAGATCACATCTCCAATATAGAAGTCCTGAACAGTGCTGGCATTCCAAGCATGCACACTTTACTGAGTCAGTGACGTCTCAGATGGCTGGGACACGTGTGCCGTATGAGTGATGATAGAATCCCAAGAACATTCTATATGGTCAACTCGCATCTGGTGCTAGACAGCATGGGCGCCCATTATTACGCTTCATTGACACCTGCAAGCGCGATCTAACTTCATGCGGCATAGACAAAAACACTGGGAGCGGCTGGTCAAAGACAGGCAAGCATGGCGAGCGGCAGTGAGGGCGGCACAAAAGAAAGAAGAAAAACAACATCACACGTGGAGGCAAAAGAGAGCACAGAGGGCAGAGAGAACATCCCATGCATCGGCTCTAGTCTCCAGTTTTACCTGCAGCAACTGTGGCAAGGATTGCCACTCCAGAATAGGCCATTACAGCCACATGAAACGTTGTGATTCAGCACAGAACATACTACGTGACGCAACACCTATTGTCTCCTGAGACAAAGAGGTCAATGATGATGATTGAGATTAGTGAGAGCTGCACTTGTGTAGTTGTTAGTAAAATCGCTCCTTAGGCATGTGGTCCAGATTCAATTCCACAGCCCACAGCAGGCATGAACATTTTTTCCAACAGTAGCGGCTCTCAGGAGGTCGACCCAAGCTCAATTGAGTACCATCGATATAAGGGAAGACTAGGGAAGGCACTGGGAAGTAAAGGTGGCTGATGCGATGTTGACCACGTCACTTTTTGTTTGCAGACAGTGAATAAAAATATGGGCCTAACACCAAATTGAGAGCCGCTGTAGCGTAGTTGTTAGTGAACTCGCTTCTCAAGGCTGGTGGTCTGGGTTCAGTTCCGCAATGCGCGTGGAATTTTTCCCGACCGCGACGGCTCTCAGGTCGACCCAGCCTCAACTGGGTACCAGACATGCTCTGGGAAAGTAAAGGCGGCCGGCATGATGCTGACCACATCACCCATCGTGTGCCGACGGTCAATGAAAATACAGGCCTAACACTGTATTGACCTATATACCACGAGGTATGAAAGGGTTCCTTTACTTTTTAACACCAAATTACCCAATATACCCCAAGATGTGAAAAAGGGTTCATTTAATTTACTTACTATTTGGATTAGAAATTAGTGAGGATTTTTGTTATTGCACAGGATAGGTCCATAGGTGCTAAGGTTTTCTCCTCAACATTTCCATTAGAGTAAGGCGACTGATCTCTCCAGTTCTGTGTTGATTAATCAAATGTCTTGTACCACTAGCAACATGTTCATGTCTGGTAGCTCCCAGTTTCAGTCTCATCTCTGTGATTCTGGATAGGGATGCGGATTCATATATGCCGGTAGAAAAATCATCAATTTGATCTACTTCTCTTATGACATTAATGACGTCCACTGCCCATCCTTCATCGATCACTGCTGTGTCAGCCATGTCCCAGTGCACATGTATACAATTAATAACTTTAAATGTCTAAGGAAGCTACCCTAGTAAATAAAAAGCGTCGCAGAAATCGGATGTGCTGGCCTACTTGTAGTAGCATAACTGGCACAACTTCCATTACTTTTAGGCTCGGATCACATACAAATGATATAAGAATTCGAAGAAGAAGAAAGAATAACTTGAAATAAGTTAACGACTGAATGTGTCCAATTAATAAATTTAGATCACATACAGATTGAATGAATTTCACTTACGAATCAGAATGGAAACGAATTGGCCAAGTAAACTCCAACAACGTACGACCCATATGACCAGCGGCCTGAAAAATAAATTATTAAATATTTCTGAGTATGTGTCATGCAAGGACATATTGGCAGATTTCACGATAGAAAAGATAGTTTGTCGGAATAGTTTGTCATGTCACAAAGGATTGTTTATTTGTCAAAACAGATTATATGTTGTAACAGATTCTGCAGACTGTGAGGAGTTCATTCTGATTTTGTTTAAGTTTGTTGGCCTACATGTCATGAGCTAACCAAAAAAAAGACTTGACTCTTAGGTTGAAAGATGTGTACTTCAGCTTCAAGAGGCTTAAATCCCTACATAACAAACAAACAAACAAAATGTTTAAAAATGAAAGAGTTTCAAAAATAAAATCTCTACAAAAAAAATATCTTTACCACCTTCTAAAAAATGTAATTGGGACCCTCGCCGGTGCTACAGAGTTTGTGCACTGCAGCTGAGATCTTCCTGTGTAAGACAGAGATTGGAGCACGTATGGTTACTCACCAAAGTGCAATGATGATGGTCCTATCAATCAATCAATCAAACAAACAAAATGTTTCATAAAGTGATACAGATTATACAAAACAACTTGTAGACTCTAATTGTAAACACAACGACTACCAGAAGTACTCACAGAATTTAATCAATTTGCCTACTGCAGTCCTTATCTACTACAAAATTAATATATCTTCTTTTTCTTTGCGTTCAGTTTTGTATGCTCATCTAAACCATGAGATGGGTTGCCTCTATGAAGCTGCATGTCAGTTGGAGTTTCTTGTGAGTTTCTCATAGCTTGCTCTGTAAACTTCGTTCATACGGCATTGTTTCATTTCGTTGGTGTATATATAATGGACAGTACTCCAGGATGTACTCTTAAGTCGGTGTTTCAGTCTAACATGCACACTGTGCAGTCAAATTAATAATTTTATTCAAAATAAATTGAAAAATAGAAACACTACATCTTAATTTGTGCATACACATGCAGTGTGAAAATGTGAACACACATTATTTCAGCTATATCATTACTATCAATCTAGTAGTTATTGTGTTTGTGCATTCTTCTTTCTTATTTTGTTGTCACACTTTTACCGGGTTGTTGCCCAGTGTCATAGTTTTCTGTTTTTGTCTTCGCTGTTCTAGGGACTTGGGTGATAGTTATTTGTGCTTTTTCACAAGATTCTGTTATGCCATCTTTTACATGATCTTCCTCTCGTCTTCTTTCCTGATGTTCTGTTGTAGAAGACTCTATATACACTGGAGTTTGGTTGCATTCTTATTAAAGTGGCTGAACCGTTTCATTCTTTGTCTCTCAATGTAATTCAAGATATTGGTGAGACTTGTCTTTTCTAGTGTTTTTGGTCATTACATATTTATTTAGAATTTAAATGTTTGTTTCATTATAAAGCATTGCAAATAATTCTGCAGTAGTTTTGCATTTATCTGTTTGAGATATACACAGTGACAAAATATCTATATCTGTACTTGTGAATAAAAAAAGACAGGTTAAGGACAAAGGTTAAACATCAGTTATCAGTTATATGAGGACTATTATCACAGCACTTCGGACAAGACCAAATGTGCTCCGATCTACATCTCAACAAATCCAGCAGCATCCAGAGCACAACACGCCAGTTCAATGTTGATTAATCAATCTTTTGCATATTTGGTATGTCGTTCTTTTGGACTATATCAATATCAACACCCATCTCTCTCAATCTGGTCAACGAGTGGAATTCACAACTCTGAAACTCCTCTGTTCGGAAAGACTCTCTCAATCTGTTAAGAATATTTTTTGGTCCATTGCAGCTCCCTCTGATATTGTAGCCATGCCAGCCCGCAGCATGCAGCTCGTATGTTAAACATTCTTATTATTAAAATGAAAACAAAAAATACTTACTGGAATATTCATGGCTGAATAGAGGATAATTGCCAAAGTGTACAACAATCGGAAAAGCAGTGTTGTATCTTTATCCAGAAGGTCAAGGCATGGTTCATTTTTATCTACTTTGGCCATCAAGGGATAGAAAAACTGGCCGGCAACAGCTGTAAACCTATTTAGTTTAGGTACTGGTTCATTCTTTGATCGACCTCGTGCAAACCTACGAGTATTGCTCTCGATTCTTTTTGTACAATTTCCTCCAAGTTTCAGGCTCTAGACTTGGAGATGGTTCTGAACTAGATATGTTGTTTTTCCTGAAAATAATTTGTGTGTAAATGTTTATCACTGAATAAGGAAATTGTGTAGACATTTAAGACATGAAGGTTATGGAAGAAGGCTACGGACACTGGTTTGAAAAGTAGGGAAGTCATACATCTATCTATCTTGCTGATAACATAAAGAGTGCCATGAGAAAGAAGAAACTCATTCACGTTCTCCCTCCATGGGTTTGTCTTCATTTCTTCCATTGTCTTTCAAGACCAGCTGGATGGTATCTTATCATCAATTTGTCAAATAAGTATGGTTAACTTGATTGTCCAATTATCATTTTAATTTTCAAAGTCAATACAAGCATATATGCTTGTTATCATATATGCTTGTTGACAAGATTATCATCAACATCATCCAATATCTTGTCCTTCGCAGAACATTAGCACCCTAACAGTCTTTCAGAAATTCTCTCTCCCATAGGCCAGATATCCAAACTCTGCTGTCATCATGCTCAAATCATCAGTCACATTCAGAATCTATCTTCTCCATGGTCTTCCTCTTCCCTTCTCAGCCAAGATGTCTCTTTCCATAGTGATCTTTTCCAACCCTTTATGTCTTTTTTATACACCAAATCTGAAGCAAACACCCCATAAAGAAAAGACAGCCTAATTGTTCAAAGGTCAAGATTGGAATGAATAGAAAACTACAGGGGAAGAGATTGAATTGATGGACTAGAATGGGGAATGAGGTGGTTAAAGTATTCAGAGCTGCACTAACACAAATTAAGAAGATGGCATAAAATAGGAACTGGCAACAAATAACAACTGTAGATTTATGTTTTAAATGGAATGAAAATGATTTCATAGATTACATCTATAATCTTAACATGTGACTTCGTTTATTATGGCAGCTTGTTTGTTCACTTTTCTGTATTCCTTCGACTTTCATACTGCCTGTTCATTGTTTCCATTTCAAGAAGATCAACCTTGAAAATAATTAACTAACAATATTTTCAAATATTTTCCTACTCATTTGTTTGTTCTGATTTGCCAGGTCGGGAGAGCTCCTGGGCTGCACTGGCCAAGACCTGAAATGAAATAACACATTTCTTAACAACTCTACAATTGTTGAAGTATTTATTATTTATGTCAAGGTCATCCTCTAGCTCCTGTTCTAAGTTTAGATCTATGGTGAGTGAGTGAAACTGGCTAGATTTCCGTTAACCATATGCCTATACTAGCACTCAACACCAGATAGCATATAGAAAAATCTAAAAAGAACCCACATTTTACAAAAGTTATATTTTTATTAGTTACTAAGTTTGTACAAGACCACAAACAGAGAACTGTGGGATAGGGCAGGACAACGACAGGTGGAACAGGAGATAATGAGCAGAAGGTGGCGATGGATAGGACACACACTGAGGAAACCCCTGACAGCATCGCGAGACAGGCTCTCCGATGGAACCCCAGGGCAATAGAAGTAAGGGAAGACCCAGAAACACCTAGAGACGGGAGTTAGAGATGGAATGCAAAAAAACGGGAGAGAGTGGCGAGATCTGGAAAAGATGGCCTTGGATAGGCGGGCTTGGAAGGCCATGGTTGAGGACCTATGTTTCCCCTAGGGCGAAGGGTGAAGAAGAAGAAGACTAAGTTTGTGGAGTAGTGTATCGCGAATGTATTAGGCGTGGCACTCATGTGGGAGACCTGTGTTTAATGCAGGTGAGCCCAAGGATTTTTTCCTGTCGTGGGCATACAAGTAAAATCCTAACCTCAACAGTTTCACGGCGACTGCACTAACCATTAAATTCCTCATGCTCTCGTCCTACCTGTCCTACACTGCCCTAAAAAGCGGTACTGCAGGGTAACAACAAGGGTTTTTGTAATTTTTAAACTAAGTTAATATCAAATAATAAAGAATATAAATGTTCAAAAAGCTGTAAACAAAATATTGTAGACATAAATACCTCCAAGACATCCATCCGTTGTCGTATACTATAGTTTCTCTCATAGAATTCATGAGTTAAGTACTCTGCAACCTGTATAATATTATACAACATATCATCATAAACTTAGTCTAACATTATATAGTCTACCATTAGTCAATGTTGTTTACAGGGTTTTACAGCCAAGGATTGACTTCACTGCACCAGGTTTTACCCCACATGGCTTGGTCCCTCTCCGCAGAATGGCACGCCACCTGCCGAGAGTATTGCATAAAGTACGAACTCCGTAGCTCCAGCAACAATCCTAGGGGTCTCTGGAAAAAACTGCACTTGTGAACAGAATGGCGCGGTTTGGATTCGAACACATGACATTCGACCCGCAAGGCAAAGGGCTTAACCACTTAGCCACAGAGACTCCCAAGTCCATGTTGTATGTCTATCAGAAAATGAGGAAACAGGATGCTTCTTCTTCGAAAGCTCCATATCAACCACTTGTTAACCACTCTGTGTGATTTGTATGTGATCTGTGTCTAAGAGCGATTGTATCTTCTGCCAGTTATGTGTCTACAAGTAGGTAGTACATCCGATTTCTGTGATGCTTTTTATTTACTATGGTAGCTTCGCTAGGCCCCTACCTGATTGGCCTCTTACGACATGCCTTGTAGGTCACAGTGGTACTATTCATTGCACCCCTTACGGGCCCCGGAAAATATACTGTAGTATGGTTGGTATCAGATCTGATTGGTCATAGGGAGACAGTCAGAGCTGACTCATACCAGCACTGAGTTGTTATCTTTGGGAAGTGTTCCGGGTTAGTGGATCTCACTACAGTTTGACAGGACAACCATCACACACATCAATGATGAAATCTACTTTCTGTGTGTCTGAATGTGGCAGACATCTAGTAAGATTACTGCATCTTTCTCCATGAACTACACCATGGGTGTGTGTTCCATGCAATTGTAACACTATCTCCATTGGTAGTACATTAATTACTTGTGTATGTATATATATATGGCCTTTTTCATCTTTACAGGCGGTCAATTAGCAAGTGTTTTACTGTGACAACGTCTGAGTTTTTGCTTTTCTCTCTTGTCGTTCAGCTCGTATATAAGTCTCTTATACTGAATATTAGACAAACCAGAAAACTCAATTAAAATGATATGAACCAAATGTAAAAGTTTAATTATTATTCTATCAATATCCATTTTTATGTCCTGTTTGACACATAAAGCTTTCACAAGAGAGTTCCATTGTTGTCATTCTGTTGCCCTTTTAACTAACTGTTTCCCATGTCAGGACACAATCTTTCAACTTTCCACAGTTCTTCATATTTCCTTTGAATGTCCTGACCTTCTTCTCTAATACATTGTCCATTGGAGAGTTGTTCAAGTCAATGTCCCTACTGGCATACAACATATATGCCAATCCAGGTCCATCTTTTCTCTCTCTCGCGATCCCGAGGTCCATCTTTTAATGATGGTTTCCAATGATGCATATTTTGTTCAAAAGCTCTTTATTTGCTATCGTCTGGCCATAAAATTTGCAGGACTCTTCTTAAACATTTATTCTAGAATGTCTCCAGTGTGTGTATAAATTGATAATTATTACTACAGACTGATAGTTATCTCTCTTTCTCGATTCCCGTCTAGACTGATGAACTAACTTTTATCATGAATTTTACTGTTGCTTTAAGGGACTCCGTCCCTCCGTACAGCTTCTCGTGAAGCTCTATGTTAACGGGCCAAATTTCTTTTCTCAGGGTTGCTAACTGCTGGCAGTCTTGCAGTATGTGCTCTGCCGTCATGTCCGCCTTTTCACAGTGGCACAGGCTAGTTGTGCCAATTTTAAATTTGTTAAACATGTGGTCTCGGAGTCTGTTATGGCCGGTACGGAGGCGGAATATGGCAACTTGACTGACAGTTATAAGTTATGGAGCAGTCATGAACATGTCCCAGACAATTATCTAATGATCTTGCCTGTAGTCATATACTTTTCCCTATGATTGCCCTCACAATGGAAGCTACTATACTGTCAGTTAGTCTTCTGGGTTCGTAAGAAAGCTCTAGACACAGACCATGTAGTTCTGAACAAATGGGTCATTCTAACATCCAGACTAACCTGAGATGGACATTCAACAGCTAAGGCAACCAAAGCTTTAAAACGGTTCATCAAGTAGTTCTCAAAGCTGTGTGTATCTTGCAGATGAAGCAGCAATTTAGCAAACTCTGTAGCAATCTGTAATTCAAATTGATCATGTTGACAAGCAATATACAAGAAACTAATCCTATCTTCAAGTAACAAATCAGTTATGTCACAACCCACTGGTGTTATCTCCTGTTTTGAGATATGTCATGCAATGATATTTCTCTCAAAATTGTTAGTTGGTCTATATATACTCATTATATTTATCCGGGCAGCAGTTTTCGGTCCACTATTATTAATTTTCATACCGAAATTGGTTTTTTTTTATGTGCAAAATATATGCAATACCTCCAAGTTTATTATTTGTTGATGGAACTAGGCACTTGACTGCCCTGTCTTGCTCAGGAGTTTCTGAATCGTTTCAATCATGAAATCTATCTTTCAAATAAAAAGTCAGTTTCAAATATCAAATCAAGAGTGACTCCCAAACTATTATTGTTAAACATTATTAACCAAGTGATACATTTTGTTCATACTCTGAAACCTTCAATAATTTGCTGCTTTCATAACTATACATGTATGTACCTTTACTTTTGATATCACAAAATAAATACCCACTTCACTTTATACAGCAAAAATACAAGGGCGAGTTAATAAGTAAGTCACACAGTTCTGTGGGACGGCAGGTAAATGTAGTTGGTGTTTTCTAAAGGTGTCATTAGGTGACAGCAGCATCAAACATTATATTCCCGTTCGTCAGGTGGCGCTAGGTGTCTCATGCGCTTGCGCATAAACAAAATGGTGACTGTACTTACGGAGTGTACAACCAAAGAGCAATGTGCTGTTGTGCATTTTTTGTGGGCAGAAGGACTGCCTGTAAAGGACATTCATAAGGAAATGCTTCCTGTTTATGCTGACAAATGTTTGTCCGTAAACGGTGCATAGCTGGGTAGACAAATATTTTGAAGGGCGTTCTAAAATTGTTGATGAAATCCAATCTGGTCGCCCTGTTGAGATTGCAACAGAAGCATCCGTGCAACGCGTGGAGGAGATGATTAGAGGTGACAGACGAGTTAACGATAGACTCTGTAGCATCTGCAATACGGTTCTCACATGGTTCAGCATACAGCATAATGCATGATCGATTGAAATTTAAGAAAGTGAGCTCAAGGTGGGTACCCAGACAATTGAAGGAGGAACACAAAACGAACCTATTTGGCCTGTCCTTGCATCATCTCTGTCAACACGAAGATGAAGGAGAAGACATGCTTGAACAGGACTGTTACTGAGGATGAATCATGGGTGCATCACTACCAGCCCAAATCAAAGCGTGCTTCAATGCAGTGGAAACATCCTTCTTCGTCTTGTGTCCAAAAATTCAAGGTTACGCCATCAACAGGGAAGGTTATGCTGACTGTGTTCTGGGATTGTCAAGGAGTGCTTTAAACCAATTTCAAGAAGAAAGGTGACAACGTGAATTCTGAATCGTACTGTGAATTTCTATCGATGCTTCATGATGCAATTCGGAAAAAAACCTCCAGGACTGCTGACTAGAGGAGTGTTGCTTCTTCATGACAATGCCAGACCACATACGGCTCGATTAACTCAGGAGAAAATTAACCAACTAAAGTGGGAAGTTCTAGAACATCCATCTTACAGTCCTGAGTTAGCCCCTAGTGATTTCCATCTTTTTGGTCCACTGAAAACCCACCTTGGCGGGAGACATCTCGCGAATGACGCCGAAGTTGAATGTGAAGTGAAAACATGGTTTAGAAAACAGCACGCAGTTCTACGCAGCCGGTGTGGGAGGACTGATAAAACGATGGGATAAGTGCATCAATGTTGGTGGAAATTATGTTGAGAAATAAAGGAACAATGTATGTATAAAAATAAACTGGTTTCAAGTTGTTATCATGTTTAGTTATTTTTCTACAGCCATTTGTGACTTACTTATTGACTTCCTCGTATATATCCACGCCCACTTTATACAACGTCGTCGTTGAACGCTCCACATCGACCACTTATTAACCACTAATTTGTATATGATCTGAGCCTAAGAGCGGTTGTATGTTGTGCACCTACAAGTAGGCCAGCACATCCGATTTCTGCGATGCTTTTATTTAGCTTACCTAGGCCCCTACCTCAGTCGCCTCTTACCTTGTACGTCACAGTGTTACTATTCTTTGCTCCCCTTGCAAGCTCCGGCACCACATGTGCGGCTTTATACAACAAAGTTTGCCTGTCTGCCCAGCGTGTTCGTAGCGCGTTTGACTATGGGTGACTATCCCTCTGTGTGTGCGGGTTCAATTCCGCGGGATGGCAGAAAAAGCCACAGATTCCCCAGATTTACAGTGTTCATGGCACCAAACCGAAGGGTTAAGATGTCCATGGAACCGAGCTGAAGAGTGCTTCTGGATTGGAAAAAAAAAATACAACAAAGCTATATATCCACTTTAATTTACACAACAAAAATATATACCCACTTCACTCAGTCCAAATGGACTCTTTCTAATCAATGTTTCCGCATGTTCTAGGCACAGTTCTGTCCTGTCTGGGTCCTCAGAACTAGAGATCAGACCTGTTGTAAAAGTAATACATCAGCTTCCACATACTACACAATACAGATTTCTATACACATTGATATAACATTAGCATAACATGTTCTCATATGTTTACTATGATAAATCTCTAAGAACGGATGGCTACTACACAAGAAACTGATCATTAGGAATTAACACAATATATACCATCAATTTTAAAGTAGAATATTCTTCTTCTTCGATTGCTCCATATCGACCACTTGTTAATCAATTATTGTGATTTGTATGTGATCCGAGCCTAAGAGCAATTTTTTGCACCTACAAGTAGGCCAGCACATTCGATTTCTGCTACGCTTTTTATTTACTAGAGTAGCTTCCTAGACCCCTACCTCAGTCGCCTTTTACTTGCCTTGTAGGTCGCAGTGTTACTATTCTTTGCTCCCTTGCGGACCCGGCAACACACGGGGGTACTTAAGGACTAACTTGCTATTTTGAATTTAATGTCTAGCATATGAAACGGATTAGCATAATGCATAAGAGTTCTCCTATCAACTTGGACACAAGAGGGTTGTTGGTACAATACATACATGATGTTCCACACATGAGGAAAGGAATTGGCCCTCCTACCCTCCTGCACGCTAGGACCAAAAATGTGAATTGGCTTCATACCCGAAGGTGTGAAAAGGCTACGGAAGTTTTTTTAAATATTATCTTGAGCATAGTAGACTTGATTTTTCTTTGGTATTTCCATATATTTACTAGGGACCGTGTGCCTAGCGTCAACGAGTCGGCCTTAAAATCAGTCAAGAGAAGACTAAAGTAATGCGTAGCAACAACATACAGCAAGATCCAATACTGATTGAGGGAAGGGACATAGAAGATGTGGATGAATTTGTCTACCTTGGAAGTAAGATCAGCAGATCAGGAGGTACAGATGAGGACATTAATGCTAGGATTAGGAAGGCCCGACAGGCCTTTGCGATCCTGTACATGGTGTGGAAGTCCGCTGCCATCGCCACGAAAACAAAGCTCAGGATTTTCAGCTCAAATGTGAAGTCGGTGTTGCTGTATGGCTCGGAAACTTGGCGAGTCACTAGGGCAAATACAAATAAGATCCAGACCTTTGTCAACGGATGTTTGCGGCGGATTTTCAGATTGAGATGGTATGATAGAGTTACAAACACGGATCTGTGGATAAGAACAGGGCAGGAACCTATGATGACACAGGTCAAGAGGAGAAGATGGCGATGGATAGGCCATACCTTGGGGAAGACACAGTCGAGTGTCACTAGACAGGTGCACGAGTGGAACCCGCAGGAAAACGAAAAGAGGACGCCTAAGCAGACTTGGAGACGAGGTCTTACTGAGGAGCTGAAGAGTGCTCAATTGACCTGGGAGAACATAAAAGAACAGCCAGAGACCGAGAAGAGTGGCGAACAACTGTTGAGGCCCTATGCTCCACGAGGAGCGGAGAGGATTAATGATGTGTGCCTAGCGTGTTCGTAGCGCGTTGGACTACGGGTGACTAGTCCTCTGTAAGTGCAGGTTCAACTCCGCGGACTGGCAGAAAAGCTACAGGTTCCCCAGATTTACGGTGTTCGTGGCACCGAGCCGAAGAGCTTTCAGCTCAAGTGCTTCTGGATCGGAAAAAAAAATATTTACTAGGAGTACAAACTTAGACATAAATTATAGGGCAGCCATTGGCACCTGGAAAAGACTGTAGACCTTGTTCTAGTGACAGATTTGAAGATGTAGCATGATCAAAATCCTGAACACCGAAGTAGGACAAACATGCAAAGGTTTACTACCTCATCCGACTTCTGCAACATAAGTCCCTATCACATACCACACTATCACATACCACACTAGCACATACCACACTAGCACATACCACACTATCACATAGCACACTATCACATACCACACTACCACATACCACACTAGCACATACTACTCTATCACACACTACACTATCACACACTACACTAGCACATACTACACTATCACATACCACACTATCACATACTACACTATCACATACTACACTATCACATACTACACTATCACATACTACACTAGCACTGTTTGATTTCGGGGGTCTCTGGCTAAGTGGTTATGCCCTTTGCCTTGTGGGTCGGCGGTCATGGGTTAGAATCTGGACTGCGCCGTTCTGTTCACAAGTGCAGTTCTTTTTACAGAGACCCCTAGAATTGTTGCTGGAGCTACGGAGTACGTGCTTTGTGCAATACTTTCTGCAGATGGCGTGCCATTTCTGCGGAGAGGGACCAGGCCATATGGGGTAAACCCGGTGCAATGAAGTCAATCCTTTGGCTTTAAAACCCTTTGTTTGATTGAATCTGATCAGATTTTCTGTGTTCTGTAGTCCACGCTGTTTATAAAAGCTATGACTAAGTAACACTCCTTTTTTAATGGAGAGCTAGCTGATTTTGTTTTGAAAAACATTTGTCTGCAGGGCTAGGTAATGGGTGCTGTAAGAAATAAAAGTTTGTGGTTCGAATCCTGTGTTTGGTAAATTGACTTTTTTTCTGAGGCCCTTAACACTTGTTCACTGTCTATTTATTTACCATATTCTTCTTCTTCTTCTTCGATCGTTCTAGGCCTGTTTTAATCATTCTCATTGTGATATATAAACAGCCAAACGTCCGAACGTAATGTACGTGCACCAGCCTTCAGCACCTATTGGAGCCCAGTTGCTTATCCTTCGGTGGGGTGTTCGTTTCAGCCAGCTTTTGATTTACTAGGGTGAGCTTTCCCTAGGTGCGATCAGCTTTGCCGTATTTTTGGGCTTTGTGATCTACGCCGGGACAGTGAGTTACGCTGTTCATGCCCGTTCTGACTGAGAAATATTTATCGGGGCTTGTAAGCTTATCCTCGGACGGCGTCTTACTCGTATAAGACACCGTGTAAAGTATCGGCCTTCGCCAATGTTCAGACCGGACTTCCTGTCAGGTCCGTACATTGTCGGCCTTGCTTTACCGTACATTTTGAGTCTGATCCGGAGAAGGAACATTCTCAGCCTTTTCTAGACGCGCATTGGTACGTGGCAATTTGTAATTAACGTCGAAAGCACTGGCATGGGGCCGAGTACAAACAATGTAGAGGGTCGTTTCAGTCGGGCGCTATCAGCGTAACTGAGGATTTTGCGCTCGCGCCATCACCCGCCCCAGTTATTCCGGGGATGTTAGTTACGACTGCAATCGAACATTGCCCGGTTGCCCCATGGCTGGCAGTCCCGTTAGGAATCACCAACCTCAGTTCTTCCGGGAATGTTAATTTTTAGTCGCACAGTACCTTGCACGGTTTTCCCAGGGCGGGTAGTTTCGTTATGCACTAAACGCAACTTGTTCTTTTGCGCTCGGCAAACCTTGCCCAGTACATGTGTCTGCACCAGGCTACCAATGCTAGGTCAGCTGCAATCTTCTCTCGCACCAACACGAGGGTAGACTTTTATTAGTTACGGTCCTGTCTTATTTATTCTTGCCGACGGGCTGGCAATGTTTGCCCCCTCCTCAGGGCTTGAGCTTCTCCCTACGCGGGCATACGTTTGGTCACTGGATGCACCTCTCATCCATGTCTGAGCGTTTCGTTTCTGTTTCTTTGCGTTCAGGGACTTGGGCAATATCTTGTTGGACATCGGTCAGGAGATTTGTGCATTTTCTTTGTATGTATCTTTATCGTGTTTCCGTACTTGCACCGCTACCCCTACCAGTAGTTTTCTCTCCCCGATCCCTGCCCTCTTAGCCAGACCAGAACCATAGTCTGTTTCCAGGGTCACCGCGTGGAGGTTAGGGGCAGGGTCTTGGTTAGCGCGCCCTCTCGCTAACCCTGGCTCATGTTACCACCATGACCTCATGAGCCTTTGACCCCATTTACCATATTCATTGACTCCTGTGCTCCCCTTGAGGTTCTTAAACCTCATTCTCTAATCAGCTACCACTTACCTTCCATACAGTCCCGCAAATATTTGTTCTAATCAGCTACCACTTACTTTCCATACAGTCCCGCAAATATTTGTTCTAATCAGCTACCACTTACCTTCCATACAGTCCCATAAATATTTGTTCTAATCAGCTACCACTTACTTTCCATACAGTCCCGCAAATATTTGTTCTAATCAGCTACCACTTACCTTCCATACAGTCCCGCAAATATTTGTTCTAATCAGCTACCACTTACCTTCCATAGAGTCCCGCAAATATTTGTTCTAATCAGTTACCACTTACCCTCCATACAGTCCCGCAAATATTTGGGTGGTTTTGCCTTTGCTATCTTGGTATCATTTGACATATCATAGGGCTCTAAGTCATCATCACTAGGAATAAATTAAGAAATAATTACTGATAGATTTAATAAAATAACGTTTGTTATATTCTTTCTTTTCATTATTAGCTCTGAAAATGGTGTTTGTTACAATGTGTCAATATTTATAGCAACACTATGATATATGTGTCATTTGACCTTAAGCATTGATTTTCAGCAAGAAATTTGTAGGACTGAGTTTGCCTTCCCTTTTAAATTTCTACTCCGTTTTTTCTAGACTGCAGTCATGTCTCCTGTTACTCTTGAAGTTAAAGTAGGGTTGTCTTGGTCAAATTTTTGCGGCCCCAACTACTCGTCAATAAATAAACATATATATATTATTATATACTAAATTGAAGAAAACTGGACAACCTAATAGAATAACAAGGTTAAAAGTAGTATAAGTAAAACAGTAGAAGTAAAACTAGAAAGACTTCTTATAAGGAAGCAACTCTATGGCGCAGTGTGCTGCTAATAGCGTGCAATGGACTTCCGTCATGGCGCAGTGTGCGGCTAAAGGCGTGGAAAGAGTTAAGATTAACACAAAAGAAAATTGATTGCACTGCAATTCCAACAAAGGACATTAATGTCAATACAATACCAACAAAAGAACTTTAATGGCATTGCAATACCAATAAAAGGACATTAATGGCATTACAATACTAACAAAAGAACTTTAATGGCATTACAATACGAATAAAAGGACTTTAATGGCATTACAATACGAATAAAAGGACTTTAATGGCATTACAATACTAACAAAAGGACATTAATGTCATTACAATACCAATAAAAGGACATTAATGGCATTACAATACCAATAAAAGGACATTAATGGCATTACAATACCAACAAAAGGACTTTAATGGCATTACAATACCAACAATAGAACTTTAATGGCATTACAATGCCCGTCTGCCCAGCGTGTTTGTAGCGCGTTGGACTACGGGTGACTATCCCTCTGTGTGTGCGGGTTCAATTCGCGGGATGGCAGAAAAAGCCACAGATTCCCCAGATTTACGGTGTTCGTGGCACCGAATTGAAGGGTTACGATGTCCATGGCACCAAGCCGAAGAGCTGAAAAGATCAAGTACTTCTGGATCGGAAAAAAAAAAAATGGCTTTACAATACTAACAAAAGGACATTAGTGGCATTACAATACCAACAAAAGAACTCTGCTGGCAATAAGACAAAAACACAAATATTTTATACCTGTCTAAGTCTGGAGGGGTAGTTACCGCAGCTTTCTCTTCTAATTTGATTGAGTTAATGCCCTTGACTACACTCCCTTCCAGTACATTCTTGTCACTAGCAAAGATATCTCTGAAATATGTCAGATTTAAATTATAGTTTATGTACATTTCACAATGAGTTCTTGTAAAGCAGTGGTTCTTAACATTCTTCAGCTAGCGCCCCACCCCTTCTTTGAGGATAACGCAAGACTCCCATTCCCTGCTCCTCACTTGTTTTTTTCCATTTTTCCCTGCTGAATTAACCGTTATTTCCAAAGAAAAAATTAAAACAAAATGTTTCTCACTGTGAGCTTTATAACAAGTGTACCCTAAACACAATAACTGATGCCGGGGTTCGCAAGGGAAGCACAGAATAGTACCACTGTAACCTACAATGCATGTCATAAGAGGCGGCTGATGTAGGCCCTAGGAATGCTACCCTAGTAAATAAAAAGCAGCGCAGAAATTGGATGTGCTGGCCTACTTGTAGGTGCATAACTGGCACAACGTACAATTGCTCTTAGGCTCAGATCACATACAAATCACACAGAGTGGTTGACAAGTGGTCGACATGAAGTGTTCGAAGAAGAACTGAATCTTATGACTCCCAACGCAACAAGTTGAGCAAAGTGAGAAACAGAAATCAATAACCCCAAATAACAAGAAGATATAAAAGAAATTAAAAGAAGGCTGAGCATTGCATTG
Organism: Arion vulgaris; assembly: GCA_020796225.1. Taxonomy (NCBI): domain Eukaryota; kingdom Metazoa; phylum Mollusca; class Gastropoda; order Stylommatophora; family Arionidae; genus Arion; species Arion vulgaris. The sequence continues at coordinate 71,013,047 of CM036757.1, forward strand.
CAAAAACATACTTCTTATTCTTCCAACCAGGGCTGCAAGTTTTCACTCTTGAGCAGCCAATAGTGGTTTGGTTATTGGTTACTAAACTGACGTCATTGGTCATTCATCCGGGCAGACCAATAGGTGCTCAGTCACCCCCAACAGATATTGAAGAGTATGCATACTGATGGTTCCAGTGTCTCGCTGATTAAACACACCTCTCACTCTGTCTCTCAGGCATCCAGTTCGACTTGTACAACGGGTAACTCCAAACTGCCTAAATCGCTTGATCGATTCAACATCGATTTTAGTGTCCTCATCCAACAGACAGTCGCGAAGAGACCGAAGAACATCCCCTTATCCATCTTCAACTCCCCAACAATCGATGCTGTTGATTCAAGCCTGTCCACTCTCTCATTACTGTAAACACCCGCATGCCCAGGACAGTATAACCACGTAAGCCTCGGAGGTTAAAAACTTCTATAGACGACATCCACTCATACCGAAACCAGACCTGGATCTTGTGAAGCATCGACTGAGAGTCAGCAACAACAATATTAAATTATAGAATCTGTATGTTTCTGTAGTTGTAGAAGACTAGTTTAAATGGTATTATGAACAGATGGGTGTGGTGGGAGAAGCTCTTGTCTAGCTTTATGTAGTCCAGGTCATTTAAGCAGGACATGCTCTACTTACTCTTCTCTTGAAGATAGACCAGGATCTTCAGGTAATTTCTCTCTGTAGGAAAGGAGATCAGCGACTACCTCATTGGTCAGATCAAGCTGAAATAGTAGAAAATGCCTTGTCTAGCAAACACAACCTTTCAAAATGTGTTATTTTACTGTTGCAACTCAGACATTCAAAATGTGTTATTTTACTGTTGCAACTCAGGCATTCAAAATGTGTTATTTTACTGTTGCAAGTCAGACATTCAAAATGTGTTATTTTACTGTTGCAACTCAGGCATTCAAAATGTGTTATTTTACTGTTGCAAGTCAGACATTCAAAATGTGTTCTTTTACTGTTGCAAGTCAGACATTCAAAATGTGTTATTTTACTGTTGCAGGTCAGACATTCAACATGTGTTATTTTACTGTTGCAAGTCAGACATTCAAAATGTGTTATTTTACTGTTGCAGGTCAGACATTCAAAATGTGTTATTTTACTGTTGCAAGTCAGACATTCAAAATGTGTTATTTTACTGTTGCAGGTCAGACATTCAAAATGTGTTATTTTACTGTTGCAGGTCAGACATTCAAAATGTGTTATTTTACTGTTGCAAGTCAGACATTTAAAATGTGTTATTTTACTGTTGCAAGTCAGACATTCAAAATGTGTTATTTTACTGTTGCAAGTCAGACATTTAAAATGTGTTATTTTACTGTTGCAAGTCGGACATTCAAAACGTGTTATTTTACTGTTGCAACTCAGGCATTCAAAGTGTGTTATTCTACAAACTTTCAAGGATTATTTTACTGCCTGATAAGACCAGCTCCGATCATGTGACTGCTTATAATATTTATGACATCAGTCTATGAGCAAGCTGGTTGAGCTCAGAAATAACATTCATTATCTTTCTTGTAGAGATACAAGAGTAATGTACCTATGAAGTCAGAGTACAGCTAGCATGAATGGTGAGTGACACTAGTGATAAGGAAACCAAGCATTCATGCAAAAATCATTCAGAGATGACCTGACTACGCCTGAATTCATAATGGGCAAATTAAAAAAAAACTACAAGAGTAGAGTTCATATTGAAAACTTATTTTGTTGTATAACTGATAATAAACCTCAGCTTCGCTGTCTTTCTGTACAACTCAAATCATCATAATGGCATTTCTTTTTGTTCCTCTACGAATTCAGGCGTCGTCATGGCACTCAATATGGCACACCTCTGACTGATTTTTGTCTGATCACTTGCTTTCCTTATCACCAGTGTCCTTCACCATTCAGGCGAGCCTTACTCTGACTTCAGAGATTCTTGTAATTTAGATCCCCAAGTTGTCCGTGTGGTGCCAGGGCCCGCAAGGAAGCAAGAATTGTACCACTGCAACCTACAATGCATGTCGTGAGAGGCGACTGATGTAGTCCCTAGGGATGCTACCCTAGTAAATAAAAAGCAGCGCAGAAATCAGATGTGCTGACCTACTTGTAGGTGCATAACTGGTACAACATACAATCGCTCTTAGGCTCAGATCACATACAAATCACGCAGAGTGGTTGACAAGTGGTCGATATGGAGCGTTCGAAGAAAAAGAAGATCCCCCAAGTAAAGGATCAGAGAACCTGTAGTCCAACTGTGTACCATGTGTACACCAAGAATTGTTGGCACATGCGGACATAAAACCCTAAAATCTCCATGCACATGTTCACTAGCACAGAGTGTTATCAATGACCCACATAATGGTGCTTCACATACATAGAATATGTGATCTATTGCTGGTTTGAAAAACAAAATGTTAATATAGTTTGATAATTAGTTCAATCAACATGAGATATTAAGAAAAATGTGAGAGTTACCTCAAACTCCAGTTGAGGACCTGAAGGTTCAACTGTTTCTGTTAGAGCTTTAGCCACTGTCATGCCAATCATTCTTGTAGTTGGATCAGAACTTTCTAAATGGTTTTGAACTCCTGGCATGAGTATCTGCAGCAGTTCTAAAAATAGCAATGAGAAATATTTTGCATAAGATACCATTAAAGATCAAAAATGTGTCATACGTCTCTTCAACCTTGCAGAATCAGATGTCTACGTTCAGTTTCCTCCAGTCCAACATCTAGAATCTCTGCGGTTTCAAGAAGAAAAAGGAACCCTTTTTTCATACCTCGAAGAATATTTGGAATACAGTGTTACATCTTATTTTTTTAACCCTTGGCACACGATGTGTGATGTGATCAATATCATGCCAATCGTCTTTACTTACCGGTGCTTTTCATGGTACTCAATTGAGGCTAGGTCAACCTGAGAGCTATTACGGTCTTCTTCTTCTTCGATCAGTCTTTTCAGTCATTTTGATCATTCTTGTTGTGATATATAAACAGCCTTTGCCAAGAACAGTTTTTACGTCACATCATTCAGCGCCATTTGGAGCTCTGGTGCTTATCCTATGGGGATGTGTCTGGTTTCCGCCAGCGTTTACTGGGTTCTCTCCGTCAGCCTTTGGCTGTCCCCAGCCGACCTGCAAGGCAGCAGGTTGTCGTTACGGTCTAAAATATAATCCAGGTTTTGGCACTGATTCCAGTACATGCAGTGGGTTTTTTCCCACTTTCAAAAATTTTCATGGTGTCTTTATTCATTACTAAAATAATAATATTGAGTAGCGGTTAGTGCAATTCCACAGCGGAAACAACATTTCTTCAGACTGTATGACCCTCCGGCCAAATCCGCATCAGTTGGGTAGCAGAAAACAAATGGGAAGTAAAGGTGGTTGATGTATGATGGCCACATCACCTACCGTGTGCCGTTGATCAAAAGAAAATACGGATATAACTCTGTATTCCCCAATATATCTCTGGATTACTCTTCTTTTTCGAACGCTCCATATCGGCCACTTGTTAACCACTCTTTGTGATTTGTATATGATCTGAGCATAAGAGTGACTGGAGCCTACAAATAGGCCAGCACATCCGATTTCTGCAACGTTTTTTATTTACTAGAGTAGCTTCCCTAGGCCCCTATCTGAGTCGCCTCTTATGACATGCCTTGTAGGTCGCAGTGTTACTATTTTTGTTCCCCTTGCGAACCCAGGCAAAACACGGGTGATAAGGTCACTCCAAAATTGATCGAACAGAAATTAAAAGTTTAAACAAACGACCTATCTCTTACCATGTTTGAAAGACTGTTTCTCTGTTTCAATCAAGTTTCCAATGCACATCATCAGAGCCTTTGATATATACATATGCTGTTCTGCAGATGTATGTCTTAAGGAGCTGCTGTCTGCCCACACTCTAAGCAGACGCAGACAAACCTATGTGTGTGTGTGTGTGTGTGTACAAATTGGAGATATAAATATAAAAGTAATATTACATGATCTGACAATGTTAACTTTCGTCTCTACTTAAGGTTAACTTTGTGCAACTTAAACTCAATCGGTACCAACTGCTTATTGATAGACGACTAAAAAAATCTATTAGACATATAGTATTTTGAAATGTCTTGAACACATACCTATCTAACTTTCATGGTTTAGTTTCATAGTCAGTTCAAGTGTTGATACTAGAGCAGTGATCCTCTACAGTTGTTCGCCACTTTTCATGGTCACTTGCTGTTATCTATATGGCCTCCCAGTATAGTTGAGCACACTTCAGTTCCTCAAAAAGACGATCTCCAGTTCAGTTTAGGATGTACGCGTTACCATTTTCCTTGCGGGTTCCACTCAAGTACTTGTCTAGTGACACTCGACTGTGTCTTACGTAGAGTATCCCCAACCCACCACCATTTTCTCTTCTTAATCTGGGTCATCATGGGTTCCTATCCTGTTGTTATCCACAATAATACATGGTATGGAAAGAGTTATATGCCCGCCTGCCCAGCGTGTTCGTAGCGTGTTGCAATGACGGGTGACAAGCTGCATGTTAGTGCGGTTCAATTCCGCTGGCTGGCAGAAAAGCCACAGGTTCTCCAGATTTACGGTGTTGATGGCACCGAACCGAAGGGTTACGATGTCCATGGCACCGAGCCAAGAGCTGAAAGCTCAAGTGCTTCTGGATCGAAAAAAAAGAAAAAAAAGAATTATATAAGAATGTTGATGTGGCGAGTGGTTAGAACGCTTGCTTACCAACCGAAAATAATGGGATTTACTTTCAAGCTCATGCGCACAAAATACAACAAATCTGGAGAAAAAAGTCCTGACTCAAAGAGTTATGAATGGGAAAAGTTAGTGAGGACAATAACTGCCCATATCACCTCCCTATATTGTATTTTTACCAAAGTTAAGGAAGCAGTTTCTGCCTTTGTTTTGCACCTTTTGACAAAATCTGTTGTCATGAGTAGAACTCAAGACAATATCCCAGGATTTAAATCCATAGAGAGTGAAAGCTTCAACCCTATGTTCCTTTGTAAACAAATTATTGCGAATAAGACACGCTAAATTTAGCCATTAAATGAGCTAATTAAAATATTAAAAACATTACCGCTTCTTCTTCTGTGAACGTTCCATATCAACCACTCTCTGTAATTTGTATGTGATCTGAGCCTAAGAGCGATTGAACGTTGTGCGCCTACAAGTAGGCCAGCAGATTCTATTTAAGCGATGCTTTTTATTTACTAGGATAGCCTCCCTAGGTCCTACATCAGTCGCCTCTTACAACATGCCTTGTAGGTAGCAGTGGTACTATTCGTTGCTTCCATTGCGGGCGTCTGCACCACACTGGCGACCATGAAGTGCAATAATAATGTCTTACCTCTATGAATAGATGTCTCCTGGTATGAAATGATGCCAGATAACCAATAATATTCTGAAGAAGCAGTTTCTGAAATGCAGAGAAACAACAGAGATAAATATTTATTCAGCGATCACGTCTTAGTTGTGCTAGATCTACAAGTCTGTAATCATTGTAAAATCCATCATCTTTTTATGTCACGGATGCAGTCCCCGGATGAAGTAACAATATTTACTTACAGTCTTTGATTGATGGATAGGACCATCATCATTGCACTTCAGTGAGTAAAATGTGTGCTCTGATCTCTTTCTTACACAGGACTATCTCATCGGTAGTGCATGAATTCTTTAACACCGGCGAGGGTCCCCGAGGTAATTTAGAACATAGCGAAACATTTTTGTAGGAATTTTATATTTTAATCTTTCTAATGAGTTTTGTCAGGGCAGCGGCTTTCCAGACTGCTCCTCTCGATTCTTGAACTGCCAAAGGGTTCTTTTATATGCTCAGCTTGTCTACAGGACCTAAGTTTTATCATCCGTCTCCGGTAGGACTAGGAACTCGATCTCACCTATTCTCTCTCTCGCGTGATCACCGCCAGACCGATATATCAGATTTCCCCATAAATTCTATTCATGTGGAAATCTGATTCATCAGCCTTAGCATTGGTGTGTTTTACGTCACAACTTCAGCACCATTTGGAGCTATGGTGCTTATCCTTTGGTGATGTGTCCGGTTTCAGAAAGCATTTACTCGGGTCGCTCTCCGTTCTGTAGCCATCTAGTATTTTTTACGGTGTGGGGTAGCTAGCCCCACCTCCTTAGTCGCCTCATACGACATCCATGGCAGGTAACAGTGGTTCTATTCATTACACCCCAATTTGGGCCCGGTAACCACTGTCGCTACATATTCTGAGATCATGGATCTCTGAATAAATATTCTGATAGTTTCACTAGGGAGCAAACCGAGTACCTTTCAAACGAGAGGTGAGCACCTAGCCTCTATGACCCCAGAGACACCCGAACATTTTGCATAGTGTGAATGAAGCAACAATATTTACTTACAGGATCAGAGTAATGTCGATGAAGCAACAATTTGGTACACACTAACATTTTGATGATGGGCATATGAACCACACTGTCACCCAGAAACTTCTCAACATATCCATACCTATTGAGAATAAAAACACAAATAATAATAATATAATGATTCTCATCTACAATATGACAATTAAACAACAAAATTAGTGTCATATCTGTCTACAAAAAAATCCGTCAGTTTGTTGTTTCAATTGTTCAATCAATCAATGTTGTTTCAATCAATCAATTGTTGTTTCCTGATGAAGTTCAGTACTGAAGTTGTACCCATTTTATTCCTAATGGCTTCTTTTCTTAACCAGTCTCTTCTTGAGACTCCCAGCATTCTGCGTAGACACTTCATCTCTGTCATGACTAGTTTTCTTCAAATGATAGTGTTCAAGTTTTGTTTTACCGATTCCTGAAATCTCTTCATAAGCATGAAATCTCTATGAGCATAAATTAGATTAAACCACTGTCAGCTTGCTAGGACTGTCACAGTGGCTTCAGAATCCCCAATATCTTTATCAGCATATAACGACTAATAACACTCATTCTGTGTTGATTAATAAAACGCCTCGTGACTTAACTTGTGTAGTGTTATACAGAAAGTGCCAAGTTTAGCTTTGCAGAGGTAAATGTTTGTCTACGGCAATTCATGCAATGATAACTGATCCAATGTCAATTGTTTTCTTTCTTTCCAGGCGAAAGATTGACTTCACCGAACATGTTTTCCTATAAGATTCAGTCTCTGTAAAAATGGCAGCTAACCTGCAGAAAGTATTGCTCGGAGCATAAACTCTGCAACTACAGAAACAATCCTATGTATCTCTGAACAAAAATATACTTGTGAATATAACTTTACAAGTTATACCTCTTGACTGCACCAGTTAACTTTACAAGTTATAACTCCTGACTGCACCAGTTAACTTTACAAGTTATAACTCTTGACTGCACCAGTTAACTTTACAAGTTATACCTCTTGACTACACCAGTTAACTTTACAAGTTATACCTCTTGACTGCACCAGTTAACTTTACAAGTTATAACTCTTGACTGCACCAGTTAACTTTACAAGTTATACCTCTTGACTACACCAGTTAACTTTACAAGTTATACCTCCTAACTGAACCAGTTAACTTCAAACACCTTTACGTCTGCATGAAATGATACCCCCCAGCACTTCCTAACAATTACAGTTACATGAAGCACTTCTAGACTTTAATGTCTCTGACATATACCATGAAATCTTCCTGAGCAAGGGTGTTACAACAGCCTCCAAACATTTCACTGGCACACCAGTAAACACACGTTCACAGATTCTGCACCAGATGAAATCTGATCTGACCTTGACACATAAATGAGGTAGAAGTGTATCCAGTAACAAATCTGCAACAAATCATTTTCTTCTTACAATTCTATATTTGTATAAACAAACAATTTTCAAACACAAAATAAGATCATTTTTCAAAGTACGACAACAGACACCACTGTTGTCACATAAAGAGATACCGCTAACAGCTAAAGCAAATCTCATAAGAACGATTTCCTGGCCAACACTATGTTACCAGTGTCAAACATGGCCAATAACAGCAGCTAATGAGTGGAAAATCATAATGACAGAGATGAGGTTTCTTAGAAGAGCTGCAGGTGTGACAATACGAGACAAAATTTGAAATGCAGAAATCAGAAGACTGGATGTGAAACCAGTCATGCAATTCATAAAAGAACAACAGATTAAATGGTTTGAACACCTGACAAGAATGCCTTGGTATCGCCTACCACAGAGAGCCACACAGAAAAAGTATCGTGACTACAAAGCAAGAGGAAGACCAACCACGCAAAAGATGGAGCGACGGCATCAAGAACAGCCTTACGAAAATGAATATCAGCTTACAAAGTGCCTTAAAACAAGCACACACAAGATCACTACCCCCTTCTATACAGAAGTAAATGGTGGAAGAGAAGAAGAAGAACAGACTAAATCTATGTTTTAACCTAATGATCTAATCAAGCAAATGATACAAATGAGATACGCATGCAGGTGTTTACGGTAATGAGAGAGAGAACATGCTTGCATCATCAGCATTGATTGTTGGGGAGTTGAAGATGGATAAGGGGGATGTTCTTGGTCTCTTCGCGACTGTCTGTTGGATGAGGACACTAGATGTTGAATCGATCCAGCGATTTAAGCAGTTTGGAGTTAGCCGTTGCACCGGTAGAACTGGATGTCTGAGGGGCAAAGTGAGGAGTGTGTTTAATCAGCGAGCCACGAGAACCATCACTATGCATACTCTTTCGATATCTGTTGGGGAGAATGAGCACCTATGGGTCTGCCCAGAGTGCAATGACGTCAGTTTAGTAACCAATAACCAAATGATACAAGAAACATACAAAAACAATGGCATGGTAGGAAAAACACAATCCATTATCCACTTTTATTTGCAATATTCTTCTTTGTTCACTCTACATTAACCATTTGTTAAACCATTCTTTGTGGCTGGTATGTGATTTGAGCTTTACAACGTGAGTTTGTTGTGCCAGTTAGGTGCCTAACGATTCTTGGTCAGCACATCCCCTTCTTGCATGCTTTTTATTTGAGTTCACCTTCCTAAGTCACAGAAAAAACAAGAAACTTTCCCTAGGGGAGTTCATCCCAGTAGATGAGGCAGAACCACATTAACCTTGGACTTTATTGTCAAAGTTTCCCTGATTACGCCACTGGGAGGTGTGGTTGGCTTGTGTGTTCTACGGGTCATCAACAAGATACAAATTTTCACTTTTCACATTTTTTAAGAGTGACTAGCCAATCCCAACTCTGCTGGATGCAGAGTCAGGCACAGAACACACCTTACTGACCATCTTCTATAAGATAAGTTCCAACTGAACTCAAGGTTACACACCACTGCATACCAAGATACAACAGCTTATGATAATATTAGAACACAAACCAACATTTAAAATAACAATGTGTATACATAGAAAACATACCAGCTCGACCAGTCAAGCACAGCTTTCCCACCAATACACTGATAACAACCAGAGAAACATTATGGCCTCCACTAACAAGAACATGTGCCCACAGGCAGCTATCCAAGATTGATACTGCTAATGTTGGAATATAATTCTGTAGTAGAAACTTGTCACTGTTAAAGATAAAATCATTGTTAGATTAAATTATAACATTTCAAATTACTTTTTCTTATACTTTTTTTTACAAAATTGGTTACAGACTTTTTCAATAGTTAGTTCTATTAACGAGACCCGATATGAAAACACAAAATTAAAGAGAGACCTTCTGCCGATCTACAGAATTTGTGTACTGCCTCTCGAGTTTTTCTGTGCATGAAAGAGATTGAAGCCAATCAACTCCGCAGCCACATGTATACAAAATTCAAGATTGGTAATTCAGCCTTGTGTACATGTGGACAGACACATCAGACTGCATAGCACATACTTCAAGACTGCCTCGAATATGATATACTGAGACAAACTCACTAGCCTAATGAAACAACACTTGACATAAAACTATGCGGACCTCTGTGTGAGCTACAAAAGACAGTGAAGTTTATACAAGTAACAATGTTAAATATATAGACAATATTTTAAGCAAACGAAAGGAAGGAAGAGATTGAAGCCCCCTAAGTACAACGATGGTTGTTCTATCAATCATGCACACTATAACAAATGAAAAGTAACATGGATGCTATGTGTTACCTCTTATCAGATGTTACAAACAAAAAGAATAACAGTTACATGACCTCAGTCTTGACCTTCTATTGAACAGTTCGAAAAAGATTATAAAACTGAAGATGCTTCACATTTTAATATAAGTCTTCACATTGGACAAAGTCTGCATCATATCCAGGTTGCAGCTATGTACATGTCTGCTGGAATTCCTCCCAGTTTTAGCTAATAACAGCAACATCATGATGATAGATTCAATTAAAGAATGCCCATGTTCCTATATATTCATGTTTGGCCTAAGTTATCCTGTTTTCTGTGACATAGCTAATACATTCTGTTTTTAGCAGATTGGATAATGCTTTCCATAGGGGTTGTCTGACTTATCTTTTCCATATCCCGATTGGATAATGCTTTCCATAGGAGTTGTCTGCCTTATCTTTTTCATCTCCCAATTGGATAATGCTTTCCACAGGGGTTGTCTGCCATATCCAAGAGTGGTTAACAAGTGGTTGATATGGATCATTTGAAGAAGAATGGAAACAATACTAATGTAACAGGAAAGACATGGAAATGATAGTATATGATAGAAAAGAACAGGAAAGTGTTTGTTGAAAGCCTGTGATACAGAGAGAACTGAAATAAATATTATTATTAATAAAATCTGACCTGTTTTCATGTTTCAATTTATTTGCAGTTTTATCAGGCAATGATGCCAGACATGATACCAAATTCTCTCCTTGTACGTCAAGAAACTGAGGTCTATCAGATTTTTGATTCTCACAACACTGGTCCTGCAGTAGTTTAGAAAGCCTCTCTCGGGTCAAAAACTCTTCAAGCAGTGACACACACTTGTAAAAACGAAAGTCTTTTCTGTGATAGTAAGTACAAAAAGAATGAAAAATATACAAACATATTTGAATGAAACAAGGTACATACTACTATTTTTTTTATTTTACTTTCTGAAATTCCTTTATCATTATCATATTAGATAGTCTAGCAGTGCTTAAGATGGGGTGAAATAAGATGACAGAAGTGTGAGAACCAGAGCTCACCAAGACCCAACTTCACTTAAATTAGTGGTCCTGGTAAAGTTCTGCATTTTGGCTAAACAGGTAGGTAATAAAGAGAGAATTTTGCACCAAAAATGTTGTTTTGGGCACTGATGTGTTGGACTGAAAGGTGCAGCTTTTGCATCATTGCTGTAAACTTAGACATGGCATAAGAAGTGCCAATTTCAGGGTTAACAAAGAATAAATCATATAACTTGTATGTTATACAGGTCTTTTGTCAGTTACAGTGTTTAAACTACTGATTGATTTGACTGATTGATAGGACCATCATCATTGCACTTCAGTGAGTTACCATATATGCTCCGATCTCTTTCTTACACAGGAAGATCTCAGCAGCAGTGCACGAACTCCTAGCAACGGCAAAGGTCCCGATGTAATTTAGAAGATGGTTGTAGGAATTTTATTTGTGAACTTTTCTAATGAATTTTGTCTGGGCAGTGGCTTTCCAGCCTGTTCTTCTTGATTTTTAACTGCCAATGGTTCTTTTACGTGCTCAGATTGAACACAGGACCTACATTTTATCATCCGTCTCCAATAGGGCTAGGAACTCAATCTCACTTATACTGAAATCAGGGATCTCTGGAAAAATATATCAACGGCTTCACGAGGGAGTGAACTGAGTACCTTTGGAATGAGGGATGAGCACCTAACCTCTACGCCACAGAGACACTCAATAAACTACTGTTACGATCTAATACTGTTTAACAATAAAAGTTATGACATAGAATCAATATTTTTTCATAGAGGTTTATATCTTGCCTAAGATGAAGACTTTGACTGATTTTTGCATGAAGGCTTGCTTTAGTTATCACCAGTTTCCCTTGCCATTCAGACAAGCCAGCTTCAGTTTCAGAAGTACTTGTCATTTCTATCCCCAAGTAAAGGATCAGGGTCTCTGTAATCCAACTGTGTGTGGCATGCACACCAAGAATTATTTGGTAAAGCTGGCCTAGAACCTTGGAATTTTCACGTCACGTATTCACTAGCGAAGTGAGTCATTAACTTCCCAATTGGTGACTGCAGAGAAAATTAAAACTCGTTTTAATTTACAGTATGATATCGCCCATGTGGTGCCGGGACTCACATGGGGAGCAAAGAATAGTAACACTGCGGCCTACAAGGCATGTCGTAAGAGCGACTGAGGTAGGGGCCAATGGAAGCTACCCTAGTACAAAAAAAGCATTGCAGAAATCAGATGTACTGGCCTACTTGTAAGCGCATAACTGGCACAACGTACAATCGCTCTTAGGCTCAGATCACACAGAGTGGTTACTTTACTTTTCCAATCCAGCAGTCATTTGAGCATTTGCCCTTCGACGCACAGAGTGGTTAACAAGTAGTCAATATGGAGTGCTCAAAGCAGAAGATGATGTACAGTATATTATTTATTGATTTGCGAAACCAAGTTACTCTGCAGACCTTCAGATGTTAATTTTAATATCTAAAAACAGTGGTCAACGTAACATCTTCATAACGTATGTTTCAAAAACAGCATTAGCAATGGTATGTTAGATTTCTCTCATCCGCGCATGCTGGACACTTTTCTAAATCAGATATTCTGCTACCATTTCATAAGTGAAATATCTCAACCTATTGTGGCCACTGCGATTCCTGAAAATTAACACTAATGCCCTTATAATGAGATGGTAATATTAATAGCACTCTCACTAGATCTGTTTAACCTATACAGTCCAAAAATATTGCAATACCTAGAAGAAAAGGCAGGAATAACATCGCAGGAATTGTAAGAGTCTAACAGTCATAGCCTGATAAACCTGGCATATGATAAGTTTATGATTTATGCCAAAAGAGGATGTGATGGGCCGAAAGATGCAAATATCTCAGCTTAAGTAATGTAGACTAGCAGCACAACATAAAGATACATACTAAATACTTACGCTCATTGGTTCAAACCATAAAGAGTGGTTTATAATATAACTTATAAGTGGTCATCCATGACCCATGTACAGTTTAGTTTATAAGTGAATACAGACAAATTAAAATAAAGTTACAAACATTAGTTTGCAAGTTCTGAAGAACAAAAACAATGTAATAAGTGAATTAAAGTAAAGGAATACCTCAGTGATTCTGTAACAGCCTTAAAAAGCAAAATAAATATGTCTCTTCTTGGTCCCTCAAGAAACAATGGTTTTACATGTGCATTGAATGCTTCATTGGTCAGTGTGGACATCCATTCAACAGAGAACTTTGAGATCAAAATGTCAAGGATTCGTTTTAACTGCACATAGTTATCCTGCAAAGCCGTCCTTGCTACTAACTGAACATCATAAGTAGAGGCCGGTAATTTGTTCTTACCGACCTGTGTATGGTTATTATACTGAGGATAAAAAGCGGTTCTTGTGACTGCTAGCCAGTTCAGAATGTCATCTTTAGATACCGCAGTCTGAACACCATCTTTGATCTTTTTCAATAGATTACGACTCTCTTCTGTCATTCCTATTTTTTAATCAGAAAAGAGTGGTATGTATAGACAAATAAAGTCACTACTACTATTATTATTCCTTTACAAAAAGACACTACGACAACTGTTTCAACTGTTTACAGTTTTACGCATGTTTACTATTTTTCCAACTTTATAAAAACCACGGCGACCATTTTGAAATTACAATTTTAAATCATGAAGTTTAACGGAACTAATATTCTAAAAGAGATTACATATAACGTCAACATCTCCAAATTCGGTGAGTATTGAAGTAACTAGTAACATTCAGTTATAAAGTTAATAATTATTTACTTAAACTAAAACTACTCTAAAACTGCCACTTCACCGTTTTATTAGTAGCATGCTCTGTTTAGTTTGTATATATTGTTTTGCTAAATTCGATGTTGTCTATCGACTGTTTTAAATATTATTTTTCCAGGCGTTAATTCTTTCTCTGCCTGTCGTACTTTTGTTATGTTATGCGATCGACGTCATGTCACCATTGGGCATCCCCATTCGTGCTCTGTCCTCCGCTGCAGCAGGCATCCCAAAGTCCACTTGCTCACCGTACCCATGAAAATGTGATTAGTATATCTTTCTCTCTACCATGAAGACGATACTGCCTGGCATGTTCAAACTTAACGCCTAATTCTCGAACTCGTTCCAGTGTCTGAGACTTGCCCATGTCACATAATAGACCGCATTGATAATATCGGTTCTGTCTATACTTCTGCCCGCTTGAGTCGGGGCATTGTTTGCAAGAAAGTCAGCCGTGTGTGTACAGCCAAGTCATTTTCTTGAGATGTGATCTCCGAATGTTGTCTATCCATTCCACACGCAGACTTCCAGATTCAATCATTTGAAGCATATTCATCGAATCTGATATGATAATTGTATTGGTTACCTGTTGCTCAGCCACCCATCGCAAAGCCCTGGAGGCAGCGGTGATCTCCATAGTCATGCTCGATGTCGTTGTCTCGAAAACGCCGCAGTCCTCATGAAGTGTGCTACCGTTTCGTTGTGCTGAATAAGCCCACGATGATCTGGTTCCGCGTCTGACAGAGCCATCGGTGTAGATAATGATATCATCTGGATGGGAGGGCTGATCCACGAGTGCTGAATAAGCCCACGATGATCTGGTTCCGTGTCTGACAGAGCCATCGGTGTAGATAATGATATCATCTGGATGGGAGGGCTGCTCCACGAGTGCTGAATAAGCCCACGATGATCTGGTTCCGTGTCTGACAGAGCTATCGGTGTAGATAATGATATCATCTGAATGGGAGGGCTGATCCACGAGTGCTGAATAAGCCCACGATGATCTGGTTCCGCGTCTGACAGAGCCATCGGTGTAGATAATGATATCATCTGGATGGGAGGGCTGATCCACGAGTGCTGAATAAGCCCACGATGATCTGGTTCCGTGTCTGACAGAGCCATCGGTGTAGATAATGATATCATCTGGATGGGAGGGCTGCTCCACGAGTGTCGTACTAAAGATTGTGGGTTCGAATCCGGACCGAGACACATGTGCAATTTTTTCATGAGATCCCTAGGATTGTTGCCGAAGCTACATAGTTCGCGCTTTGTGCAATACTCGCGGCAGGTGGCATGCCATCTCTACCTACAGGAACGGAGCCATATGGGGAAACCCGGTACCATGAAGTCAATCCTTCGCCGTTGGAACCTTTTGACTCAAGAGGGTTGTGGGCTTAATCCCACACTCGACATTCCCCGCGTGATAAAAGTAATTGCCCTCCTACCCCCTGCATACTATAGCCCATATATGTGAAGTGACAGTCACTTTATACCCTACGGTATGAAAAGGCAACGGGAAATTTTAGTATTTTTATTTATAACCACAGTAGAACTGGGACGTCTGGTAACCTTGTCTATACACCTTTCTTCCACCACATCTCTCATTCTATCCTTCTTGGGGTCTCTGTGGGTCTCTGTGGCTAAGTGGTTAAGCCCTTTGCCTTGTGAGTCGAAGGACGTGGGTTCGAGTCCGGACCGCGCCGTTCTGTTCACGAGTGCGGTTTTTTCAGAGACCCCTAGGATTGTTGCTGGAGCTACGGAGTTCGTGCTTTGTGCAATACTCTCGGCAGGTGGCGTGCCATTTCTGCAGAGAGGGACCGAACCATATCGGGTAAAACCCGGTGCAATGAAGTCAATCCTTCGGCTTAAAACCCTCTTTTTTTTTCCTGATCCAGAAGCACTTGAGCTGAAAGCTCTTCGGCTCAGTGTCATGGACATCGTAACTCTTCGGTTCGGTGCCACGAACACCGTAAATCTGGGGAACCTGTAGCTTTTCTGCCAGTCCGCGGAGTTGAACAAGCACTAACAGAGGACTTGTCACCCGTAGTCCAACGCGCTACGAACACGCCGGGCACGCAGGCATAAAAACCCTTTAAAACCCTCTAGCTTTCATCTTCGACGTTAGCTAGTTTTTCTTCCAAATTCTTTTTGTTATGTTTTGCAACCCACAGAACACTTTCCACCAATTATATAAAAGTCTCGTTTTTACAGCACTTCAAGTTACATGAAGAACACAGAAGGCAATTAGCAGAATATGTAGTCAAATTATTTATAGTTTTGTGCATGTGTTATGTGTTATTGTATGTATACCATCCGTTATCAATATGAAGCTATTTTGGGAACGTTGTTATGTTATAACGCCCGTAGTGTATGCTATCATATACATATGCAACAGGTCGCTGTTAATTGAGGTCAGAATGAGAGTTATTCGGTGCTATATAAAGACAATACTAACATATGAATGCGAGTCATGGGTGGTAAACAACCAGGTAGAAAAATCTCTGGAGGTCACAGAGATGTGGTTTGACAGAAGACTGATGAGAATCCCATGTACTGCTGAAATGACGAATGTGGTGGAGGTGCTGTATGAAGCCAATACACAGAGAAAACGCATTGTCGATATAAGAAAGAGGCAGTCATTATTTTTCAGACGTGATGAGAAGGGAGGTTTAGAACACATTTTGACAACCGGTAAAATTGAAGGGATATGAGACAGAGGAAGACAGAGAGAGAAAATACTAAACAGCCTGACTTCATAGCAGCGACGAGCGTCAACATCTGAGATGATAGCAAATACCAGGGACATAGATTTGTGGAGATCCATGATCACCTACACCAGCCAGCACTGCACATGATGATGGTGATCACATACCTAGTACCACTACTGCCTTGTAGTTCAATTGGGGACAATCAAAGGCTAGCGAAGCAAACCGTACACAAAACTGGACGGCAGGCAAACCAAGTAATCCAAAAAAAGACTGGTAACCTGGGTAGAAGACGCTCAACAACCCGGGAGGGCAGGTTGTCTAAGGGTAGCTACCTAAAAAAATAACAACCTGCTGCCTTGCAGGTAGGCTAGGAACAGCCAAAGGCTGACGGAGAGCGAACCCAGTAAACGCTGGCTAAAACCAAACACATCGCCGAAGGATGAGCACCAGAGTTCTGGTATGGCGCTAAAGATGTGACGAACCGCACCCATGCTAAGGCTGCATGAATCAGATTTCCATATGAATGAGATTTATGGGAAAATCTGGTACACCAGTCTAAGCGGTGATATATATATATATATATATATATATATATATATATATCAGTGGCGGCCTGTGATCATTTTTGTTGGTGGGGCCAAACAAAAATTATCGGAAAAATCATGGCTTTGGGTGTTATGTTTTAATTTATAAAAAATAAATACACGTTATACATTAATTTTGGTGGGGCCCGGCCCCAGTGGCCCTTAACGACGAGCCGCCACTGTATATATATATATATATATATATATATATATATATATATATATACCTAGTGCATACCAAACTAATCTCACTTTCTTATATGCTTAACCCCTTCGCTCATCGGAGCCGATATATTGGCTAGCAGAATTTTGTAAAATTACACAAAACCAATATACCGGCATATTCTGTTTATATTGCAATACAAATGCGTTCAGAGGTAAACAAAAATTATGTAGTGAGAGGGTTAAAGGAAACGTTACCAAATGACCGTCCATGTGATGCCGGGGCTAGAAAGGGAAACAAAGAATAGTACCACTGCAACCTACAAGACATGTCGTAAGAGACGACTGATGTAGGCCCTAGGGAAGCTACCCTAGTAAATAAAAAGCAGCGCAGAAATCGGATGTGCTGGCCTACTTGTAGGCGCATAACTGGCACAACGTACTATCCCTCTTAAGCTCAGATCACATACAAATCACACAAGTGGTCGATATGGAGCGTTCGAAGAAGAAGTTACCAAATGACAACTTTGCTTTGCTACGAGGGGAAAAACGGGTTAATTCATGTGCATTCTTCTTCTACAACCTTCTCTTATTTGCTTCTTAGTTCTCTCTCATACGTCAGCTTGACGATGTTCAAAGAAAGATCCAACAAGTCACTAGAACAGCGCAAGACAAAAACAGAAAACCGTGACACTGGGCAACAACCCGGTAATACTGTGAGGGCAAATGAAGAAAGGAGAAGTAGACGAATTAGAATTTAATTTGTTATCCCGTCTCTGAATGAAAATCGTGGCATATCCTTTACAGGAACTATTTATTTGATAGCTATCACCACAGTAAACGAGTCGTTGATTTTCTAGGCACCACTTATACCTTCAGTAGTTTGTCATTGCTTACTGAACGGTGAGGTCTATTTTTACTTTTCGTAAAATCCTATGGAAACAATTTGCTTCCAAACTGCCTGCCGCGGAGTTTGAACCAGGTACGCTTGGGTGTGATCGAGCTCACTACCGCTTAAGCTACAGACGGGTTTTTCTACAGGGATCTCATCGCCTCTCTTATTTCTTGAGTTAAATTTGTCATGTGTTCTTCTGATGCAATCATTATGTTTTCAATGTAACCTGTTATGTGTGAGTTCATCTGTGATGGTGTGTTTCCTATCTGTTGGTACATCAATTTTGTGTGGGCTTACGTAGTACTCAATTAACACATCTGCACATTTTTCCCCGCGTGAGCACGTCAATTGCTTGTCTAATTATGATATGTTTATTTCTTGGGGAGAGAAGAAACTGTGAGGAATAAGTATTGATTTTACTGCCGAGTGTGATTAATCTTGTTTGGGAAACTAAAAGTGCCAGCGGCGGTGCACTTACATCGTAGCTCTGACGAAGATTCGAGCTTTGTCCCAAGCTGACAAGTACAAATATAAAATCTGTTATCAAATAGTTGCAGATTAGTTATAGATAGAGAATAACGAGTTTTAAGAACCCCAGCGAAAGCACCAGAGCTAATGAATATGATCACTAAATGGACAGTGAACAAATATTAGGGGCTTCAGTTAGATAGGACAATATTCATTGCACTTTGGTGAATATAATGTGTGCTCCAGTTTCTTTCATTAACAGACATATCTCATTTGCATGCTTTCAACGGGGATTCCCGGTGTAATCTTTAGAATGGTGAAAAATAGAATTAATATTTGTTAAATTGTTATTAATGATTCTTTAGTCTATTTTTAGCTCGAGCATGAACCTCCATTTTATCGACGTTCTACAATAGAACTAGGAACTTGGTATCCCTTACATTGAGATCAGGGATCTTTGAAAAATAATTTGATCGCCGCATGGGGGATCTGAACTTCTGAAACGAGAGGTCAACATCTTATCTCAACGACACCTGAACGTTCATAATCATAGTGGAATTAATTAATTACTGAACTACTGAAACTAATGAACGTATAAGTGGTGTCTAGAAAATCAACGACTAGTTTACTGTGGTTGATGGCTACGTCTTTTAAGATATGCCACGATTTTCATTTTTCAATTAATTAATCGATATTTTCTGCATCAGGAACAAAGAACTTCGCATTTCTATATCTCTCTTTCTCTCTTTGCCTTTTACCGGTTGGGCATAGGCCCTCAACCAACTCATACCAAGTCTTCCTATCTCTAGCTATCTCCTGTAGCCCCCTCCAGCTCTTCTTTATATTGTTGATTTCCGCCTCCAAATCTCGTCTCCATGTATTTCTCGGCCTCCCTTCTTTCGCTGTCCCTGCGGTTCCAGGCAAGGACCCTTCTTGTTATATTCCCTCCGGTTTTCGCAAAGTGTGTCCTATCCAGCGCCAGCGTCTTTTTAACCTGTTCGTTCACTGGAATCTGTCTTGTTCTCTCCATAAGTTCCTCATTTGTGACCCTATCATACCATCTTATTCCCTCTATTCTGCGCAGACACCAGTTGATGAATGTTTGCAATTTATGCGCTATTGTTTTAGTTGTTCTCCATGTTTCTGTACCATACAGTAGAACTGCTTTTACATTAGAGTTAAATATACGAATTTTTGTTCTAGATTTGATTTCTTTGGACTTCCAAATGTTTCCCAGTGCAATGAAAGCTCCTCTTGCCTTCTGTATTCTTATTTTAACATCTCTATCTGTTCCACCCTCTTTGTCTACGTTGCTGCCCAAATATGTGTATGATTCTACCTCTTGAAGTGGATTTCCCCAGGAGATCGAGTTGTCGTTTGCTTGGTTAATTCTCAATATCTTTGTCTTTCCCTTATGAATGTTCAGCCCTAGTTGCTGGGACCTTTGATTCAATGTGTTTAGCTTATCCTGCATCTGATTTCGTGTATGTGACAGAAGGGCTATATCATCAGCGAAGTCCAGATCATCTAGTTGCTCTGTCAGAGTCCATTGGATTCCATTTCTGGTGTTAGTTACTGTGGTCTTCATAATCCAGTCTATTGTCGCATTTCTATATGCTTCTTTTGAATTTTGAAGCATGGACCACTCGTCCACACATCATCATCATCATCAGTGGCGGCTCGTCATTAAGGTCCAGTGGGGCCAGACCAAAAATAATGTATAACGTGTATTTAATATTTTATAAATTAAAATATAGCAACCAAAAACCATGATTTATCCGGAAAAAATGTCTGGCCCCACAAACAAAAATGATCGCGAGCCGCCACTGATCATCATCATCATTGGCCTCTTTGTCTCAGGAGACAATAGGTTTTGCGTTACGTAGTATGTTCTGCGCTGAATCACAGCGTTTCTTGTGACTGTAATGGCCTATTCTAGAGTGGCAATCCTTGCCACAGTTGCTGCAGGTGAAACTGGAGACTAGAGTCGATACATGGGATGTTCTCTCTACACTCTGTGCTCTCTTTTGCCTCCACATGTGAAGTTGTTTTTCTTCTTTTCTTTTGAGCCGCCCCTCACTGCCGCTCGCCATGCTTGCCTGTCTTTGGCCAGCCGCTCCCAATGTTTTTTGTCTATGCCGTATGAAGTTAGATCACGCTTACAGGTGTCAATGAAGCGTAATAATGGACACCCACCAAGTGCACTCACCACTATGTTATCGTGGATGTTACTTGAACAATTTCTGCTTAAATCCTGTTCTGAAATGTGTTTATTTGTTATACTAGCTTATCAAGCTTATCGTTAGGATAATCAATATTGGCATCATTACCTGTAATTGATTAATTCCCCAATTTGTAATTATTTAGTATAATGCAACTTGCTGCACCAGAAGTAATCAGCCTGATGCTGAGTTCTTGAATTTGTTCCAATCAGCTCAAGTATCGATCTGCACATACCAGTTGCTGCTAGTTATAATGAATGCCACATTCCATCATTGACAAGCTGCAATCGATTATTCCAATCTAGTCTTTTTCGTATGTGAACGCTCAATATAGACCAATTGTTAACCACTCTTTGTGATTTGTAAGTGATCTGAGCCCAAAAGCGATTGTACGTTGTTCCAGTTATGCGCCTACAAGTAGGCCAGCACCTCCGATTTCTGCGACGCTTTTTATTTACTAGGGTAGCTTCCATAGGCCCCTACATCATTCGCTTCTCACCACATGCCTTGTAGGTCACAGTGGTACTATTCTTTGCTTCCTTGTGGACCCGGCACTACACGGGCATCAGTCTAGTCTAATTGTAGTTGAGTAAACCATTCGATTGTTTATATATAATAGAGGAACTTAGATGATATGATAAGATTACGAACGATGAACTCAGAGAAAGAACTAAGCAGATACCAGTGGGAAAATAGCTAAGAAAGAGACGCTGGAGATGGACACACACTGAGAAGGCCGACAGGAAGCATTGCAAGATATGCACAGTTTTGGAACACACAGGGAAAGCGGAGTAGAGAAAGGCCTAGAAATATCCGGAGAAGAGAGATGGAGACTGATAATAAAAGGATAGACAAGACGTGGACAGAATTAGAAGGAATGTCAAGAGAGAGGAAGAGCTAGAAGAAGTTTGTTGAAGACCTGTGCTCCGTGTGGAGTTGAAAGGTGAAGAAGACATTGGATCAAAGAATTTGATCAGTCTCAGAAGCTGTTGATTACGTATACACTTTTTGTGGATTAGGAACTGTAAGTTTGAAATAACAATGTGTCAACATTGATGTTAAATCATGCTCATCAGCATTTTACAGACTACTATGGAAACTGACATCAGCATCATCATTAGGTGCCGTGCCGGCTGGCGTAGGCGATCATGGATCTCCACAAATCTATGTCGTTGGTGTTTGCTATCAACTCAGATGTTGACGCTCTACCGTGCCATGAAGTTAGGCCATCCAACATTTTCTCTCTCTGTCTTCCCCTGTCTCGTCTACCCTAAATTTTACCGGTTGTCACGATGTGTTCTAAACCTCCCTCCTCATCACATGCCCGAAAAATGATGACTGCCTCTTTCTTATATTGATGATGATCTTTCTCTGTGTCTTGATCTCATTCAACACCTCAACATTAGTCATTTTAGCAGTCCATGGGATTCTCATAATTTTTCTATAAAACCACATTTCTGTGACCCTCAGAGATTTTTCGATATGTGTGTTCATTGTCCATGATTCACATCCGTATGTCAGTATTGGTTCTATGTAGCACTGAATAACTCGTATTCTGATCGGGATTGACAAGGACTTGTTGCAGATAATGCTTCTCATTTTCAGGAATGATGTTTTCGCTTGTCCTATTCTGCTCTTTATTTCTGATCGGCATCTGCCATCTGATGTTACCAGGACTCGAGGTATTTAAATTGCTGCACTTGTCTTAGATCAGTCTCATTTACTGTGATGGTGTATTTTGGCAAAATCTGCTTTTTGATATTATCATAACTTCTGTCTTCTTAATATTCAAATTGAGTCCTTTGTTGTTACGGAAACTGACAGAGAAGGTTAAATCCACGGGGAAGACTAACCGAATATGATATACTGAGGCAAACTCATTGGTCTAGTGAAACAACTGGGGAAAGAAGACTGCACGGACCTCTGTGTTAGTTTTGAAAGACTGTGACGCTTATAAAAGAGACACCATTGAGTGTATAGACAATATCTCAAGTGAACGAAGGATAGAACAAAGGCTAATGGTTTTAATAGTTAAAACAATCGTTTTCTTTCTCAGTGAAATAGTCGTACCCATAAAAAGTGTAATTCTTCTTCTCCTTCTTCGAACGCTTCATATCGATCATCATCATCATCATCATCATCATCATCATCATCATCATCATCAAATAGATTGTCCTGAGCAGAACTTTGCCACCCCAACAGTCCTCCGGAATTTCTCTCTCTCATAGGCCAGATGTCCTGCCTCTGCAGCCGTCATGTTCAAACCATCAGTTACATCCTGAATCCTTCTTCTCCATGGATGAACGCCTGTCACTTCATATCGAGCACTTATTACAAACACTCTTTTTGATTTGTATGTGATCTAAGCCCAAAAGCGATTGTACGTTGTTCCAGTTATGCACGTACAAGCAGACCAGCACATCCGATTTATGCGATGTTTTTTATTTACTAGGGTAGGTTCCCTAGGCCCCTACCTCAGTCGACTCTTACGACATGCCTTGTAGGTCGCCGTGTTACTATTCTTTGCTCCATTTGAGAGCCCCAGCAACACACGGTCAGAGTTTAATTCTAAAATTCCTTCTCTTGTTGAGGCCGACTGTGAATGTAACATGTGAATACAGGCCACAGACACACCTACCTATATAGCCTTCCTTTATGTCAGCGTTTCCCAAAGTGGGCAATACAGCCCCCAGTGGGCGCTGAAGCGTTCTAGGGGGAGGCGATAGTGGATTCAGAAGAATTTGGGGATGTTCAGGCGATTAACGGTCGGTGGCTCCTGAAAGAAGAAATCGGGATTTTGCGATTGAATAAACATTTAAAATTAGAAATCCGCATTTTGATTCATCTTATGCCCGTCTTACACGATCCATTTTTTCATAAATTTTCTATTTCAATATTAAAATCATTTGAAAATTGACCATTTATGACAGAAATTTATATCAATTTTCAATGTCAAAGAGAAAATAGAGCATGTGTGGGAAGGGGGCGTTCGCAAACTTTATAATGTGGAGGGGGGCGTTACAAAGGTTATGTTATGCAAAGTGGGCGGTGGGCAGAAAATGTTTGGGAATCTATGCTTTATGTGAGCTCGTATATATAACATAATAGAAAATAAAATCTCTCGCGTAGTCTTTTCAGACCTTATGGTAGGAAGTGACTGTCACTTCACATTTCTATACCCATGTGTGAAGGAGGTAGGAGGTGCAGTTCCTTTCCTCATACGTGGAGCGTCGAGAGTGGGGTTGAGCTTACAACTCCTTGTGTCCGAGTCGAATGGCGAAAGCTTACGCATTACGCTAATCTATCCCCCCCAATCCTATGTATATCATAAACGCTGTTTATTATCCTGATAACCCGTTCTGTCACGTGACAGCTATATTTAAATTTGATCAAAACGACTCGTTCTTATGTTGAAAGAACATAAGTAAAAGTTTGTTTTTTAAAAGTAAAGGAACCCTTTCATACCTCGTGTTATATACGGCAATACAGTGTAAAAAAGTAAAGGAAATACAGCATACAGTGTAATATTACAGCATACAAGAAAATACAGCATACAGTGTAATATTACAGCATACAAGGAAATACAGCATACAGTGTTATATACGGCAATACAGTGTTAAGCCTGTATCGTTCATTGACCGTCGGCACACGATTGAAATAACATGCATGGGATATTTCTTTAAAAAACTGTCGCTACTGTCCTGTTAGGGCAATGTAGGACAAGTGGGACGTGAGCCTTAGAAAGTTAATGGCCGCATGGCTAGTGCAGTCGCTGCGAAGCTGTTCAGGTTATGATTTTTCTTTATATCCACAACAGAAAGAAATCCTTAGCCTTAAAGCATCATATTAAAGCGGCTTGAATCCGTTACAAAACAACGAGAAGCGTCTGGTCGAATGAATAAGAGCGCTCGCTTTCATTTGGGAGACCTGGGTTCTTCTTCTTCTTTGCGTTCGTTCTTTACGAGCAATGTTAATCACTCTTTGTGATATGTTTGATCTTTGCCAAGAACGTGTATACGTTGCACATTGGTTTGGTAGGCCCCTAAACGCATAGACTTCTACACGTTTAGGACACATGCATCCGATTTCAGCCAAACCTCCTTAGTCGCCTCTTACGCCATGCGTGGCGGGTAACAGTGGTTCTATCCTTTACACCCCAAATTTGGGCCCCGGTAACCACTTGGGCGACCTGGGTTCAATCCATGGTAAAGGTATAGGAATATTTTTCTTTCAGGGGCATATAGAAAAAAATCATATACTGAGCAATATCGCTGTGATTACACAAGCCATGCGACCATTAAATTCATCAGACTCATTTCCCCCTTTCCCTCTCCTACACTATCTTAAAAACTGCATTACACAGGCGGGAAAGACAGTATAACACACCCATATCTAACGTCTGCTGAAATCTTAGACGTAACACGACTCCTGCATTACCACCGTAAAATGTGAGAGAGGCATATCTGTGTGATGACTTTTTTTTATTTAAAAAATTTTTTTTTTTACTACGTGATAACATACTTTCGTGCTATCGCATTGGTTTTATATATGTGATCACCGCTTGCTATTTTATGAACACACTGATGTTTATTGTCGATTTAACGCCATTACAACCGGTTTGTTTCTTCCACACGTAAACAGTGGCGGCTCGTCATTAAGCGCTAGTGAGGCCGGGCCCCACCAAAAATACATGCATTTATTTGTACACGGGCAAGTCTCAGACACTGGGACGAGTTGGAGAATTAGGCGTTAAGTTTGGACATGCCAGACAGTGCCGTCTTCGTGGTAGAGAGAAGATATAGTAATCAACTTCTCATGGGTACGCTGAGCAAATGAACTTTGAGATGGCTGCTGCATCGGAGGACAGCGCACGAATGGGAATGTCCAATGTGCCATGGCGTCGATCGCATAACATAACATAACATAACATGCACATATTACATTATAACTAATTTGTTCATAATTATTACTTTTAACGTGATACTAATTAACTTTAAAAATTGAATATATAAAGCTAAAATATTACAGTTTGAACTTCCTCCTCTTTCCTCCCTAATTAGTATACTTCACGCATTTCCATCACCCTATTTTTTTTAAGGCCAGTAGAAATGGGGTCTATTTACACCATCTGTTAACATAGCGACCTCTGACCTCTCTCTCGACTTGTTATTTAGCATAGACAAATATGTAATATTCATTCATTGAATATGGAAATTCTTACGCGGCCAAGCCAGTGTGCAGTTAAACGGTGTTATTGCGCTAAAAATTAGTCCGGATGCGTAAATACCGAATGACATATACAAATACTAGAAAATAATAGAAACTATTAACTAACCATCATATAATAGTTAGAGAGTCATCGATATGTTTGCCAGCCAGAAAAACCTACGTTCTCAGCTCTTTTATAGGTAACGCTGTCACTTGGTGAGTTCAGTTGTGTACATTATTTATATGCTAGATCATTCTAGTAAAGGATAAACTTCCAGGAATGGATAAATAATAGTAAATACTAAAATATAACCTAATCCAAAACAATAATTTTTCCAAACAATTTTTGTTTGGCTCCACAAACAAAAAAAATCACGAGCCGCCACTGCACGCTGAGATACTAATGGAATAATGTTAGCCTAGAGAGAAATGGATGTATCACCTACAGCTGTTTCGTGTTGAAAAGGTTGGGGGAGGTAATGGAAGAGATAATTCTCTCTTCCCTTTGCTTCTCCACAGCCACGTCATTATTTTAGTGATCTCTGTCCTCACCAGTTCTTAGATTAGTATTCAGAGTCTGCTGCTTCCGATTGGACCTGTTTCTGACTTCCACATTTCTTTCTGATTCTGCTTTATCCTTCTTATGGCTTCCAGTTTCAAATATAACACTTCTCAGTTTATCTCTCTCTCTCTCTCTCTTTCTCTCTCTCTCTCTCTCTCTCTCTCTCTATCTTCTTCTTCTTCATCTTCTTTTTGTTGCTTCCAGTTACAAATACAACACTTCTCAGTTTATCTCTTCTTCTTTATCGTCTTTTTGTTGCTTCCTGTTTCAAATATAACACTTCTCAGTTTCACACACTCTCTCTCTCTCTCTCTCTCTTCTTCTTTTTATTATTATTATTGCTTTCTAGTTTCAAATATAAAACTTCCCAGTTTCTCTCTTCTTTTCTACTTCTTCTATTTGATTTCCGTTTGAAATAGAATATTACCAAGTTTCTACCTACTTATCAAGTCAGAAAACGCCTTCCTGTATGTGGCGAGGAAACCATTAAAACGGTTAGCATAATTTTAGGCAAAAATCAGTCAGGAGCGCTACACCAGACGCCATGACTACGCCTGAATTCATAGCGGGCAGACGCAGAAGAAGAGGACCACGTTTCTCTTTCTTCTCCTTCTTCATTATCGGTATTATCTTCTTCTTCTTCTTGTTTTCCGTTTCAAATAGAACACGTCCCAGTTTCTTTCTTACTTTTTATTATTGTTGTTTAAGAACGAGCATATGGTTGCAGTTTAACACTAACATGTACATTAGTTTGGTTACAATTCAGTTTTAGTAGTGGAACATAGTACTGAGATTGATCATGTCTGTAATGCAAGATGTCCACGTCAATGAGAGGCCGAACAGGCTTGCATCGACAGCATCGATCGTCAGGAAATTTAAGATGGATAAGGGGGATTTTCTTTAGTCTGTTGGTGACCTCCATTTGCTCACGTTGATGCCCGATGAGCAAAATGAGGGAGAGAGAGGAGTGTATTTAACCAGTGAACCATCAGTATGCATGCCCTTCGACATCTGTTGGCAAAGACTGAGCACATTTGGGTCTGCTCGAAGTGCTATGGTGTCGGTTCGGTAACTAAAAAAAAAAAAAAAAAAATCGTTATTGCCGGTACCGCGTTTTAGGTCGGTATAGAGCAGATGGGACAGGAGCCTGAAGAATTTAATGCCCGCATGGCTAGTGCAGTCGCCACGAAGCTGCTCATGTTAGAATTTTTAATTTATGCCCTCAACAGAACAAAATAAGTAAATTTAACACTATCTGCCGCATTGGAGCCGCGCTCTAATCCATTCAGTCAGACGTTCCTCTGTCCAGTAACTGATAACTATAAAACAAGTAAACAGTGAAAGGACATATAGGTAATACACTACCGGACAAGTATATCGGATCTGTTGGGAGATTCATTACAGTCGGCCATTGATGGGGAGATGGACAATAGACAGGATATCTTGGGATATTTATTACAGTCGGCCATTGATGGGGAGATGGACAATAGACAGGATATCTTGGGATATTTATTACAGTCGGCCATTGATGGGGAGATGGACAATAGACAGGATATCTTGGGATATTTATTACAGTCGGCCATTGATGGGGAGATGGACAATAGACAGGATATCTTGGGATATTTATTACAGTCGGCCATTGATGGGGAGATGGACAATAGACAGGATATCTTGGGATATTTATTACAGTCGGCCATTGATGGGGAGATGGACAATAGACAGGATATCTTGGGATATTTATTACAGTCGGCCATTGATGGGGAGATGGACAATAGACAGGATATCTTGGGATATTTATTACAGTCGGCCATTGATGGGGAGATGGACAATAGACAGGATATCTTGGGATATTTATTACAGTCGGCCATTGATGGGGAGATGGACAATAGACAGGATATCTTGGGATATTTATTACAGTCGGCCATTGATGGGGAGATGGACAATAGACAGGATATCTTGGGATATTTATTACAGTCGGCCATTGATGGGGAGATGGACAATAGACAGGATATCTTGGGATATTTATTACAGTCGGCCATTGATGGGGAGATGGACAATAGACAGGATATCTTGGGATATTTATTACAGTCGGCCATTGATGGGGAGATGGACAATAGACAGGATATCTTGGGATATTTATTACAGTCGGCCATTGATGGGGAGATGGACAATAGACAGGATATCTTGGGATATTTATTACAGTCGGCCATTGATGGGGAGATGGACAATAGACAGGATATCTTGGGATATTTATTACAGTCGGCCATTGATGGGGAGATGGACAATAGACAGGATATCTTGGGATATTTATTACAGTCGGCCATTGATGGGGAGATGGACAATAGACAGGATATCTTGGGATATTTATTACAGTCGGCCATTGATGGGGAGATGGACAATAGACAGGATATCTTGGGATATTCATTACAGGCGCATTTCGATGTGGAGGTCGCAAGAGACAGAACATGTTCATCATCATCAAATAGCTTGTCCTGAACAGAACTTTGCCACCCCAACAGTCCTCTTGGAATTTTTCTCCCTTCTTCTTCTTTGCGTTCATTCTTTACAACCAATTTTAATCATTCTTTGTGATAGGTTTGATCTTTGCCAAGAACGTGTATACGTTGCACATTGGTTTGTAGGCCCCTAAACGCATAGACTTCTACACGTTTAGGACACATGCATCCGATTTCAGCCAGACCTCCTTAGTCGCCTCTTACAACATGCGTGGCGGGTAACAGTGGTTCTATTCTTTACACCCCAAATTTGAGCCCCGGTAACCACTCGGGCGATTTCTCTCTCTCATAGGCCAGATGTCCGGGTCCCAACTCTGCAGCCGTCATGTTCAAACCAACAGCTACATTCTGAATCTATCTTCTCCGTGGTCTTCCTCTTCTTCTCTTTGCCGGTATGCCTCCTTCTATTATGGTTTTCTCCAGCCCTTCATGTCTTTTTATATGTTCAAAATACCTCAACTTTCTCTTATTTGTAGCATCAGCGAGTTTTCTTTGATTTTAAGTTCTTTCTAGATAGATTTATTTGTTCTCTTCTCTGCCCAAGATATACGAAGGACTCTTCTCTAACTCTTATATTCAAAACCACATATTCGTTTTTCCATTGCCTTATTAAATGTCCATGCTTCACACCCATACGTTGCCACTGGGAATATACATGATCTTAGTATTCTGATGTTTTCCTATCAGTTCCGTTCCATACTGTTTTTAGTTGTTTAATTTTTTTGTAAAGCCATCCCTGTTAGGAAATGTGTTTTAGCTGTCCTACTATGTGGATAATGGCACCGAATCTAATGGGAGGAAATGTTAGCGTGATGGTTGACAATAAAATTGTAGCTTCAAGAAATAAAAACGTAGTATTTGACCAAATGCTCGATTTCCTGTCGCAAAATAACGCTATTTACACAGGTTGACAGCAGAGGTCAAAGGTCATGATAACTCCACCACCACTCCCTCTCAAGGTTGCGCAGGAATGTCGCACTGGGCACACTTTTTCCACGACGCGAACTGGATCGATGCTTATTCAGTATAGGCCAACCAGGCTGAACACATTGTTACAACCAGCCCTAGTTTAGAACCGACGAACAGACAGAATAGACGTGCAAGTCGTGTTTAGTTATTTTATTTGGGACATTTGAAGTGGAGAGTGGTTGTTGTTCGAATTCAGTTCTTTCCAAATATTAAGTGCAACAAAAATTAACCGCAAGAATCGATTTCAATGGATATTTTAGGGTAAGTCCCCAGCAAGTGTTCACATTATTTTACATGTAAAGATTTGGTTGCTGTTGTTGTTAACTGTTATGGTACTGTGTCTTCCATCGAGTTCGAGGGATAATTAAGATTAGTCCAAGAATCCCAGATTAGAAGACGTTTAAGGATATTGTTGAAGACAATTTGGTATCATCATCATGTATCCCTGTATTGGTATTATGTTCAACTGTAGAAATACATCTAAGCTCCGTTGATTATACATGTATTTTGTTCATTAATATACATTTACGTACTTTCCTACTTTAAGGTTGTTATATATCGTAATACTCAGTGGCGGCTCGTCATTAAGGGCCAGAGGGGCCGGCCCCACCAAAAATAATGTGTAATGTGTATTTATTATTTAATAAATTGTAATATAACCTAACCCAAAGCCATGTTTTTCCCGAAAAATTGTGTCTGGCCCACCAACAAAAACGATCACGAGCCGCCACTGGTAATACTTGGATTCTCCGAAAGGAGTTAATTCTTATTTGTGATGTTTGTTGGCCTACACGCTTTGATATAACCAATCAAATGTTCGTCTTAGGTTGAAAGAGCATGCCTCGGCTTAAGGTGACTTTAACTTTAATCCCCTACATAACGAGCAAAACACATAATCTCTCTTTCTTGCGATCTTTGAAACAGTACACATAATTTAAGGTTGCTTGAAATTAATTTTCATTTACTCTTCAATAGAACAAAAACTGTAATTCTTACTTTCATCTTGTGGTTGACTTAAGTTGTGTGTTGTTGACTGAAATATGTTCTAGTTGTGTTGAAAAGAAAAGATTAATCAATAAATGAGTTGAAGATTGTCAAGTAGGTAGACAAAGAGGGTGGAACAGATAGATGTCAAAATAAGAATACAGAAGGGAAGAGGAGCTTTCAGTGCACTGGGAAAAAATATGGAAGTCTAAAGAAATCAAATCTAGAACAAAAATTCGGATATTTAACTCTAATGTTAAAGCAGTTCTACTGTATGGGTAAGAAACAGGTGTCTCCAGAAACATAGATAACTACTAAAATAATAACAAATAAATTGCAAACATTCATCAACTGTAGGGTCACAAATGAGGAACTTATGGAGAGAAAAAGACAGATTCCTGTGAACCAAGAGGTTAAAAATAGACGCTAGCGCTGGATAGGACGCAACTTTGCGAAAACCTGAGGGGAATATAACAAGAAGGGTCCTTTCCTTGAACCCGCAGGGGCAGCGAAAGAAGGGAAGGCCGAGAAATACAAAGAGACGAGATTTTGAGGCAGAGATCAACAATATAAAGAAGAGATGGATGGAGTTGCAGGAGCTAGAGGTAGGAAGATTTGGCCTGGATTCGTTGAGGGCCTATGCCCTAAACTGGGTTTAAAATAGTTCATAAGTACGGTTCCAACTTCACTGCAACGGGGCACCCCATAATTGCTCCGTTCCTGTTCCAATGAAAATCACACGAAATGCTAACAACTGTGAAATGTTTCCTGTGTGAACTAATTCCAGAATGAAACAGCCGCGCACCTACAAAAAAGCAACCTGCACCACTGGGTTTAAAATGCAGAGAGATAGAGATTGTCAAGTAGAACATGATCATCTCTCATCCTGGTATGTACTAGAAATGTGGTGTGTTTGAGACGTCACAGTACTAATTTTTTTATATTTGAAGATATTATTACTTCCTGATTATCAGATGTTCTTCTTCTTCTCTTCCACCATTTACTTCTTTATAGAAGTGTTGGGGAGAATCAGATGTTACATCGGCTAATTCATAAATTGTTACACCTGTTAACTGGTTCATGTCAGTACTTGCGTAACTTTAGATTGAAACATCAGTCCCGCATCGTTAGGATTGACATTTTTACATATTTAAAAACACACAATAAGTCTCTGTTTTATATCCAAATCGGGCTTATATTGAACGGACACCGATGAGGGCCATATAAACTTATATACCTCATTATTGTGTGTTCTTTCAACAGGTGTTGTGTTTTGATCTATCAATCTATCTGTGTTGTCGTTACGCTTATCAGGTTTCACAGTTTCATCCTGCTGAATATGTTCTTCTTGTGTTCACCGGCTATGAGTTCATGTGTAGTCAGTGCGTCTTGTGTTACTCTTCTGATTGATTTTTGTGTGAAGGCCTGCTTACCTTTTATCAGTGCCCCTGCCATAAAGTCGTACCGTCTCCGACTTCAAATGTGTTGTATTTCCCTCTATTGAGATTGATTGGAAGTCGAAATATTACTACAAGTTCGCTTCTGTAGAACTGATACGTGTTTTATTAATGTTGACTTGGGTCAGTTATATGAGGACCATGGGCGTCCACATATATTTTTCCTGAAGGGGGCAAAAATGAATTTTTTTAAATTTAGTTGGTAGTTTATAAATAAATATTATTTCCCTTAGTCCTTTCATACATTTGGGTATGAATTCAAGCCGCTTCACATTTTTAGACACTAGTTGGTAGGAGGGCCAATTCCTTTCATCGAGTGTGGTATTGAACCAACAGCCATCTTGAGTCGAAGCAGGGATCTCTGGAAATATATCACTAGGTACGCCCGAGTGGTTACCGGGACCCAAATTTGGGGTGTAAAGAATAGAACCACTGTTACCTGCCATGCATGTCGTAAGAGGCGACTAAGGAGGTTTGGCTGAAATCGGATGCATGTGTCCTAAACGTGTAGAAGTCTATGCGTTTAGGGGCTTACAAAACCAATGTGCAACGTATACACGTTCTTGGCAAAGATCAAACAAATCACAAAGATTGATTAAAATTGGTCGTAAAGAACGAACACGAAGAAGAAGAAGAAGATCACTAGGTAGTGAATCGAGTACCTTTGTAGTGAGAGGTGTGCACTTAATCTCTACGCCACAGAGACCCCTGAACATATACATGATTTCAGCGTTAATGCAACACCCTACACTTCTTGTTTTGCTATAGTGATTCTCATTGTACAGAATTGCTAGTGCGTGACGGATCCTGCTTTTATAACACGTTTACGATAACCTTACAGAACATAGGTCGCATGCCACTGCATAACTTGACTACAGATTATATTCGTACTTCGACAACTAAACTATTTGAAAAGTTTAGCGTAGTTGCAATGCGAGTCATAGACAAATATTCAAACAGATCGGAAAATCTCTGAGTGCCACAGAGATATGGGTTTACAGAAGAATGATGAGAATCTCATGGACTGCTAATGACTAATGTTGAGGTGTTGAATAAGATCAAGACACAGAGAAAGCTTATCATCAATATAAGGAAGAGGCAGTCATCATTTTTCTGGCATGTGATGAGTAAGGTAAGTTTAGAATACATTGTAACAACTGGTAAAATCGAGGGTAGACGAGACAGAGATAAAATTCTGGATAGCCTGACGTCATGTCACGGCGTCTGAGATGATAGCAAACACCAGAGACAGAGATTTGTGGATATCCATGATCGCTACGCCAGCGGGCACGGCACCTGATGATGATGATGATGAGCGTAGTTACAAGATGTTTTCTGTTGAGAATATTGAATGAAGAAGAAGAAGAATGTTCCAGAATGTGTTCTTTGCCTTGCTTGTAGTCTCTGCATTTTGATTATCCCTTACCTCCGTGTGTTGCCGAGGTTCTCAAGAGGAGCAGAGAATAGTAACACTACAACCTACAAGGCATGTCGTAAAAAACGACTGAGGTAGGGGTCTAGGGAAGCTACCCTAGTAGGCGCATAACAGGCACAACGTAAATATCTTTTAGGCTCAGATCACATACAAATGACAGAGTGGTTAACAAGTGGTCGATATGGAGTGTAAGAAGAAAAAGAAGAGATTATTGTTAGTTTTTATTGAGTGATGTATTGATAACAATCACACAAGACACTAGAACATCGCAAGACAAAAACAGAAAACCACGACACTGGGCAACAACCCGGTAACAGTGTGACGACTAGAGCATCGCAAGACAAAAACAGAAAACCACGACACTGGGCAACAACCCGGTAACAGTGTGACGACTAGAACATCGCAAGACAAAAACAGAAAACCACGACACTGGGCAACAACCCGGTAACAGTGTGACGACTAGAGCATCGCAAGCGCCCGAGTGGTTACCGGGGTCCAAATTTGGGGTGCAAAGAATTGAACCAGTTACCTTCCACGCATGTCGTAAGAAGCGACTAAGGAGGTTTGGCTGAAATCGGATGCATGTGTCCTAAACGTGTAGAATTCTTATGCGTTTAGGGGTTTACCAAACCAATGTGCAACATTCTTGGCAAAGATCAAACATATCACAAAGAGTGATTAAATTTGGTCGTAAAGAACGAACGCAAAGAAGAAGAAGAGAGCATCGCAAGACAAAAACAGAAAACCACGACACTGAGCAACAACCTGGTAACAGTGTGACAACTAAAGTAGAAAGACGATTGATTGATAGGACCATCAATAACTTGAGCTTCGGAGAATAACCAAGTTCTCACCGATCTCTTTCTTACACTTGAAGAAAGATCTCAATGGCAATACATGAACTCCGTAGCACCGGTGAGGATCTCCGATGTAATTTTGAGAATGGTACACATTTTGTAGGAATATTATCCTCTCTTTCTATTAAACAAAAATCATACACACTATCTCACACGTTTGCATCGACACAACTATCGTGAATAACAATCGTATAAGTTATTAGCAGTGGCGGCTTGTGATCATTTTTGTTGGTGGGGCTAGACATTGTTTTCCGGATAAATCATGGTCTTTGGTTGCTATATTTTAATTTATAAGATAATAAATACACATTATACATTATTTTGTGGGGGCCCGGCCCCACTGGTCCTTAATGATGAGCCGCCACTGGTGATTAGTAACAGTCGAAACTGTAGCAACTGAATGTAAACAAACGAACATGTTCAATCTTTAGTATTTGATCAAATTGTCCAATCTCGAGTGCATGAATCAATGGTCCCAAAATTATAATACGGAAAGACTGATCAATCTTTACTACGAGAACACGTTTTATTCTCTAATATGAAAACACATGATTTATTCTCTAATATGAAACACATGTTTTATTCTCTAATATGAAAACACATGATTTATTCTCTTATATGAAACACATGTTTTATTCTCTAATACGAAAATACGTTCTATTCTCTAATATGAAAACACATGTTCTATTCTCTAATATGAAAACACATGTTTTATTTTATAATATGAAAACACATGTTCTATTCTCTAATATGAAAACACATCTATTCTCTAATACGATGACAAATGGTTCACACTGTAGTACGTGAACATTATTATAAAATCTTGTTAATAGCAACAAGTAGTTTTCTCCCACAACGCAACAGATGTTAGTTGGGTTGTATCTGTCGTCAACATCAGCATGTGCTGTGTTCATATAGCGCGAGTTCAACCCAGTTTACATTTGAATTACACAACACACATAGGACATATTGAGGGCGTGTCAATACATAAATAAGTTGCGGATACAATAGCTGGATCCTGTTAAACATGTGTAAGCCTTGTGTTTTCTGTTGTACATGGATATCCATCGTGTCTGCTATATTCTGAGAATTCTAGGTTCCATCGTGTCTGCTATATTCTGAGAATTCTAGGTTAAGTATATATTTTGTCTCCACGTTGATTTATTATTTCAGATTATATTTGACATTTGTTTGCATTGTTAACCTGATAAAAGGGATGTGGGTTTAGTCATACACTCGCCGTTCCAATGTGAGAAAAGGAATTGACTTCTACCTCCTGCACACTAAGTTCTAGAAATGTGAAGGGACAGACACATCATACCATAAGGTCTGAACAGGCTAAGGACATTTTAAAAGAATTATAAATACCCTTATATATAGTGTTGTTTGAATGTGAAGAAGTTGGGAGACCTCACAATACATTTAGTATTTCTTCTGTTTTTGCACTAGAATAATCACGTATAAATCCAACTTTGTGATTTCAACCAATTTGTGAAAACAAACTGTGATGCAGATCTATAATATTTTCTTCTTTCTGTTGAGCGTGTCGAATTTCGACATGCGTTTTGTTAGGGTTTGTTCTCTCCAACCTGTAACAGTCTATCTCTAAATTGACATCTGTCTCTAAATTGACATCTATAATATTTTCTTCTTTCTGTTCAACGTGTCGAATTTCAACATGCATTTTGTTTAGGTTTGTTCTCTCCAACCTGTAACAGTCTGTCTCTAAATTGACAACAGAATAGTTTAGTATTTGAAACTGTGATGTTTATATAGCTTTCTCACTGACTTATCCTCGCTAGTTTAGCACGTGTCACCCAATAAAACGTGGATCATATGGAGAGTAGAGTACATGGAATCGGAAATTGCCGCTATTGATCGCTAAGTAAACGTTGATAAACTTAACAACGGCAACCACGTTCGTAATTTTTCCATCTCATAAACCAAATTACATATTATAGAGTTAAGCAAGGATGTGTACCTGTAATATGTATATACAGCGAAGACAGTTTGGAATCAATAAATGAGATGGCTGGAATAGCAATAAGTGGACATGATGTAAACACTTTGAGATATACGCTGAAGACACTGTCTTAATACCGACAAATGAAATAGAACAATATAATCTTGTTAATTTGGTGGTGATAGAAAGTAGAAACTTTGAGATATATGCTGAAGACACTGTCTTAATACCGACAAATGAAATAAAACAATATAATCTTGTTAATATGGTGGTGATAGAAAGTAGAAACTTTGAGATATATGCTGAAGACACTGTCTTAATACCGACAAATGAAATAGAACAATATAATCTTGTTAATTTGGGGGTGATAGAAAGTAGAAACTTTGAGATATATGCTGAAGACACTGTCTTAATACCGACAAATGAAATAAAACAATATAATCTTGTTAATTTGGTGGTGATAGAAAGTAGAAACTTTGAGATATATGCTGAAGACACTGTCTTAATACCGACAAATGAAATAAAACAATATAATCTTGTTAATTTGGTGGTGATAGAAAGTAGAAACACAGGTCAGCGTCTGAATAGCAAGTCGCCCGTGTAGTGCCGAGGCTCGCAAGGGAAGTAAAGAATAGTACCACTGCGACCTACAAGGCATGTCGTAAGAGGCGACCGATGTAGGACCTAGGAAGCTATCCAAGTAAATAAAAGCGTCGCAGAAATCGGATGTGATGGCCTACTTGTAGGCGCATAAATGGCACAACGTACAATCGCTCTTAGGCTCAGATCATATACAAATCACACAGAGTGGTTAACAAGTGGTCGATATGGAGAATAAGAAGAAGAAGAAGAAGAAGAATAGCAAGTAGACAGAAGTAATGGTGATCACAAAATGGCAGACGTATTCAAAATGCTTTTGGCCAAGATCACAGTGTGGTGTCCACTTAATCTCAACAAGAAGGTGGAAACCTTCATAAAACGCTAAATGGCAAAATCAGAGCAGCTCTCATTCGAAAGTAGTACGGCGCTCGGAGTTTACACGTTCAACCATACTGGGAATACTCAAAAAATAGATGAGACTGCAGTAAAACTATTTGATTGACAAAACACGTAATCACAAAGTACTGTAGTTTTATAAATTACAAAAACAATGACAAAATACAGCAACGTTTCGACCAACAAGGCCTTTATCAAGCAAACGAACAACAGGAGTGACAAATTTTAAAAAACAAATGGACGACCAAAAACAAACGTTTCTAATGAAAATCTGGAAATAAAAACGAAAAACTGTGAATAAACACGAATAACGAAATAAATGTAACACAAAAAACACACATAAAACTAGAAATAGAACGGAAGAGAAACAATGAAAAATCTAGTAAATATATAACTTGAATACATGCAACATATACCCATATAGATTACAAGGCATGGGAAGAGAAAGTACTAAGAGGCATAGGAATGTAATACGTTGAGCCCACGTGGTCGCAAGGTACCATACAAAGAAATCAACCGATTCTCCAGAGCAAATCGACTGCAATCATCCGAGGAACACGATCGGATGGCTGTGACCTGGACATCGTGAGCTCCTAAATGGCCAGTATCATTGAAATGGGTGGCTACAGGGTCACAGATGCCACGCATGTCGTAAGAGGCGCCTAATGAGGTTCGGAGTGGGGCTAGCTACCCCACACCGTAAAAAACACTAGATGGCTACAGAACGGAGAGCGAACCGAGTAAACGCTGGCTGAAACTGGACACATCGTCGAAGGATAAGCACCAGAGCTCCAAATGGTGCTGAAGATGTGACGTAAAACACAGCAATGCTAAGGCTGCATGAATCAGATTTACACATGAATAGAATTTATGGGGAGATCTGGTACATCGGTCTGGGTGGTGATTGCGAGAGAGAGAATACATTGTAACAACCGATATAATTAGTAGAAGACGGGATAGAGGAAGACAGTTACAGAAAAGTATGTACAGTCAGGCTTCATTTCATGTAACGGAAGAGTATCGACATCCGAATTGTGTTTTTATTCTTATTTTATTCTACAATCAAATTAACCACTCTTTGTGATATGTGTGGTTTGCGCTGATAATGTGAATACGTTGCGTACAGTTAGTCTGTACTACATGTACTACAGGCACATCCTAATTTTTGCCAGTGTATGTGTATATGTGAAAGAGGCGCAGTGCGGAAAAGACCTTATTGACATAGATAATGATCACTACGACCAATTAAATAATCAAATCAACGAATTACTTTTTGCGAACGACCGAAGTTTAATCTATGAAGATGATCAGCTACAACATCACATGAATTCATTGCTAATAGCATGTAGAAAGTACAACATGAAAATCAACGAACAAAAGACCGAGACCATGAAAATCAGCAGAACACCAGAGTAAAGCAAATTTCTGAATTCAAATATTTAGGCATCATTTTCACACAGGACGGAAAACTCTATAGAGAAAAAGAGACAAGGTGTCAAAAGCAAATGCAGTGACCTACCAGCTGGCACCATTACTACAACACCCAAAGATCAAGATGGAAGTGAAAAGACAGATGATAAAAGTATTTTCCTACCAACACTTTGTTACCAGTGCCAAACTTGGTCTTTTACAGCACAACACCACAGAAAGCTCACCACGTGTGAAATGAAATGCTTGAGAAAGGCAGTGGGAGTCACGAGAAAAGACAGACTACGAAATGAGGACATCCGAAGCAGAGTGGGCATAAATTCATGCACCGAATATATCGAAAGACAACAAATGCTGTGGTTTGGACATTTAATGTGAATGAAATACAACCAACCACCAATAACAGCATACAATAAAAAGAGATCAGGTACTAGAGCTAAGGGAAGACCAAGAAAAGATGGATAGAGAATATCAAGACCACACTACATAAACACGGATATAACACAAGGGCGACTCATCTGGCCCTAGAACGCAAATTAAAGCTCCCATCCCTACGCTTAACGGCAAGAGTGGACAGCCAACATCATCATCCACCTGGCAATATACAATATATGTATATTGTGTATATTTAACACAAATTTGTACAGACAGATAACTGAGATTGTACATACATGAAAACCTCACGTTAAAGTACCACATCTGGAACTATACATAGGAAGGTCACAAGAGCTCTCTCATGCCAACTATCCAAACTAATAGTTAGCACCAATGACAGAGGTTTGTTGATATCCATGATTGTTTACGCTAACCGGCATGGCACATGATAGTGAGGATATAGAGTTAGGCATTTACATGATAATTTACCACATCCGCCTTTCTGTTGACAGACTGTGCTGGTTTTTTTTTGCCTTTAAGCATATCACATATAAAACAACTCCCGGATATGTGATACCATGTTTTATCGCGGTAGTTGATATCTGGGTGTGAAACATGGACATTTAATTTAACAAAGCGGTGGAAAAACATGTATTTGCTTTTGAATATAAGTGTTACAGAAGAGTTCCGTATAACATGGATGGAGATGGGAACAAATAGACCTATACAGAGCCCGAGTGGTTACCGGGGCCCAAATTTGGGGTGTAAAGAATAGAACCACTGTTACCTGCCACGCATATCGTAAGAGGCGACTAGGGAGGTTTGGCTGAAATCGGATGCACGTGTCCTAAACGTGTAGAAGTCTATGCGTTTAGGGGCCTACCAAACCAATGTGCAACGTATACACGTTCTTGGCAAAGATCAAACATTTCACAAAGAGTGATTAAAATTGGTCGTAAAGAACGAACGCAAAGAAGACCTATACAGAAATAAATCAAAGTCAACGAAAACTGGCTGATGCTACAATTAAGGAGGAGAAAATTGAAATATTTTGGACATATAAAGAGAATAGAAGGGTCGGAGAAGACCGATGTGGAAGGATGCATTCCGACAAAGAGGAGGAAAGGAAGACCACGGATAAGATGGATTCAGGATGTAACCGGTGATTTGAGCATGGCGGGTGCAGATTCAGGTCATCTGGCCAATGAGAGAGAGAGAGAAAGAAATTCCGAAGGACTGTTAGAGTGGCAACGTTCTACTCGGAACAAACTAATTGATGATGATGAGTTAATATGACAAATATCTCACTCATAACATCCATATACAAAACAATCTCAATGAAAAGACAAACGTTGAAAAACATCCAGCAAACATTTTTTTTAAACATTGACTTCACCATCATCATATACGTCATTAATTAACTAGCAGACGAACGATCGATCCGTTAACGTTGATTACATTTCCGTGGCAACACAAGCAGATGTAGATGATTACTGGCCCAATATTGAAAGCTATGAAACCGTTACGATTCACTAAATAAATCAGCCTACACAAATACAACACTGTGTTCGAATTTGGCTAACAGCGAAAGTCTAGTTTAGTGTTTCTGTACTAGTTTTGTATCACATGGGTTTTCAAGCTATGAAACTTCAGTCGCAATAAATGTTTGGTGAAGTTTTGTATCGTCTTCTGCATTCTCACTAGATTGGGATTTCAGATTCTCTAATAAAGGCAGCCGTCTGCCTCATATTATCAACCACGCCATACAGTTTGTCTTGGACGCTGGTGTAAGTGGGCCTCTTACTCGGGTGGAGTTTTGTATCAAAATAACAATAAGAAAATGATTTGTGTCCATTGTTAATTTTTATTATCGATATAAGTGAAGACTGCAGTAAAACTATGTAGCAATGGTCAAACACGTAAAAACAAAGTACTGTATATTTTTTGTGTACTGTGTAAAACTATAGTACTTTGTTTTTACATGTTTTTGTCATTGACAAATTTAAACAATACCACTCTAAAGCTCATCTGTTTCTTATTATAATTTTTTTCCTTTACTTGGTTACCTAAAGTTACAAGTACATCTGAAGTTGGAGTAAGGTTCACCTGTATAGCGGGAAACACTGGTGATAAGGAAAGGAGAATTGGAGTACACTAACATCCATCATTTAGATGACAGAGGAGAGAAGGTACTTGAGGAATGCCCGCCTGCCCATGTTCGTAGCGCGTTGGACGACGGTGTGACAAGCCCTCTGTGAGTGCGGGTTAAATTCCGCGGACTGGCAGAAAAAGCCACAGGTTCTCCAGATTTACGGTGTTCGTGGCACCGAACCGAAGGGTTACGATGTCCATGGTACGAAGAGCCGAAGAGTTGAAAGCTCAAGTGCTTTTGGATCCAAAAAAATACACAGTGAGGAGCTGTTTCCCCGTCACATTATTCTTGCTAGACTATGTAGCTCAAAGCAACTGAGAGCCAGATGTCATGAAGACTTTCTTCCCAACCAAATTACAGAAATGGAATTGCTGGTCAACTTTGAGGAGCTAAACTACTGTCATGAAAATGTCAAGTTACATAAATTCTCGGAATAGTAAGTCACACCTATTAAAGATAAAAAAAACAAAGACAAAAAAAACTGTATAAATAATTGCAGTCTCGTGAATTGGACACGTACGTGTATACACATATGAATCAACAGAAATGGCAATCAAGAATGAAGAAGGCGTCCACTCCTGTACAGACATCAGTCAGACGCGCATCAATATAAACAAATGTTTGACAGCAGCTTTTCAGAAAATGAGAATCATTATATGCAACAAGTCATTGTCAATTGTTATCAGAATGAAAGTTATACAGTGCTACATAGAACTAATATTGACATACGGATGCAAGTCATGAACAAACATGTCGAAAAGTCTCTGAGTGCCACAGAGATATGGTTTTACATAAGAATGATGAGAATCCCATGGACTGGTAACAGTGGTTCTATTCTTTACACCCCAAATTTGGGCCCCGGTAACCTCTCAGGCGTCACCGGAAATGAAATAGCTGATGCGCTAACTAGAACTAGAGGCAAAATGTAGCAATTCAAATACACACTGCCCAACAGTAAGATAAAATCAACATCAGCAGCCAAAACATGCCAAAATAGAAAATAAATATGCAGAAAGCAAACCTGACCTTTTACACAATCTTCATAAAAACCCACAGGTCTCCTGGGAAGAACTCGTCAATGTCTACAACATTGACAAATAGATTTATCCAGAAAGAACTCAAAAGTTGAAGAAAACTGGTTGTTGCTAAAGATAAGAATGAGAAAACTAAAGTTTTTTTAGAAAATATTTATTTAAAATATTTTGAATTATAATGGGAGACATTCAAGAGAAGCGGAGAACCACGGAGAATATGGATTTCTGATTAGTTAGATGATTTGTGTATGACGGCAGCAGAGATCTCTTATTGTTACTTCTGCAGCTCTTCTAAGACATCCGGTTTCTGTAATAATTTCCCCTCTCATTGGCTAATATATAACGACCATATTTGGTATTGATAGCATAATGTTGCTAAACAAATTGATATTATGAGATTTCCTTAAGTATTCAATATTCATATGTATCTTGTTATGTGTCAGGAGTGGCGCTAGTTGTCCCATGACCTGGTTTGCCTTTGCTTTGCGATGTTCATTTCTTAAGCCTTTTTCCGCCAGAAGAAAATTGTCTCTAGGTATTTGAACTCGCTTGTTTATATAATGGCTATATTTTTTTTTAACCCCAAAATTTCGTTTCAAAAATTCAGAACCATCTCAATAGAAACATATAATATGGTTTACGTTTAGTACTTTTATGAAATAATTTTTGTTGAGATTATTTAAGTGCAGTACAATTCATTTCATTCAACAAGAGCACAGTGACGGACGTAAGTTCTAGTGACTTTTGACCTTTGATTTAATGAAGCCAATGATGTGTGCTATTATAGCAGTTATACCAAGCATATAACTCTGACTATTTTTTGTCCTACAGGATTAAGGATACAGTACTTTGAGAGCCTAGGATTTCCACATTCGTACTACGAACTACACACAAACTTCAGGACAAATTGTGTACACAATTTCTAATCGTGTGAATAATATATTTAATCTGCCTGGATTATATGAAGGTTTTACGGTAATGTGACGCACCTATACTGTCACACATCGTTATCTCCTTGATGAAAAAGTTATCGCCTATTATTACTGACTGTTATCGTCAAGGATATACTAAGTATCACTGGTGACTGAAGAATGTTGACATGTGTGTCGTAGATAATCCACACTTCTGGATTATACATACACAGTGTGTGGTACTTGTGTTACAGGAAGAGGTACACATTTTGTTTGCAGTTGAGCAGGTTTCATCGTTATAATTTATTGTTTTCTGAAGGAATATGCATGCTGTTACTTGACCAGGATGAGTAAATTGTGTGCTAGATGCGGGAAACCTGTGTATTTTGGTAAGAGATTTTGTTTTATTTTATATATCCCTTTAACATTTTTAAATATTGTTAAAATAGATGAGACTGCAGTAAAACTACTTGATTAGTAACACACATCACAAAGTACTGTATGTAGTTTTACAAATTACAAAAACAATGACAAAATACAGCAACGTTTCGACCAACAATATTGTTCAAATATGTGTGTGGTTTACAATATAAAGAAGAGCTGGAGGGAGCTACAGGAGATAGCTAGAGATAGGAAGACTTGGTATGAGTTGGTTGAATTCCTATGCCCCAACCCGGGGTAAAAAGGCAAAGAGAGAGAGAGATGTGTGTGGTTTCGCACTGTTTTAGCACTTCGTTGTTAAACGTATGTGTGTGGTTTCAAACTCTTAAAACTTCAAGTTGTTTAAAGTCATATATGTGGTTTCAAACTCTGTTTAACACTTGAATGTTGTTTAATCTGTTTAACACTTCAATGCTGTTTAACACTTCAATGCTGTTCAACGCTTCAATGC
The DNA here is from genome assembly GCA_020796225.1 of Arion vulgaris. Lineage (NCBI taxonomy): Eukaryota > Metazoa > Mollusca > Gastropoda > Stylommatophora > Arionidae > Arion > Arion vulgaris. Next base: position 71,057,776 of record CM036757.1, read on the forward strand.
TGTTTAACACGTCAATGCTGTTTAACACGTCAATGCTGTTTAACACTTCAATGCTGTTTAACACTTCAATACTGTTTAACACTTCAATGCTGTTTAACTCGTCAATGTTGTTTAAACATCTGTGTGTGGTTTCAAACTATGTTGAATACACCAAAGTTGTTTAAACGTCTTGTCCGTGTGTTACCGGGGCTGAAAGAGGAGCAAAGAATGGTAACACTGCGACCTACAAGGCATGTCGTAAAAGTCGACTAAGATAGGGGCATAGGAAGCTACCTAGTAAATAAAAATCGCCACAGTGTAGGCGCATAACTGGCACAACGTATAATCGCTCTTAGTCTCGGATCACATACAGATCACAAAGAGTTGTTAAACAAGTGGTCGAAATGGAGCGTTTGAAGAAGAAGAGTAGAAACGGATGCCTTGAAAACTGCAATATAGATCATAATGAACAAGGAAGTTATAACACGACAAATAATTCCGTTCACTGATACAATATCAGCAGTTTCAGAAAAGTGTCAAAATGTGCATAACAAAGGGATTTCAGAGAAACACCTTACAGATTATACCAATAGTTTTTTTTTTAAAGTTGTGATACAGGGAATCATATCTTATTCAAGCATATCTCACAATGATTAGACTGACAGTTTGATTTAGGTTGGGACGAAACTACCTCAACTTGACATACGCATGGCTTTGAAGTAGTGAAGAGCTTTGTCAAGAAAATACTTGTGGAACAGAACACCCGGAAACCTGACAATTATGTTACCAGATTTACATAAAACAGCAAGTCTTTTTCTTCTTCTTCTTCTTCTCGATCGACAACGTTTGTTTTACGTCACAGTCTTCAGTACCATTTGCAGCTCTGGTGCTTGTCCTTCGCGACGTGTCCGATTTCAACCAGCGTTTACTGGGTTCGCTCTCCGTTAGCCTTTGGCTGTCCCAGCCGACCTGCAAGGCAGCAGGTTGTTATTTTCTTTTAGGGTAGCGACCCTTAGACGACCTGCCCTCCTGGGTTGATGAACGTCATCTGCCCAGACAGCATGTCTATAATCTCCAGACATCTTGCAGGCGACAACAGACTAAGATACCATCTCAGGGGTCAGACACTCCGTCCCTCTTTCAGAGGACTACTCACAAGCTGCATGGGCGTGTAGCAGTCAGCGACTCATAGCTAAATGCTAGCGTCAGGGTTCAGTGTAGGAACAAAGCTGACAAAGACTCCACTACGCTTCCCCGGCGAGATGACTACCAAGAACTCTTGCTAAGTTTGTGGAGATTGAAGAGGGAGAAGCTAACCCGGTACCACCAAAAATGATATGCTGAAGTCGGATGTGACGGACCGAAAGATGTAGCTACCACAGCTCTCGCTGAAAACTGCGACACAGCACATTCCTTTCTCCGGACTGCATCCTACTACAGGGTGTTAAGATAATTGCAGCCCGTGAATGGAGCTAATCTGGCATATATGTATGGAAACAGGAAGGTTCAGTTATGACGTAGTATAGGTCAAGGTTGTGTGACGGTGTGTAATTGTAGTGCGGGAAGGGTGATGAACAAATGTGACGTAGGACGAGCTAGTCAGAACCGGTTTAAATAGTAAATAAACACAGCTCAATTTGTACCTGTCAACTTTCGAATTATCAATGGGGCTGCAATTATCTTGAACACCCTGTATAACCAGAGGGAGTATACGAACGAACGAGAAAGAAGAAGAAGAAACCATCTTTTTAACAAACTAAAAATAGAAACTTATGAAGAGTGTGGCACTGACAAAATGGCTTCTGAGCAACTTTTAGAAAGGTGACATTTTTACAGTTAACCTCATAAAGAACAATAATAAAACTGATTACAGGAAACCATTTTTGAAAGTTTCCATCCGTTGCTTCGGATAACATAAGGCCGGCGAGCTCTAGTAAAAATTCTAAGAAATAAGACCACAACCGTCGTGTGACCTCGCATTCTAGTATTGTTAGATAAAATCACTCATTTAAAAAACAACACAATATACTAAATAAAGGTTATATTATGTAATAAATTAAGTTTAACACTAAGGAATATCAGTATTATTAACACTAAGGAATATCAGTATTATTAACACTAAGGAATATCAGTATTATTAACACTAAGGAATATCAGTATTATTAACACTAAGGAATATCAGTATTATTAACATTTTTAATCAATAAATAAACACGGACTGGTAGAATTATGTAAAACTGCAGAAAACCATACAGTGTTCTATCAAACACTTATAAAATTCAGCCCCCAATAAACAGGAATTTTGGTTTTCCCGTCTGAGCTAGTCGGCCTTATATTGCCGGGGACCACGGTTTCAGCAACCTGAAATAGACCTCTGCTTTCATTGAACATATTCAAGGTGAATTCTGAAAGGGAACCACGAGAGAAAATGATTAGTTATAAGGATAGATTTGCTCGCCTGCCCAGCGTGTTCGTAGCGCTTTGGACTGCGGGTGACAAGTCCTCTGTGAGTGCGGGTTCAATTCCTTGGACTGACAGAAAAGCCACAGGTTCTCCAGATTTACGGTGTTCGTGGCACCGAACCGAAGGGTTACAATGTCCATGGCACCGAGCCGAATAGCTGAAAGCTCAAGTGCTTCTGGATCGGGGAAAAAAAAAAAAAAGAGAGGATAGATCTATCAACATCCCTACTGTACGTTCCGATATTGTGAGTTATGTTATGCGATCGACATCATGGCACATTGGGCATCCCCATTCGTGCTCTGTCATCCGCTGCAGCAGCCATCCCAAAGTCCATTTGCTCACCGTACCCTTGAGAAGTTGATTACTATATCTTCTCTCTCTACCACGAAGACGATATTGTAAGTATTGCGATCTGAGATTCGATTGTAGAATAGACAATCACTTTCGAAAGCAATAAACATGAAATGAAATTTTTACAACACCAGCTGTTGTTATAATCGCTTGTTATAGGCGACTATTGTTATTAATACAGCTGTATATTTTACGTTATTTGCTTTGACTTTTCTACGGTTGACTGCACACACATATATTTTTGAATAACCTGTTATGTTTGAAATTACGATCAAATGTTTGTTGGTCGATGCATTTAAATTATCTGTATATTTTTATGAATTCACGTATTCCCGTAGCAAACAAGTTGTCATATTCCGCCTCCGTACCAGCCATAACAGACTCCGGTCCCACCTTTACAACAAATTTAAAATTCTCGCAACTAGCCTGTGCCACTGCGAGAAGGCGGACATGACGGCAGAGTACCTACTGCAAGACTGTCTCTGCTAGCAGGCATGAGAAACGAAACGTGGCCGGAAAATAGCGACCTAAATGAGAAGCTGTACGGAGGGACGGAGTCTCTAAAAATAGCCGATTGTATGGGGAAATCTGGTACATGAGTCTAAGCGGTGATCGCGAGAGAGAATTCATGTATATGGCTGTGAATATCATATTACTTAAGACAACTACAAACTTAATTAAAAATAGCGTGGAATAGAACTGATAGGAAAACAAAGATCAGAATACTAAAGGCGTGCATATTCTTAGTGGCAACATAAAGGTGTTAAACAAGTCCATTGTAAAGCATATATGTTTTTTTTTAATATAGCTGTTACAGAAAAGTCATCCTTATACAATGGACAGAGAAGAAAACACATAGATCTCTCTTGCGATCCCCGGAGAACAAATAGATCTACCAGCGAGGGCTCAAAATAAAGAAAACTGGCAGATTCTCAAAATAATGAAAACATTCAAGTATTTTGAACATATAAAAGGACACGAAGGACTGGAAAAGACAAGCATGGAGACATTCCGGCAAAAAGGAAGACAGCGGAAAAGATGGATTCAGGATGTAATAGATGATTTGAGACCGACGGCAGCGGAGTTAAACACCTGGCCAATCCTATGAGAGAGAAACATTTCGAACTGTTCGGGAAGAAAAATGTTATGCTGAGTACAAGCAATTGGATGATGATGATGATGATGATGAGCGGGAAGAAAAATGTTATGCTGAGTACGAGCAATTGGATGATGATGATGATGATGATGAGCGGGAAGAAAAATGTTATGCTGAGTACGAGCAATTGGATGATGATGATGATGATGATGAGGCCTATGTGGCGAATTAGTTCAGAAAGGCCTCTGTGGCGAATTGGTTAAGAAAGGCCTCTGTGGCGAATTGGTTAAGAAGCTTACCGTGGGTTCAAATGCGAACCGTATCGATCATTTCACATGTTTATTTTTGTCTGAGATCCATTATATTGTTGCTGGAGCTATGGAGTCTGGGGTTTGTGCACCACACTTGGCAGGTTGCGTGCCATTTTTGTCGAGATGGGCGGAGCCATTCAAGAAAACCCGGTGCAATACAGTAATCCTTCTCTTTTAGACTCATTTTTTGATTCGATTTATATATATATATATATTGAACAATATTAGGGGGCGGAGTCTCAGGACGCAGAGGCAGACCAAGAAGAAGATGGCTACAAGATATTAAAGAAACCATGAATATGACCATCGACGAAGTGGGTGAACTGGCTAGAGACAGAGTGAATTTCAGATGTGCTGCAAAGAGAGCAGCGTCCTATAAAGGATACGCATCTTGATGATGAGATATATATATCACTCGCTACTTATCAGAGAAGCACCGAGAAGTAAAGGCAGCAGGCGTGATTTTCAACACCCATCGTGTGCCGATGGTCAATGAAAACTACTTGCCTAACACCGTATTTCCCAATATACCTCTTGGTGTCCTAAGCGTATATATAGATATTTGTGTTTGTGTGTAAGGAAGGGGTTCGAGAGCTCGGTAGCGTAGTTGTTACTGGGCTCGCTTTGTTGTTCAAGGATCTAATTCTTCAGTTGGAGCGCCTTTCCCCCGAATGTAGCGGCTAGTACACGGGGGTTGATGTTATCAATGTTACGCCGACCACCTTTACTTCGCAGTGTTTCTCTGGTACCCAACAGAAGCTGGGTCGACCTGAGAGCCGTCAGGTCGAAAAAAATCTCCACACGCAAATTTCATGCGAAGCTGGTTAGTAAATCTCGTATACGTATGTGCTTCTTTGTTGGCATGAGAAGGAAGTTTATTCCGCTGTGCTACTGTTTACAAAACATAGATTCTCAAACTTTTTCGGCCCACCGCTCCCTTCGCACGACATAAACTTTGCAACGCCCCTCCCCATTATAACAGTTTGCTAACGCCCCTCCCCATTGTAACAGTTTGCCAACGCCCCCCCACATATATATATATATATATATATATATATGCTCTATTTTCTCTTTGACATAGAAAATTGATATATATTTCTGTCATACATGGTCAATTTTCAAATGATTATATGCATGAAATAGGAAATTGATGAAAAAATGGATCGTGTACGACGGGCCTAAGTTGAATTAAAATGCAGAATTAAAATTTTAAATGATTATTCAATCGCAAAATCACGAAAATAATTTATTTTAAAACATTTATTATTAATTTCTTCTTTAAAGAGTCACCTACCCCTAATCGCCTGAATACCTCCTAAATTCTTCTGAACCCACTATCGCCTTCCCCCTAAAACGCTTCAGCGCCCACTGGAGGATGGGCGGTACCGCCTACTTTGGGAAAACGCTGGTTTAAAGTGATACAACCTATCTTCATATTTCTGTCCCACTCATCAGTTTTCAGCACTAAATTTTTGTTGTGGAGTTTGCCTTTCATCTTAACCAGTCTGTAATGATGCATCGTGTTAATATGCCACCATTTTGAGATGTAATCGGATACTGATCAGTTCTGGTTTGCTGACTCTACATTCTGCCATCTCATTGACATCTATTCCCCAAGACATCTATAAATGAACACTGAAGAAGAAGAATATAACTAACATAGATCTCTGGTGCAGAGGTACGATGTCTGCCTTTCGTTCCAAAAGTGCTCAGTTTGCTTCTCGTTTGAAGCGATCGAACTAATTTCCAGCCATCCTTGTCATAATGTAGATGAATTTGAGTACCTAGTCATATAGTTCACGCTGCGGACAGTTTGGTTGCAAATTGTTTCGCGTGGTTTTTTAACAAAAGACGACACCACCCGTTCAGAAAGCAATGGCAAACTACTGAACGTAACAGTGTCTAGAAAAATCAGCGTTAAAAAGCTGGGGTTGATTCGCAAAGTCCTGTAAAGGATATGCAATTAAAAGAAAAAAAAGTCCTATAGTGGACAAACGATAAAACGGCTTTTCTGTGTTGAAATTGAGGACGTAAAGGGAACCTTAGTAGTGGGAAATCTATAAGAATATGCTGCAAAACCGCTGTCTGGTCTAAATAGTGTACATCAATCAAAGTAAAACACCTACAAATATTCACAATCCGCAAAATTAAATCTGGGACCCTTGCCAGTGCAGCGGAGCTCGTGCACTACCGCTATCTTCCTATGTAAGATAGATTAGAGCACACGATGTTATCCACTGAAATACAATGGGTATAGTAGTATCAATCCATTTTCTGACACATAAAAGAAAGCTTTAATAAAATACTGTAGCAAAGACACAAAATAAGATAACAAATAAAGACGTAGTAACGAGGAAGACCGAGGAAAAGGTGGATAGATAATGTAGTTGAATTCTGCCAGGGGACTAAGAAAACCATCACACAAGTCACCAGGGAAGCGCAAGACAAACACATAAAACCACGACACTGGGTTAACAACCCGGTAACAGTATGCTGACAACACAAGTCACCAGAGAAGCGCAAGACAAACACATAAAACCACGACACTGTGTTAACATAACAACCCGGTAACAGTGTGCTGACAACACAAGTCACCAGAGAAGCGCAAGACAAACACATAAAACCACGACACTGTGTTAACATAACAACCCGGTAACAGTGTGCTGACAACACAAGTCACCAGAGAAGCGCAAGACAAACACATAAAACCACGACACTGTGTTAACATAACAACCCGGTAACAGTGTGCTGACAACACAAGTCACCAGAGAAGCGCAAGACAAACACATAAAACCACGACACTGGTTTAACAACCCGGTAACAGTGTGCTGACAACACAAGTCACCAGAGAAGCGCAAGACAAACACATAAAACCACGACACTGGGTTAACAACCCGGTAACAGTGTGCTGACAACACAAGTCACCAGAGAAGCGCAAGACAAACACATAAAACCACGACACTGGGTTAACAACCCGGTAACAGTGTGCTGACAACACAAGTCACCAGAGAAGCGCAAGACAAACACATAAAACCACGACACTGGGTTAACAACCCATTAACAGTGTGCTGACAAAAGAGAAAACGAAGGAAGACAGAAAGCAATCTGATTTTTGATCGAGTCTCTAGCAAATACTATCGATTTTTGCTTGTCAGTTTAACATCTGTCGATAATCCCCATCACCGCGTGCATCCACCACACGCGGGAGAGATCATGAACAGACGATTGTCTTGACAAGAGAAATAAAAAGAAATGAATACAGTTTGTGAAGCAGGTTAATATTTGCACATTCATGCCTGCCCAGATCTGTTATCTCATGTTGCTATGGAAACTCATATCAGAAAATTGCTTGAATCGGCAGAATATATTTCGGATGTTGTACACACAATAGTGAATAGCAGTTGCAAAAACAGTTATCTCTCTGACTTCTCTCTTTCTTCTCTCTCTCTCACACACACTTCTTCTGTCTGTTTTTCTATCTGTATTTCTATATATTAACTCTCTTAAGGTATCGTAAGTGAAACATTATACTTTGAAACCATCCATCCATTATTCCTCTCCGCTCCCCGTGGAGCATAGGGCCTCAGAAGTTGTTCGCCACGTTTCCCGGTCTTCTTATTGCCAGGCAATAAATGAATACAATTTTTTTTACAAGTTAACAAGGCAGATATCCCGATATCTCCTCGTTGGAATGAAATAGTACATTTGAAGCGTAAGGTGATCATCTTATCCTCACGGCACACATACCCCTAATGGACACGTCTGGATGAGAATAGTTCACACTTCTGCCATGTTATTAGTCTAATGCTGTCGATATCTCCGAAGAGCTGAAAGCTCAAATGCTTCTGGATCAGAAAAAATATCGTTATGCGCTATAAATATACATCAGTCCCGTCTTAACTTTTGTATATATTTCGGGCACCTGACTGATGAATGTTGTGACGCGGGCGCCACGTTTGACAACAATACACTACAGGGTTTAGATTAAAATAAATCTAGTTAAATGACACAAGTCATATTTATCTTTATTTAATGAAAAAGTAATGTAAATTTGCATAACAATTTTTACAATAATTTCCAAAATTATCTCAAATGATACTTTCTTGCTTTTCTCAACGAAATTTAAAAAAATACAATTCAGTAAATTCAATTCGCTTAGCTAAATCATTTTTGATGCACAAAATTATCTGATTACATCGATTTGAACTAGTTGGGCATTTTTGTCATGCCTTCAATGAATTTGTCGTTCCTCTTCTTTCTTTCGCCTGCTATGAATTCAGGCGTAGTCAGGGCGTATGAGGCTTCTGATTTTTGCTTGAAGGTCTACTTTTCTTTTTATCAGTGTCCACCGCCACACAGGCGTGATTTCTCTGACTTCAGAGGTAAATGTGTTAGTCTGTCTCCTTCTTCGAACGCTCCATATCGACCACTTGTTAAACCACTCTGTATGATATTTATGTGTTCCGAGCCTAAGAGCGATTGTACGTTGTGCCAGTTATGCGCCTACATCAGTCGCCTCTTACAACATGCGTTGTAGGTTGCAGTGGTACTATTCTCTGCTTTCCTTGCAGACCCCGGCACCACATGGGCGATTTATTAATCTGATGCACGATATTTCAATTAAAGAAACAGACTAGGGGTTATTTTCTTCTCCGAACCTAGCGACTTACTGTTCTATCAACGGCATTATCCTCGATATAGGGGAAGACTGCAATAAAACTATGAAGTAATGGCGAAAACCACGTAAAAACAAAGTACTGTAGTTTTACGAAATACAAAAACGATAACAATACACAGCAACGTTTCGACCAAAAGGCCTTTATCAAGCAAAGGATACAAGAGATAGGAATTTAACCTCACGCAAAACACACAACATGTAGAGTCAAACAATAAGTTCCTAACGGTCCTAAAATGAAAATATGTGACTAAAAACGAATAACGAAATAAATGCAAAAAAACTAGAAGTGGAAAATATATATAACCTATATACAATTAACATACACACATATAGAATATGGAGCAAGAGAACAGACAGTATTAAGAAGCATAGGAATGTAGTGTGTTGAGTCCATGAGGTCGCAAGGTACCATATAAAGATATAAAACGATTCTCTAGAGCTAATCGACTTCGATCATCTGATGAACATGATCGGATGACTGTGACCTGAATATTGCAGGCTCCCAAATGGTCAGTTCCATTGAAATGGGTGTCTACAGGAGTGACAGAGAATTGGCGTATATCACGTAAGTGTTGGCCGAAACGGTCACTAATCGTTTTGCCTGTTTCGCCGATATATGTCTTGTCACAACGTTTACAAGTGATGGTGTAGATTTTATTGCGGGACTCGCATGTAAAACCATCCACAATAACAAACATGGCTTTTGTAAAAGATGCAGTCCGGGTCTCTATCACATTAGCACCACGTATTGCAACGCCGACGACCACAACGGACGGTGCCAAAATGACTCTGAACATTGGATTTAAGGCGACTGTGTACCAACATATCCTTAAGACTTCTGTCCCGTCTGTAAGCAACCAGAGGATAGTTTTGGAAGACTGAACGTGTCTCAGGATCCGATTTTAAAATAGACAGGTGACGGAATAATATAAGGACCACTGAAGATTTAAGATTTGCTCTGCCTGAGGTTTCTTAATTGTTACCGTACCCTTAGTCTGTAGCAGTGGCGGCTCGTCTATAAGGGTCAGTGGGACCGGGCCCCACCAAAAAAAAAAAAAATGTATATCGTGTATTTATTATTTATTAAATTAAAATATAGCATTCTAAAACCATGATTTATCCGGAACAAAATGTCTGGCCCCAACCAACAAAAATTATCACGAGCTGCCACTGGTCTGTAGTTTAACAACAGTAGACTCTTTGGGTCTGACATTTTGATGTCAAATACACGTCATTCATAGAGCCTTTTTCATATAAACAGTAAATACCGGATCCAATAATTGTGTCACTCGAGGAGGTACGGTTGACTTGGTTGCAGGCATTTCTTATTATGTAGATAAGAACTTGTAGATAAGATCAACCCATACTCAACTTTTGGGGATCTGAAATTAAAATAAAATATTTTAGAATGTATTTATAGGTACACATACAGTCGAGTCCTCTTATGCCGAATGACGTTAATTAAACCGACTATCTGCCCAAATCTACAATTTTTAGCGAATTGCAAGTTTTGCATGTGTATGTTCGGTCACGTAAGCAGATTACCAACAGACAGTGCACCTAAAAAAGCAATGCTGCTCCGATACAATGGGTACAAAGTAAAAGGCCGGCCACGCAAAAGCTGGACCTCAGAGATAACAGAGGCGATGAAAGAGACTATCTACGAAGCACATACAAGGGCCCGTTTTAGAAATCTCTTCTTGACCTGACGCTGTGAGGCAAACAGGATTCGAGAAAGAAAGAAAGAAAGAATGGATGGATAGATTTATGCGTCGTTTTTTTTTTTTAGACGAATTCGATTTAGTAGAATTCTTATTTATCCAACCCACATTGTGAACGAGTCCTTCTTGTTATATTTCTCTCTGGTTTTCTCAAGATGTTTCCTATCCTGCGTGTTTTCTTCACCTCTTAGTTCACTTTAATCTGTCTTGTTCTGTGACGTGAGGAGTGTGTCAACGCAATTCTCCTAAATTATTGATTGATAGCGATCTCCCGAGTAAGAGTCTGTTCTCATATTTTTTGTACCAGACTCCTTGCAGATATTCATCGAACTGAGAAGAGCTTTTCAGTGAATGAGGTTTTACGCTCGTCTGGTGCCGGGGCCCGCAAGGGAAGCAAAGAATAGCACCACTGCAACCAACAAGGCATGTCGTTGGAGGCGACTGATTGTAGGAGTCTAGGGAAGCTACACTAGTAAATAAAAAGCGTCGCAGAAATCGGATGTGCTGGCCTACTTGTAGGCGCGTAACTGACGCAACGTACAATCGCTCAGTTCACATACAAGTCACAGAGTGGTTAACAGGGGTCGTTGGAGAGCGTTTGAAGAAGTAGTGAATGAGGTCAAGACACAGAGAAATCTTATCGTCAATATAAAGAAAGAGGCATTCATCATTTTTCTGGCATGTGATGAGAAAGGGAGGTTTAGAATACATTGTAACAACCGGTAAAATAGAGGGGAGACGAGACAGAGGAAGACAGAGAAAACTTTGGATAGCCTGACTTCATGGCACAGAAGAGCGTCAACATTTGAGAGATAGCAAACACCAGAGACACATATTTGTGTAGATCCATGATCGCCTACGCCGTCCGGCACTGCACCTTGTGTGGGCGGACAGCATTCGGTGATCACATCTCAAGACACTGACTTAGCTGGACATGCTGGAGTGCAGGGTGGCGAGCGTGTAGACTTTCTTGCAAACAATGCCCCGATTCAAGCGGGCAGAAGTAGGACAGATCTGATATCATCAATGCGGTTAGCTAACCTATATGTTGGTCTCTGTGGCTGAGTGGTTAAGCCCTTTGCCTTGCGAGTCGGAAGGTCGTCGGTTCGAATCCGGACCGCGGCCTACTGTTCACGAGTGCAGTTTTTCCAGAGACCCTAGGTCTCCCTATTGTTGCCGGAGCTACGGAGTACGTGCTTTGTGCAATACTCTCGTCAGATGGCGTGCCATTTCTGCGGAGAGGGACCGAGCCATATGGGGTAAAAGCCGGTGCAATGAAGTCAATCCTTCGGCTTAAAAACCCTATCCTTTATGTGATATTGGCGAGTTTCAGACACTGAAACGAGTTTGAGAATTATAAGTTAAGTTTAGACATGCCAGCCAGTGTCTTCTTCATGGTAGAGAGAAAGAAAAAATATACTAATCAACTTCTCATGGATACAATGAGCAAGTGGACTTTGGGATGGCTGCTGCAGCGGAGGACAGAACACGTATGGGAATGCCCAATGTGCCATGACGTCGATCGCACAACATAGCAATGGTATCAACAAAATGCAACAAATTTTACAAAATGTAAACAAATAAATAAATATATAGCAAGTTAATATTGTATTTTATATTTCTCAATCAATATCAGCTGAGCGGAAGACATCTCTGGGAAAAGAATGGCATCCATCATGTCTAAAGTGTACTGAATGTGGAAAAGTTCTGTCCCCTGGACAACACGCAGAGGTTAGTTTATATATGTTGTCTTTCAACATGACAGTGTTTTATTTTGTGATATCTTTGTTAGGAAAATAAATATACAAGGTGTTCAAGATAAAAGCAGCCTCGTCGTTAAGGAAGGATCGTCGTCAAGGGAGCTAATTTGTTATATGTTTATGAAAATGAGAAGGTTCAATTATGACGTCAAGGTTGTGTAATGGTGTGTAATTGTAGTGCGGGAAGGGGCGATGAACAAATGTGACGTAGGACGAGCTAATCAGAACCGGTTTAAATAGTAAATATACACAACGCAATAAGTAACTGGCAACTTTTGATTTGTCACTCAGGCTGTTTTTATCTTGAACACCCTGTAGTTCGTCCCTGTTAGTTAGGCACACATGACGAGCTGCAGAACAAAGCCAAGTTCCACACCAGAGGGAGACAATGACGATCAGAAGAAGAGTATGGAGATAAAATATATGTGTATAAACTAAAGAATTATTCTGACTAATTCGTGACAAATTCTTGAAGACACACTCTTCGTCTTCTACAGCGATCTCTGGGCAAGCACTTAATTTACTGTGTACCACAAACTGGGCAGTCAGCTTCAGGTCTGTCAGGTTTCCCAAAGCTTAGTTTTCAGGTCGACTGGGTGTGGCCACATGTTGCTTCTCAGCTCACCCAGGAGAGGACAGTCTTGCAGGATATGCTCTGGTGTCTGTTCCGCCTGCTGACACTGGCAGAGAGCTGTTTGACTTATTCCTAGTCTATATAAGTGTTTGTTGAGTCTGCAGTGTCCGGTGCGTAGTCGAAATATGATGACCTGATCTGTTCTGCTTAGGTCTTTGAGAGAGTCTTTTTCATAATCATATCCAGTGTTTGTCTTCCAGTCTACTGCCGATTTTCTCTGTATGAGGGTTTTGACCTCTTGAAAAGACAGGAAGACACACTCACACAATCGCGATATAAAGGAAATATCATGACCCGACTGTCCTTTGGCCTGAAGATACACACTCCAATTGTGTCTTTCAGAAATGTTGATGCTTTCACTTCTTCTTCGAACGCTCCATATCGACCACTTGTTAAATACTCAATTTGTATGTGATCTGAGCCTAGGAACGATTGTACGTTGTGCCAGTTATGCGCCTACAAGTAGGCTAGCACATCCGATTTCTGCGACGCTTTTTTATTTACTAGGGTAGCTTCCATTGACCCCTACCCCAGTCAAATCTTACGACATGGCTTGTAGGTCGCAGTGTTACTATTCTTTGCTTCCCTCGTGGGCCCTGGCATCACACAGGTGAAGGATTTCACTAATTTAACAGACATTGAAATCATTCAAGTCGCATATCTGTTTCCTATTTCGTTTTCATTATCTGCCTTTTACAGATTGCATCTTCATGGCATCACGTACTTTCGTTAATTAATCATTACTATCTGCCTTGATCTTATGCAACATATTACCCTCTTCCTTGATCTTATGCAACATATTACCCTAATATCTGCCTTGATCTTATGCAACATATTACCCTAATATCTGCCTTGATCTTATGCAACATATTACCCTCTGCCTTGATCTTATGCAACATATTACCCTAATATCTGCCTTGATCTTATGCAACATATTACCCTCTGCCTTGATCTTATGCAACATATTACCCTAATGTCTGCCTTGATCTTATGCAACATATTACCCTCTGCCTTGATCTTATGCAACATATTACCCTAATATCTGCCTTGATCTTCTGCAACATATTACCCTAATATCTGGCTTGATCTTATGCAACATATTACCCTAATATCTGCTTTGATCTTATGCAACATATTACTCTAATGTCTGCCTTGATCTTATGCAACATATTACCCTAATATCTGTCTTGATCTTATGCAACATATTACCCTAATGTCTGCCTTGATCTTCTGCAACATATTACCCTAATATCTGCCTTGATCTTATGCAACATATTACCCTAATATCTGCTTTGATCTTATGCAACATATTACCCTAATATCTGCCTTGATCTTATGCAACATATTACCCTAATGTATGCCTTGATCTTATGCAACATATTACCCTAATGTCTGCTTTGATCTTCTGCAACATATTACTCTAATATCTGCCTTGATCTTATGCAACATATTACCCTAATATCTGCTTTGATCTTATGCAACATATTACCCTAATATCTGCCTTGATCTTATGCAACATATTACCCTAATTTGGTATCTAATTTAATAAAATCATAACTGAAATAGAACGTTTAGAACATAAAATAGTCGCATTGACTCAGAAATTCCAGCATAAATAAGCTGTAAACTTTAATGATTCCATTGTTCAGAGTTTTTCCTTCGACAAACAAACAAACAGACACAACTATTTTGCGTTTTATAGTTAATATTTAGCATATGTCACTACAATCAAACTTTGTCATTTTTGTCTGCTCATATAGCACAAGGGTTTGCCATACTGCCATAACCCATGCTACAGAGCTCTGTTTGGACCTTCTATCTTGGGATATGGTTCCAACATCTCCTCTCCAGCCAACTTTGCTAAACCCAACAGACCACCCAGTCACAGGCATGATTATGATAATGGCAATGGTTTGAAGACAGAAATTTTTAACTTCCAGCAGATTCATGCTAACAGAGCTAGTAGTCCACAGACAGCAGTGCGGAACAAAGACAGACCAAGTCAAAAACTGTAAGTAAGGACTTTACTTAGAATAGAAGATGTTTCAGAAAAGGCAGAAATTCACTTGCAGTGGATTCCATCTCACTGTGGCATTGCAGGCAATGAGAGTGCTGATGTCTTAGCTAAGGAGGGCAGTGCCAAAGAGCAAATTTACCAACCCTTGTCTTTTCAAGAGGTCAAAACCCTCATACAGAGAAAATCTGCAGTAGACTGGAAGACAAACACTGGATATGATTATGGAAAAGACTCCCTCAAAGACCTAAGCAGAACAGACCAGGTCATTATATTTCGACTACGCACCGGACACTGCAGACTCAACAAACACTTATACAGACTAGGAATAAGTCAAACAGCTCTCTGCCAGTGTCAGCAGGCAGAACAGACACCAGAGCATATCCTGCAAGACTGTCCTCTTCTGTGTGAGCTGAGAAGCAACATGTGGCCACACCCAGTCGACCTGAAAACTAAGCTTTGGGAAACCTGACAGACCTGAAGCTGTCTGCCCAGTTTGTGGTCCACAGTAAATTAAGCGCATGACCAGAGATCGCTGAAGAAGAAGAAGAAGAAGAAGAATAGAAGATGAATTCATTGTTGTTTTGTTTGTCATAAGCTGTAAACATGCCTCATAGTTTGAAATGTTTGATTTTGATCTGATTATGAAGTTTGCGAGGAGCGTCTGGCTGAGTGATGGATTAGCGTACATGCTTCCATTCGGGAGACCCAAGTTCGATCCCCAGTAAGATCAATGAGTTTTTATTTCTGTCAGGGGCAACAAGTAAAAATCATAACATGAACAGTTTCGTAGTGACTGCACTAGCCATGCGGCGATTAAATTCCTTCAGGCTCATGTCTCCCCCACCCCCACCCCCTCTCTTACGCCGCCATAAAAGCTGTGTTACACAAGTAGTAAAGACAGCTTTTAAAATTTTTTAAATATGAAGTTTGTTTTGTTTGTGAAGTATGAGTTTTCACTTTTTTTTCTTATGTAACCCTGGGTATATGTTTCTATAACTTTTGTTTTGTTTGTGAAGTATGAGTTTTCACTTTTTTTCCCTATGTAACCCTTTGTATGTGTTTCTATAACTTTTGTTTTGTTTGCACAAGAGAGAGAACAGAACTGTTTGTTTGGTGGGAAATACCTTGAATTGGAAGGACACATACTTAGATGTGATTTATGAGCGTTTATTTCAGTACTACATGCACAGACAGCGCTGTTGCAAAGTGTTTCATATTTGAGGATCAACAACACACTCGTGCAGGATCGATCATGCTCTTATCAATAGGGAGATAACAAAGCATGACATTGGGTACTTTTATATACTATATAATTATCTAGAACGTTTCGACGACAAGGCCGTTATCAAGCACATAATACGAAATGATCGTCCTATATGGAATACAGAATAAACGAAATAACAAAAACAGTCAGTGGTTGGATGTTTAACTGCACCGAGTATTGAAATAATTTAACTACTGTGAAGAACGTACAACATGTAAGTGAATTAGTCTGTAAAGCTTATATTTTTAAATTAAAAAAGAAATGCCTTTTTTTGCCGACGTACACATTTTTCAACATAAGAACGAGTCTTTTTAGTTATATCAGGACATGTAGTGTAATAAACATTTGTTTTTAAAATAACTTCTTAAGAGAATCTAAAGACATTGTACGTGTTCATATTGTGCCATTATAGATCGACATGTGTTCGTCTCGTAAGGTACAGCAGGCCGCATCCCAAAATAAAATAAGTAATTTAAAAATAATTTCTGATCTAGAAAGTATTAAGTACAACCCAGTTCAGGTTAAATTAAGTTACTGAAAGACACGATTCTCTCAACTCCGTTCAACTTGTCATGCCCACAGATAAAAAAATTGTATCTTTGTAACCATTTGATTAAATAACTTGAAAACTTGCATGTGAACTACACATGCTCCCGACGCTACAAAATATTTTTTTGTCATTCAAATAATCATACCATCTAGAAGTTTCTTTCTTTGTGCTATATATTTAACGTGCCCATTGGCATGGTTGAAGAAAACTAATGTTTACAGTCATTTAATACATTGATGACACAAATAGCAACATTCAGAATAAAATCAGTGGCTTTTGGAACAATTCTTGCATTTTCCATGCACCAAATAGACTCGGGCTTGAACATGGTGAACAAATGACTGTCATTAGTGGAAGGTGAACTTTTAGTTAAGGCGTAAATCGAAATTAGTGTGAAGCTATTGAGTCATATTGTTGACTTCTCAAAACAGACATTGATATAACATTTCTAATGAGTTTGAAGTTACAATGCAAAAGTGTCATTAATACTATACGCGTATTTCCGCAAAGAGGCACATATGGGTCATGTGTACTGCAGTATACAAGAACCAGAGAAAAAAAGCTATTTTATTGCAGTGATACCTCCTTACCACATATGTTAACACACGCACATTGTAACGAAGTAGCAGCAATTTGAAAAGAATCTCTCCAGTAGCTCCGCCATAACAAGGCGCTATAGAAAAGTTCTTAGAACATCCTGGACAGAGAAGAGACGAAACAGACATCCTACAAGACCTGAATATCAAGGAGCATTGGCTCATAAATAGCATCATGTCCCGGAAGATTAAATATTTTGGCCACATTAAACGCCACAGTGGTCTGGAGAGAAAAGGTAATGGAAGGCCTAGTTCCTGGAAAACGAGACAGGGGACGACCAAGACGAAGATGGCAGCAGGACATCAAAGAAACCGTGAACATGACGCTGGAAGGGGCAGGAGAACTTGCAAGAGACATAGAGCTTTTCAGGCGGGCTGTGATGAACACAATGTTCCGCAAGGGACATGCTACTACTTGAGCTCCGCCATTGCCAGTCCCAAGCCTGGACGTGAAAGGGAATGGCATTATGCCATGGCAGCTAGCTTTAACTGTAATGTAAGTTATTTAAAAACAATAATATAACTGTGTCTACATTTCTTGTTTATTTCATGACTGTCTGTATTGCAAGTATCAACATTGGCCCCCGTGTATAAACTGAGATGATACGCCTTTGCATGAGACTTGTCATCAAATGCCATATGTGTACGTTTACTGTAAAAACTAAAATTTCGGTTCAGACTAGCCATATATGCCGCCAACATCAAAAGAAACAGTTATATTACAAAATCCAGGTTTCCTATAGCAATTTCCTCCATCAGATATTTGCGTCGGTAAAATTCTAAGTTTGGGGTCAAAATTTCGTTCATGGGTAACTGATGGTTTTGCTACAATTGCATTGGACTGTGGGCATGAGTTGTTGGAACTGACTATAGAAGATAAATATACAATGCTTCAAAAATCAAGTGACTTAGCAGGCACTACTAGTCCTTCTCGTTCGCTGTTGTTCAGTGTCTACACAGTCCGGCTATCTGGGTGTATGTTGTTGCGTTTGTTTGTTCATCAAATTCCAAACAGCTTTGCATGAATGTTTGTCTCTGTGGGTCAGTGTTCATTCCGCAGTTGATTCATCAGGTGGCAATCTTGCTAGATGTGTTCGGCTGTCTGTCCACATGCACATCTGGGTGATGGAACCAGTCTTAGTCGGCACCACACCATGATACCAATGTATAAACACGAGCATTAACTCTACACGGTATCCAAACTATAATGTGAGCTGATTATATGAGTTATGTCCCGTGAAATGAGTGTACACCTGCGCCTAGTTTAGGATGTGAGTTACTGTCCCTGACAGGAGGCAGCACTTTGACTTTTGTTGATGAAAGAGTGAAAGGTGTGTTACAGTTTGCAGCCATTCTGTGACCTGTGTGCTGTTGTAGACGGTTGTCGGACATTAATGATGCAGAGATTGTAAAACAGATAACCATACGAGTCTAAAAACACGATCTCTGCAAGTTATTTGGGTTTCTTTTAGCAGTGAGATGAGTTAAAATGCCAGGGTAAGACACTAACTAGACCAGATAATAATTAAATGGCATTCCACGTTAACGTCTAAGTCTAAAAGAGTTTAAAAGACTATTCTATATTTTCACTTCTTCGTTGTCGTGTAATCAAAATGGTAATGCAATGGAATTATGGAGCGAGTGTTATTGTGACTCTGTGAGACTTAAGCTGTCCGATTTTAAGCGTACTAGTATTAGTGAGACTTGGATTGGCATATGAAGAGAACAGTACCAGTGAGTGTGAGTGACTCACCAATTACTCATATTAAATACAGATGATAGGCTGAGTCAGAGATTATGTTAGGTCAGAACTATCGAGTCTTGTAAAAAAAAATGTAGGTTGTTACATAGAACAATGTCAAAGTTACCTGTTTGTTGAGTTGACTTATGACTAATGAGCATCAACGTAACACACTTTCATAGTATACTCACTTAAACTAACTTAGAGAGTCCTGTTCCGAGCATAATGGTAAACTTAAAAGTTGTATTTCATGAATAACTTGCACTACTTGCTGACCAAAAATGCATGATATTGCACTTGGTAGACTTCAGCTACTGTAAACATTCTAGATAATGACTGGTGAGGTCAGCAGGTCACAGTGGTGTGCTACATTAAAGCTTCAGCAAAGAAAAAGGATATCTGGATATATACTACATTGTTAAATATTTACTCATTTCTCTAACTTGTTATTCATTTTTTGTTTCATCACTCGTATGGTTTCACAAACTGATTTTAACAATGATATTATGTCTGTGAAATAGTTCAGAATGATATGTACTCACATTGATGGTTCTGTCAATCTAACCTTCTCGCTTCTGATCTGCTGTCTTTTTGAATGCATTTGAAAATAGATGTCTACAAAAATTAATGAACATAAAATGGGACAAATTCAGTAAAAGTAGAAAAATCAAAGAAATGTCTGGTGAACCACTAGTAATAACTGTTATAAGAAAGAGATGATGGAGATATGTTGGGAATGCCTTGAGAAGAAATAATCAAAGAATAACAAAGCAGTCATTGAAGGGTTCAAGAAAGAAGGCAAATTAGGGAAACCATGAAACAAACTACAGAGAGAGGCAAGAAATATCAGTCTCAATTCCATAGAGAGATTGAGCGAGTTTCCCAGGACAGAGGAGTATGGAGAAATTACTTGCAGGCCCTATGCAATGTATAACAGTATGAGAGGCATATATATATATATATATATATATATATATATATATATATATATATATATATATATATATATATAAAGTAATAAGTAAAATATCCAGTTTCTTACCATGGAATATATTAGGCAATACAGTGCTAGGCACTTATTTTATGTTGACAGCAGCACAAAGCACATCAGGGGGGAATTTTGTGTGTGTCCCAGTTTGTTTTGTTGCGTTCATTCTTCTCAATCAAAGTAAACACCCTTTGTGATGTGTATGGTTTGCATTGACAACGGGACTACTTTGCGCATCCGTTATTATCCTGTGACATGTTGTACGGGCACTTCTTAATTTCGGGCAAAGTGTATGCATACTATTTAACGGGGTGCACATTTGTATAGATGGGTAACTTGAGATTTTATAAACAAAAAATCCTACTTTACAGTACCCCATTTGAAGTTATACTGTAGCATGGTATCAAATCTGATTGTTAATAAGGAGGCCATCAGAGTATGTCCCTGTGTTTCTCCTGTACCAAGCTGAGGCTGGGTTGGCCTGAGAGCCGCTGCTGTCAGATAAAATCCCACTCCATCATAGGAATTTGTTCCTGGAATGTGTATCTATGAAACAAGTACACTAACCATTACTCTAGCACATTTCACACTGTAAATGAAGGGCTTACAGTATTTGATAGAGTGGTGTTAACAGCATAAGGAAATGAACACTAACCAGCCACTTAAGCTGTGAGTAACAAGTGTGCTCACCACAACAATGGGATATGGTAATCATTCTACGTTTCATTTGAAGGAAGGATGTTGATATTCATTTGTCTGGATACACAGTTATTCACTTTGTGATCTATTATAAACTGTATCAGATGAAATAAAATGATTATTTGCGATATTTTTCTGTGATTTTGCACTCACTTTTGGAGCCTTTAATTTTACTTCAGTAGTGCTTTTTTTTAAAAATAAATTCTATAACATGCTATATCTAATGGAAATCTGAATTTTGTAGCCTACAAATTCTATTAATAATAATTATTGTTCACATTTTAATGCATAATTGCATTCAGTTTCTAACAATTTGTACATTCCTAGTTTAGTGGATGTTAAAATATTGTTGCTTTGTGTGAATAATTCTGTGTTCAGCTTACAAAACTAGAAGTTTCACCTCTTGAGTTTAGTTCAAGCATTCACTGAATAATTGATGAAAGAAAATAGTGTATTATAAAAGCTGCATTCAACAGTAACCTTTGTAAATTAGAAAGGCGAGTTGGATTTGAATTGGGTATTTATCTGCTAGTTTTGTTATTAACGAAAGGCTGTAAATTGCTGACACTAAATAAAATCATTTCACCTATTGAGAAGTTTAAGATAGTGGTAAAATGTCAGGGTCCATGCTTTGGGATGAAGATTCAGGTGTTGTCATGCGAAGGTTTCATAGAAGGCGATCAATCATGACCAGGTGTGTATGAAAATATTCATGTTACATTGACATAAGATACTCTCTCACATATTCTTTAAATGATTTGCTAGCAATTATTTTGGTTATCTGGACAGCATTATTGTTTATGTTACAAAAATATCACCCACATACGTTAGTTAAAACTCAAATATGTCAAAATGTGATTTAAAGTATGACTTGTTATTTGCCAACTGAAAGACAAATGGATCTACTTAAACAAATTATTTACTGTATTAGCAAATATAATACCATGCTAACCATACGCAAGCATTTAAATTTGGGAGAATAAAAATCTTACCAACTTGTAAAAATTGCTGATGAACAATTCTTCTTTTCTTATTGTTAGTGTTTCTTGTATTTCAGTAGAGCCTTACTCCGACTTCAGAAGTACTTATAATTTCGATTTTTAATGAAAGGAACATGGTTTCATGTAATCCAACCTTATACAGTACGCACACTTAAGAATTTTTTTAAACCTTAGATGGCCCCCAAACACTGGAATTACCACAGCACATAGATACTAGTGCAGCATGTTATCAACTTTGCTTTCATCGACCTCTCCACTATAGATAATTCCAATTATTTTATGCATTGGTTTTAAGAAATATATTTTTCATCGGTTTGTACACCATTACTTGTTTATACAAGTTTAACAGGAGTTGCAAATCTAGCTAAGACAGCAGCCCAAAGACTTTTATGGTGTAGATATTGCAAGACTGCAAAAGCGATGGGATAAATGCTCTAATGTTCGCAGAGATATTGAGAGAGATATATTTAAAAATCATATATTGTTTTCAAGTTTGCAAATTGTTTAGTTTTTTAAAATAATCATTTGTGACTTACTTTCTAACCTCTCTTTTTTTCTTGTGCCTTTAAACCCTGGTACAGCCATAGGCTCTCAACCAACTCATGCTAAGTCATCTCATCTCTTTCAGCTTCTTCCATGGGTTCCAAATACTGTTAATCTCTGCCTCCAAATCTCTTTTCCATGTATTTCTAGGCTATCTCTCTTTCGCTTTCCATGCAAGTTCCAGGAAAGTTCCCTTATTATATATTCCTCTTGGATTTTCTCATGAAATTCCCTATCCAGTGGTAGCATCTTTTCTTCAACTCTTAGTTTACTTGGATCTGTCTAATTCTGTCTATAAGTTTCTCATTTGAGGCATACCATCAGTTCCTGTATTTTGCACAGATTTACCCTTGTACTTACTCTGAAATCGTTATTGGTTACTGAACTGTCGTCACAGCACTACAGGCACAACCATAGGTGCTCAGTCTCCCCAAACAGATGTAGAAGGATATGCATACTTATGGTTCCTGTGGCTCATTGGTTAAACACTCCTCTCTGCCCTTAAAGCATTCAGCTCTACTTGTACTCTAAAATCACAAGAGACCAATACAAAGTATGGTTTATTTATTTTCTTGTTTGCCCGCTATGAATTCGTGTGTAGCCATGGTACCTCTGACATTTGCGTGAATGCTTGCTTTCCTTATCACTGGTTTCCCTCTCCATTCAAGTCCTACTCTGACTTAGAGGTAGAATGGTTTATAAAGTGGTTATATTAGAGAGATCCACCATATACAGTCTACTATAAAAAAAACATAAGAAAAGAAGGCGAGAGGAAGACCATGAAAAAGTTGGTTAGATAGCATTGCAGAATCCTGTCAAAAAGCATAAATAACAATCACCCAAGTCACTAGAGTAGCACTAGACAGAAACAGAAAACCACTATACTTGGCAGCAACCCAGTAACAGTTTGATGACAAAAGAAGAAGATACTAGAGCAAATGAAAAAGAACAACCTTTACTTTTGACTTGTATAGTCATCAATTGGAATATGTGTTTGAAACATGTTCGGGAAGCAATGACAAACTACTGAACGTATAAGAGGTGCCTAGAAAAATCGAACGATTCGTTTACTGTGGTTAATGACTATGTCCTCTAAAGGATATGCCACAATTTTCATTTGAAACTTGCATACTACTCCCTACATAAACCATCTGTTGCACAACCTGTTTTTGTTCATATGTTTATCTGAAGCTTGTTGAAATGATCATGCAAACGTATTTGGTATGTTTGAGTTACTGTTCGGTGAATATAACATGACACAGAATAACAGTATAAATGTTAGAGACAGATGTTTCAAGCACTAAATGAGACAGACTTTACTAAGCAGTAAAAAAAAAAAGAAAATAGAATAATAGACAATTTGAATTTTGAAACTAGTCTGAGTAAGAGATATCTTAACATTGTTGCACAAATATGTGATGAAGTGCAGCCATCTGAGCATGCCAGAGTATGTTGTTATTAGTAGCCAAGTTATCCACATATTGTCACAATTAATCAGTTTAAAGGGTTTTAAAGCCGAAGGATTGACTTCATTGCACGGGTTTTACCCCATATGGCTCGGACCTTCCTTTCTCATTAATGCCTGAAAAATGAATGCTTAATCCTTAAATTGATAGTTTTCTCTGTGCCGTAACCTCTTTCAATACATCAACATTAGTCATTTTAACAGTCCATGGGATTCTTAGCATTCTCCTGTAAAACCAACTCTCTCTGACCTCCAGAGATCTTGCTGTTTATTTATTGTTCATGGCTCCCCCATCCATTTTTTCTTCTTCGGATCCAGAAGCACGAGCTTTTCAGCTCTTCGCTCGGTGCCATGGACATCGTAACCCTTCGGTTCGGTGCCATGAACACCGTAAATCTGGGGAATCTGGCTTTTCTGCCATCCCGCGGAATTGAACCCGCGCACACAGAGGGATAGTCACCCGTAGTCAACGTCTGAACACGCTGGACAGGCGGGCCCCCCTCCCCATCCATTATGTCAGTATTGTCTCCATGTAGCACTGAAGAACTCTCTTCCTGACTTCAATTGTTGCATATAATACATTTGATTTCCTGGAATGCTGTTTTTGTCTGGCTTATTTTATTTCTTATCTGCATCTACCATCTGATGTAATGGTTCCAAGGTATTGAACTTGATGGACTTGTCTCTGTGGCTGATTTTTTAAAGGGCTTTTTTGAATTTTACAGTCTATCTGTAACTAACTATTCACAACTCTTCTCAGTTGTAAGATTTGAATTGTTCTATATTTTTAGGAGAGAAATGTTGGACAAAATTCAAGATTTCAACAAGTATTATGAGGGCAAAGTTCATCATCACATGTCTGCTCAGGAGGTATTGAATTAGTCTGTCACTTATTTTTGACTTGTCATTACATTTGCATGCTTTTGTTTAATAATTTGTTAACTTCCATTAGTAAATGTAGTCAATTATTTGTTTGTTTCACTTTTATTTTCCTTGAATTGCTGATTTGTGTTTATCACAGTCCTGAAATTGTGTCTATGTATTCCATAGCATGTTGACATAATACCATTAGCTACAAGGGGACAAAAGAGAATAACAAGGAAACAATAATGAGAAGACCAAATCAATCAAGAAAAGCAATGATAATGTGAAGCAAATATTTCGATATGATTTTAAAAAAAGTTAAGAACTCGTTTCCTTGCCATACAGTCTTTGACCAATGCGGTTCTTGACTACAGTGTAATATGGGTGGTCCTCTGCATGCCCTCCATTCCTTCATTTTAAATAGTCTAAATATTCTACATGGTGTGTGTGTACTCTTTCCTTCATTTGAAATAGTCGAAATATTCTACATGGTATGTGTGTACTCTTTCCTTCATTTGAAATAGTCGAAATATTCTACATGGTATGTGTACTCTATCCTTCATTTTAAATAGTCTAAAATTCTATAATTTAAATAGTCGAAATATTCTATATGGTATGCATGTCCTCCCTTCCTTCATTTGAAATAGTCGAAATATTCTACATGGTATGTGTGTACTCTTTCCTTCATTTGAAATAGTCTAAATATTCTACATGGTATGCATGCCCTCACTTCCTTCATTTTAAATAGTCTATATAGTCAGCTATTCTGTCCCACTTGAAGGACATGAAATAGTCTATATAGTCTGCTATTCTGTCCCACTTGAAGGACATTTGATGCCAATCAGAAAGTGAATGGACGACAATGAGTAACCCTGACATATTATTATTTTGTATCTGAGATGTTTGGTTATATATAACAAATGCTTTTACAAGTACTTGTAGTAAACAATCAATTAGCATCACAAGAAACTGAGATGAAGACAGAATTGTAAAGTAGAAGGGAGAAGTTAGTTGCAGTCTAACTGTATAGTAATGGTTTATCATCATATAGCTTGTCCTGAGCAGAACTTTACCACCCTAACATTTCTTCGGGATTTCTCTCTCTCATAAGCCAGATGTCTCACCTCTGCAGCCATCATGCTCAAATCATCAGTTACATTCTGAATCCATCTTCTCCTTGGACTTACTCTTCTCTTTGCCGGGATGTCTTCTCCAACCCGTTGAAAATACTTCAATTTCATCATTCTTATTTGTAGCATCGGCCAGTTTTCTTTGATGATTGATCTGTTATTATATTTTCAATAATTCCTACATTCCTATGCTTCTTAGTACTTTCTCTTCTCATGTTCCATATTTTATATGTGTATATGTTAAATGTATATGTCATATATTTACTTGATTTTTTTACTGTTTCTATTCTTTTTCCACTTCTAGTTTTTTGCATTTATTTCATTTTTAGTCACATATTTTCATTCATTTTTGACCGTTGTAATATCTTTGTCAAAGTCTATGTAGTGTGCTGTGAAATTCGCCACTCCTGTTGTATAGTTTGCTTGATAAAGGTCTTTTGGTGGAAACGTTGATGTGTATTGTCATTGTTTTTGTATTTTGTAAAACTACAGTACTTGTTATTACGTGTTTCGCTGTTATATTTTCTCACAACTTTTATGTCTCTTTGTGTTCTTACATTTTGTTTTTACAATTTTGTTTTTTCTCAGAAAGAAGATGGAAGTATTCAAGTTGAAGGTCCACTCAGAATTTACTGGGGTCTGAGTCGACCAATTCAGCTGGTTCACTGCGACAACATCCCACCTGCACCCATCTCGCAATGGAGACACAGCCTGTGTGTGGGACCTGAGTCTCCCGACATTCCGGAGAAGCGCTTTTCTGCGGTAAATATTTTATCTCTTTTTTTTTTTTAATTGCTACAAGATAACTTTGTAATTATATGCAATGTCTGTAAGAATCTATACGATGTATGTATTTCTTCTATGAACAAAAGCAACATCATCAATGCTCTAAGAGAAAACAAACACCCTGAAGATATCAGCAAAGAAGATAAAGGATATTTTCTATCGTGGTGTGCAAGCTATTTATAACTATAGATGTGGCAAGACAGGAAAACCATAAGAGAAACCCAAGTACAGAAACCAACACAGAACGGATGTTATTAGTCTAAACACATAGAAATACATGCTTTGCAGTAGATCAGAACAATTCTGGACATATCTAATGTGTAATAAAGATGATCCTCACATGAACAAGAAAAGAATCTGTTAGTTTTTATTTAGTATTGAATCTTTAAAAATCTGAAGATACAAAAGAAAATTTGGAAAGTGACATCGAATATACTGATCTCACATTTTTTAAAACTGGATGTAAAAGAAAACATTTAATACAGAATATAGTCCAAGTTTTTAACAACTTATAGCATCTAGTTGCCTTTAAAACCATCAGAAAACTGCAGACCTTCATAAATGGATGTTTACGTAGAATAGAGGGACTGAGATGGTATGATAAAGATTACAAATGAGGAACTCAGAGAAAGAACAAAGCAGATACCAGTGGAGGAAGAGACGCTGGCGATGGATAGGACATACATTGAGAAGACCGACCGGAAGAATTGCAAGACATGCACTGTTTTGAAACACACAGGGAAAGAGGATTGGGGAAGGCCTAGACAGACCTGGAGAAGTGAGCTGGAGACTGATATAAAAAGGATTGGTAAAACATGGAAAGAATTGGAAGGAATGGCAAGAGGAAGAGCTGGAAGAAGTTTGTTGAAGACCTGTGCTCTGTTGGGAGTTGAAAAGTGAAGAAGAAGAAATTGCCCTTAGTGCATAGCAACAGATTCTAACTATTAGTTTTTTTTTTTAATAATTTTTAATTTAAATATTTTTTTTAATGTCTCAACATTTCAGAGCCTGCGAAGACCAAACTCTCCAACTCGGAAATCAAAAGATTTAGATGATATGTTGACGCCATCTTCTCCTGATGATGTGGTTCGAAGACAGAAAAAGGTCCGGAAGTTTAAGACAGTTGCATACAGAGGAGACCAACCAACAAAGTGGAAAAGAGCATCTATAAATGGACATGTGTTTAATTATGATGTAAGTTAATGTTACTTGTACTGGTTTGTGTGGATCACCGCCGACACAATTGCTACTGACATAGTGACTACTGACAGCACTAACAATAGCCGTCCATTGCAAGCGATGATGACAACAATCTCAAGACACATGTTGCTGCACCTCTCTGGTGTGTACTGAGGTGACTGTAAAGTCCAATCCTCAAATACAATCCCCTACCATAGGTGGGACATACATGATTGAGGTTAGACATGTGAGTGTTGTGTGTTTTGTTTTCTTGCGCAGCTCGCTTTCTCTACACCTCAACAATATAACGATTCTCAGCTATGCGACTTCCTCTTGCGTTGTTGTAGCAATGGCGAAACAGTAAAAACAAAGTACTGTAGTTTTACAAAGCACATTAACAATACACTGCAATGTTTCGATCAATAGGCCTGTTGTTATAGTGCCATATTTGGCGATCTTGTGCAAGGGAGTCCCAGCAGTCACTACTGATGCATGGACTACTGACAACTGCACTGCACAGACTTTCAATTTGATCACAACTCCCCTCTGCCATTATAATTTTCTATAAACTCACTTTACAGCAAAGTTCATTCATTTGATTTCATCACTTTTGTGTTTTCTTCTTTCAGACAAGTGTTTTCACTCCAGTTCTAGGCAGCTGTACAAGTGTAACTGTTGATGGTACTCTAAGTTGTTCAGAGGTCATAGAAACTTTGTTGGACAAGTTCAAGGTATGTTTGTGTTTATATTATCCTTGAGTGTTGACAATTATTTCTGTGGTCAATATTTAGTTTTGTTGGTTCGGATTTAATATGGCCATTTTCATCTTTAGAAATAGTCAATTAACAAGTGTTTTACTGTGAGAACTTTTGAGTTCACGCTTGTCTCTCTTGCCTTTCAGCTTATCATTAAGTGTCCCATGACTGTTGCTTTTAGTGTTGTGCGGCCGAAAGCAAGGGTTAAGTGTCCTTTCCATTTATTTCTAGCCTGGGCAGCTGATATGGGGAATGGGCCGTGCCCATTTTGCACACACTCCCTTCTCTTTCATCCAAAGGCAAAACTAAAGTCCATATGTTTGGAATCAAGCAGGGGATGCCAGAAGATGGAATGAAATACACACATAACCATCAACTGCCTTAGTGTCCCTCCCTCTGGATCTGTGGTCAAGGTTTACTCACCTAGCCTTCTGCATAACCATGCTGACCCACAAGGCAGTGGGAATTTTTTTTATCAGGGTTTACTCCCTTAGCCTTTAGCTCTTTCAAACCCCCTTCCACAAGGCAGTTAGTTTAACAGTTGCAGATGATACCATCTACTGTCATACGATAGCAGATAAAGCATCTGATCTGACCTCTATGTACTGAATGTAAGGTAGTAAATTAGAGATGAATGCGAAATAGATGATCAGAGAGACATATTGATTTTTATTCATTAATAATAGTCTCACATCGTGGAGTCGTATTGGCTACCTGTAGGGCAGAATGAGAAGTATGTTTAACCATGAGATACAGTAACCACCAGCAAGCATACTATTTGACATCTGCTGGGGGAGACTGAACACCTATGAGTCTTCTCGAACTGCTATGTCGTCGGTTTACATAATTTATAGAAAATGATCCAGTGTTTTTCTTTTTCTTCACCGATCTCTGGTCATGCACTTAATTCACTGGACCACATACTGGACAAGTCGACTAGGTATGACCATGTTTTTTTCTCAGCTCACCCAAGAGAGGACATCCTTGCAGGACATACTCCTGTGTATGTTTCAACTGTTGACACTGGCAGAGAGCTGTTTAACTTATTCATAGTTTCTTCTTCTTTGCGTTCGTTCTTTCGACCAATTTTAATCACTCTGTGATATGTTTGATCTTTGCCAAGAACGTGTATACGTTGCACATTGGTTTGGTAGGCCCCTAAATGCAGACTTCTACACATTTAGAACATGTGCATCTGATTTCAGCCACACCTCCTTAGTCGCCTCTTACGACATGCATGGCAGGTAACACTGGTTCTATTCTTTACACCCCAAATTTGGGCCCGGTAACAACTCGGGCGATTCATAGTTTATATGTGTCTGTTAGGTCTGCAGCGTCCGTTATATAGGCGGGATATAATAACCGTAGCTGTTTTTCCAGTTTTCATTTATTTCATAACTAGAGACTCATGATTTACCAAGTCAAATGTGTTGTAGCTAGCTAGACAAGAGCACTATACTGGTAGCCAAAGAAGAATTGTCAACCAACAAAGAACTGGTGTCGTTAGTTGCCCCACGTTGCGAGACATACTGAGAACATCATGAATGTTCTTCGTTATATTACTAGCTCTGGAGAACCTCGCATTGACTTAATAACAAAGGAGGATGTTGTTAATGCACTCAAAGCAAGCCCCAGCACCGTTGCAGGGCCTGATGGTGTCTAATATCATCACATCAAACATCTTGACAAGACTTATTAATACAATTGTGATGGATTTCAACAAAAGTGTACAGAATGCTGGTACCCGAGGATTGGCCTCATAGCTATTTACGACCGCTCCATAAACATGGATACTAAACTGCTCAGCAGCTACCGCATACTCACCTTGCAAAACATACGTGGCAAATTACTGGAGAAGATAGGAACCAGAAAGGTATTGTAAGAAGATTGGAGGACTTATGAACTAATTGGTTCGATACACAGTGAAGATGATCCAGTGACTAAACTGGACTCACAGTTTTTCTTTTCCCTTTTTATTAAATTTTTAACCCTATATTGCACTCAGAACAAAAACTAAGACAATCTAAAACTATATTATATTGTAATAGATTCTTTAACTATTACTTTTATTAACTTTCTTGGATATATAACAAAATTTTATTTGTCCTTTATACGTTAATCTTATTTTAGTTTTATAATCTACTTTTCTTTGTAGGTGCAGAATAGTCCTGACGAGTATGTTCTATCTGTGGTCACTGAGGAAGGTATGTATGACAAACATTTTCTTTATCTGTCTATCTATGATAGAAACATTCTGTCTGCCTGCATGGGTTGCAGAGTCAATCCCGTTGTCTGTCGTTACTGCCTGTAATAGCGCTTTTTAGGGCAGTTGGGGGGCATGTCCCTGCAATTTAATGGTCGCGTGATTAGTGCAGTTGCCGCAAAGCTGTTCAGGTTAGGATTTTCTTTAGACCCTGACAGAAAAAAACTCTTGCCCTTTCCTGGTAAAAATTGGGGCTCCCGCACTCTTATTCCATTCATCCAGTGCATGAGAAACAAGACTTTTTCCTAAATCTTGATGGAGCTTCCTGGTAATAGATTTGTCTGGGTAACCAAGCATGGATTGGCATGATCTCTGCCATGGTGAAGCCTTTTGGAGTCGGCTCTGACAGCTTCCTGATGGACAATCAGATCTTGCACCATGCTACAGTATAGCTCAACCGATGTGATGCTATAAAGTTGGGTTGTCTGTTAGTAAAATCTTACCAGTAATCTATCTGTACAAATTGATCTTCTGTTGGTCAACATACATACACCCTCTGTGGTTGGAAAAAAGCCAGAATGATACTGAAAGACATTCCACAGAAGAAAAAACAATTAAAATCATCAAAGGACTCGAACAGAAAAACACCAGGACATGACTGCCTGAGTGCAGAACTATTCAAAGAAGACCCAGTATTGAGAGTTGAAATCTTGGAACTTTGCTTACAGAATTGAAATGCAGAGATAGCACCATTGAAATGAAGGAAAGAAACAACAGTAAATCTGTAGAAAAAAAGGGGAACTCACAGGTTGCAATAACAGGATTTACTTTACTCTTAGTGTCTAGTCATGGGCAGCTTTAAGTAAGGCCTTCTAGCTCAGTCAGAAAATTGGAAATTCCTGTTTGATGTGGACTGACTGAAATATATGTTTGATAGAGTACCGAAAGCTTTATTGCAGTGTTATTCAATTCTTTGAGTCCATAGTTATTTATTGATGAAAGGGTTAATAATACTGGTATTCCTTAGCATTAAATTTAATTTGTTACATAGTATAAGCTTGTTCTCGCATATTGTGTTGTTTTTAAAATGAATTTACCTTTATATAATAATACTGGAAAGTTATTGCCATGTGACATTCTTCTTTCTTTCTTTCCTTTCTCTAATCCTGTTTTGCCTCACCACTTCAGGATAAGAAGAAATTTCTAGACAGGCTGTTGTGTTCGCTTTGTAAACAGTGTTTTTGTCACCTCTGTTATCTCTGAGGTCCACCTTTTGCATGGAAGGCCTTTTGCTTTGTATGTGATGTACAACAGGATATTTGTAGTCTGATTTCCAAGAATATTTACCTGAGCTTGTCACCCTTATGTTATAAGGGGGTCATATTCTAATAAAGGTTAACGTGGATATACTGTCCCGGGCATGCGGGTGTTTACGGTAATGATAGAGCGGACAGGCTTGCAACAACAGCATCGATTGTTTGGGAGTTAAAGATGGATAAGGGGATGTTCTTCGGTCTATTCGCGACTGTCTGTTGGATGCTGACACTAAAATAGATGTTGAATTGATCAAGCAATTTAGGCAGTTTGGAGTTACCCGTAATACAAATAGAACTGGATGCCTGAGAGGCAGAGTGAGAGGTGTGTTTAATCAGCGAGCCACGGTAACCATCAGTATGCATACCCTTTGATATCTGTTGGGGAGACTGAGCACCTATGGGTCTGCCAGGAGTGCAATGATGTCAGTTAGTAACCAATAACCAATTCTAATAAAGCCCGGAACAGGATACATCATATAAAGACCCCACAGAACAGTAGATCCATTTCGAAGAAAGCAGCCAGTAGGTGTCTGAAGGAACAGACACAACATAGATCCTATTTTCACCCTCAGAAATATAATAGAATAGTGTTTAGAATGACAATAGATAATTGACATCAATTTAATCTTCAAAACTGCTAGAAATCTCTAACAGGTAGCACTTCTACTGCATTATATATTCAGTAATTACCTTTATCTAGATTATTGTGTACCTGTCTACCCAACAGGTGAGAGACTTCTGACACACTCAGATAAGCCACTTCTAGAAAGGTTAAAGCTTGGTCCAAGGGAAACTCTTGGGAAGATCTTCATCAAGGAAAGATGTCCAGAAAGTGGAGCATTGAGTGAAGGTTCTAATATTAAAATGCCAATTGTGGAATCAGGAGAGGAGGAAAACTTACCACATGAGGTATCTTTTTTTTTTCCTAAGATAACAAAAATACTTTAATTCCGCTATAATTAATAAGAAAATAAAATTTCAGATATATTTTCTATTAATTTATTTCTAGATATTTTATTTCCTGTTATTTTTTTGGAACAACTTTATTGGAAATGTCATTTTTCTCTCTTTCTGAAATTGTTAAAATTGATTAAACTTTGTCACTGTATTAGTAGATCTATCTTGATCTCTGGTAGATCTCTGGGTGTTTATGTTGTATCGTGTTCCTTCCGTCTTCTGCATTTGCCTGCTATGAATTCAGGTGTAGCCATGGCGTCTGATGTGGCACTTCTGACTGATGTTTGCATGAAAGCCTGCTTACCGTTTTATTGGTTTCCTCACCATACAAGCAGGCCTTCTCCAACTTCAGAGGTGTGTTCCCTCCTTAGCCAGCTTGCCTACTCTCTCATTTCCTGATATGCCACTGTGAGCTGGCATCCACTGGAGAATATTTTGATTGTGTTCTGAGAGCCTGTTTAGCTGTAATGTCAGCTCTCTTTCTCCATATTATCTCTTGGTTCCCTCTGTGTAGCCTGCAGGACCGACATGCAGTCGCACAGGAAGACAAGTTTGTTATTATATATTTTCCTTTCCTGCAGTATTTTTGTTGTTGCCTGTTGTTCAGCTCTAAAATTTGTTGAGCGTTCTCTGGTGGCACTTGATTTTTTTAATCATCATTCTTTTATAAAACCACATCACTGTAGCCTCTTATAATTTCCTATTTCTGTTATTTATTGTCCATGATTCACATCACAGAAACTTACTTCCAAATTTATGAACTTTATGTGATCAAGATTTTGTTAGATTCTACAGTATTCCTGTGAAATGGAAGAAATAACATAAAACCAGATTGCCATTAAGATAGCTATACCTAGAATAGACTGTGTGTGTGTTGGTACTGACTCATTTCTTGTAGCTGCTGAGAGTTAGTTTAAGAAAAAGCTTGTCTGTAAAACTTCTTACTTCTTTAAACAGATGTTAGTTAATGAGACTGACAGATGTTCAACTTATTTTTGAGTTCTTGCATGAATGTCAACCTGCCTTTCTTGACATTGCTACATGTTTGGTTTTTTAAACTTAATTGTTTCTCCTCTTGATTTTCTAAACTTGATTTTCTTTCACTTTCTGCAATTTTATTGTCTTTTTCTTGTTGTACTTGAGCTGTTTCTCATTGAATATGTTTCTTATAACTTATTCTTTGTTATCCATAAAGCAGAGCATTTATTTTGTTGCTCGGTCGTTTACATCAAGTTTACGATATATTTGTCTTTTTGGTCCAACACATCAGTTTTTGTCATTACATTTTAGTGACTTCATTTTATTTTCTTCTTCTCTCCCTATTTACTTAAGTCAGGCTGCAGTGATGCACCCTGATACAGAGTGACCATTTAAAGGTGGATTAAGACAATGTGTGACTGTGACTTCTGTCCTCTCATTCACTGTATCCTAGATCCATTATTAAATTCAAAATAATTATCTACAGTAAATTATTTACAATTTTTTAAATTATAATAAATCATTTTAGGGATGTTGGGGATTTATTGTCTGACTGTATATGTTATATCTGGCGTATAGAAAGTCTGAATTTCTTTACTTCTTTTATATCCTTTGCTTGATGAGGGCCTTTTGGTTGAAACGTCGTATATTGTTTTTGTACTTTGTAAAACCATATCACTTTGTTTTTACCTGTTTCATCTCTGACCTGTCCAAATGATTTATAATTATTCAGATTGTTTATTTTTTTTGGTATCTGACTTGGGTAATTTTTTTTTTTTCTTCTTTTTTCTTTCGTCCGCTTTCAACTCAGACGAAGTTTCATCTCTGAAACTGATTTTTGCGTGAAAATCTGTTTTCCAATTTCTTACAATGGCAGCAGCGTGCACATTGTAAATTACTTACACTGGCAGCCGTGTGCTCAATGTACTCGTAATTAGTATTCCTCGCCATACAGGCAGATTTTCTCCGACTTCAGAGGTACTTGGGTAATAAAAATAGTAACATGAAGAACTTGGGTAATAAAAATAGTAAAGTGAAGAACTTGGTATCTGACTTGGGTAATAAAAGTAGAGTAAATTGAAGAACTTGTTTTCATACTGTGATGTATCTTAGGGAATACGGTTTTAGTTAGGCTCTTAGTTTTCTGTAATCAAGGGGGGGCAATTGCAATAATAAAGTAACGTTAAAGTAACATTAATAAAAATAATAACATGAAAACTTACTCCAGACAAGTTTAATATTTTTAAATATTGCGCTATTGACAGAAAAACTAATACTGTTTTTTTAATCAAAGCACAATTTTTCCTTGAATTTCCTTGAGCGTCAAAGCCCGAGGGTTAAAATAGGGTAATTTACACTGGCACCGTGCGCCAGCGGAGCCGTGTTGGCAGTGCTACTCTATACTATCATTACTCTCATCTTACTTGTGTATCCAGGCATTTATGATTGTTAGAATTGTTAATCTGTTTGTTTCTGATGTGCATACCCAGTCATCTTATCATTATTTGTACTAATATTTCTGTGTAAAGGTTGAACAACTCCTAGTTTTGCCGGAAGCTGTTCTGAGAGGAATTCTAGCTAAGTATTGCAATGATGAGGAGAAGGAGATTACATTGGTGAAAGCAAGGTAATAGAAAACAGTTATGTTTGAAAAAGTTATGGACAACTTTGTTCTGGGTTTCAATAAATTAATAGTTCAAAAGACACTCTTAAAATAATATCAGTCTGAAGACAGTTGAAATCATCTTCTTCTCTTCCACCATTTACTTCTTTATAGAAGGGGGTGTGTGGTAGTGACCTTGTGTGTGCTTGTTTTAAAGCACTTTGTAAGCTGATATTCATTTTGTTAGTCTGTTCTTGATGCCGTCGCTCCATCTTTTTGTGTGGTCTTCCTCTTGCTTTTTGTACTCATTATACTTTTTTCATAATGTAAGATACATCTGAAGGATTGCTGAAATAATGTAAGATAAGTCTGAAGGACTGTTGAAATAATGTAAGATAAAGCTGAAGGACTGCTGAAATAATGTAAGATAAAGCTGAAGGACTGCTGAAATAATGTAAGATAAGTCTGAAGGACTGTTGAAATAATGTAAGATAAAGCTGAAGGACTGTTGAAATAATGTAAGATAAAGCTGAAGGACTGCTGAAATAATGTAAGATAAGTCTGAAGGACTGCTGAAATAATGTAAGATAAAGCTGAAGGACTGCTGAAATAATGTAAGATAAAGCTGAAGGACTGCTGAAATAATGTAAGGTAAAGCTGAAGGATTGCTGAAATAATGTAAGGTAAAGCTGAAGGATTGCTGAAATAATGTAAGATAAAGCTGAAGGACTGCTGAAATAATGTAAGGTAAAGCTGAAGGATTGCTGAAATAATGTAAGGTAAAGCTGAAGGACTGCTGAAATAATGTAAGATAAAGCTGAAGGATTGCTGAAATAATGTAAGGTAAAGCTGAAGGATTGCTGAAATAATGTAAGATAAGTCTGAAGGACTGTTGAAATAATGTAAGATAAGTCTGAAGGACTGTTGAAATAATGTGAGTTAGGCCTGAAGGATATTATTTCCATGAGGTACTATCCCTACCTTCTCACACATCACCCCTTTCCCACCATTAACATGACCAACAAGGTAGAAAGGTGTGCATGCTGTTTAGACCTTGGGGTATTGTTTGCTTCTGGGCATGTTTGCTTGTACATTTCCCTCATGTTTGAACTTGTAAGACCTGGTTTTGATGCTGAGCTACTGAGTTTAGTGCTTGGAGCAACACTGTCAATTGTGAATTTAATTTGGAATGCTTTTTTGTTTGTGCCCATGATAGTTGTGTTGTGAAATGCTTATTCTGAAAATAATGAACAGTTAGTCACTGACGATTTAGCGGCTGCCTTATGCAGTAACGCCTGTGCATACTGCTTGATTTGTTGTTATAGGTTGTCTTATTCTGCGCGCATTGCAGACTTAAGTGGCGGGCGGTGATGCACTGACGGCTGCCGTATGCATTTAATGCCAAGCTGCTGGTTTGTGTTGGAACCTGTGCTTGCTTCACAAGAAACAATGATGAGCATTTTGAGTGGTGTTCCTTGCCACAGGAACATCAATTATGTGGCAACCTGTTGCCCTGAAGTTGAAACTATGACTACTACATCCACTAACATTCTCTCATCTCTAACATTCTCAAAATGAATTTGTCTTTTTCCAGATATGAAACAGCCAGAAAGAGAATTGAGAAGAAGCTACATGAAATTCAAACACAACAGATGTCTTCTACTGCATGAGCTGTATATATTCTCATCTGGAGACTTAATCCCATGTTTGCTTGCACAATATAACAAAATACATCAATATAGTGGTATCTTTGTTGTGCTGCTGCTGATGACCCAGTGTTGACTTGTTTTATCCCATGGAAAGTTTTGGTATATTAGGTACTTTTATTGTATTATTGTGTTATTGTCCATGATATTTGTCTAGCTGGGTTACATGGGAGAACATACATTTTGATTTATCATAATAGTTAGTTCAAGGCAGCAGGTAAACTGGCAATACATTTACAAGTTGGGCCAGTGAACCCCAGAAGATGTGTGAAGAGATTTATATAAGTCCACGGAAAGATATTTATATGGGTCCAAGGAAAGATATGTAGGGTCCAATGAGGGATATTTAAGGGTCCATGGAGAGATATGTAAGGATGCAAGACGAGATACCTAGGGTCCAAGGAGAGTCCAAAGTGAAATATGTGTGAGTCCAGGCGAGATGTGTGGTGTTGAGGGGATAGCACTTGTATCACGCTCCAAAAGTAATTAACTCACATTCCGTGTCAGGTGATTGGGCTAATTTTCATTGATCTCGGTGGAGGTGTGATCAAGTGCCTAGTCCTATCGGAGACTGCTGATAAAATGTAGATACCATGTTAACAATTGAAAATCAGTCAATCTTTGCCAAACAAAATCATAATAGCCTCTAGCACTTGTGACACATTTCTGGTTTCTTGAAATTTATTCTTCAGGTAACCCCCAAAAAGAGAAGTTCTGAACCTAAAATAAAAAAAATTGTATTGCACATTTTCATTGTATGACATTTTGTGTGACATCCTGTAGATAGCTTTCAAGGTGATTTGATTTCAGTACATTTTGTTTTAGTGAGAAGATGCAACTGCTGACGTAAGAGAGTTGAATGATCAACCATCAACAGCTTGGAAACCCTTGTTATAGAATGAACGCTACAATGTACATATTGCTAAAATGTTGCGTTAATTTGTTTTGTAACATATATTAATATGTAACTTTCTTCCCTGGACATAAATTATCGATGATAGGGAAGACTTTGAGGGTTTCTATGGCAAAGTGGTTGAGATATTTGCCCAGCATTCTGAAGGTTGTAGGGGTAAATCTGGACCAAGTCACATGTGCAATTTTGTGAGGAGATCCCTATGGTTGTTGCTGGAGTTACGTAGTTTGTGCTCTGTGCAACACTCTCGGCAGGTGGCGTGAAATTTCTGCTGAAAGGGACGAAGCCATATAGGAAAACCTGGTGCAATGAAGGCAATCCTTTGCCTTTAGGAAAGACAGCAATATTAATAATGTCAAAAAGTAGTAAGAAATGTTGGTAATAGAAAACTAGAGATATGAAGTTTTTTCAAAGTATTCATCTCTCGATATCCTTGCTAGACTGCTCAGTGACTATCTATTGAATGAGAATATAGTAATACTGCAACTGCTTGAGTTTGAAATTAGTAGGATATGACACCTGTGAGGTCAGATGAGTATCCTTCACTATTTTCTAAAGGAGACTGGGCACCGATGAGTTCGCCTGGAGGGCAGTGAGTTTGATCTTAGTAACCAATATAACATATATCTGCTTTTAAATATAAGTGTTACACAAGAGTCCTCGATTTCATGGACAGAGAGAAGTAAGTAAATCTATTCAGAAAGAAAATCAATAAATATATACCAATAAATCAAAGAATTTGTTATATGTTGAACTTGACCTATATGATATTATTATTAGTGATAGAATTGTTTTAGAAAAGTTAGTGCATAATTGACAATCAATAAATGGCAAATATATGTCAACCTGGAATACTGTATGATTGGTTTAATTAACCAGAGCAATAATGTCATTACTTTCTACATGAATGAATAGTTATGTTATTGTAATAGTTTCATCATACATCAAATACCAGTTATGTTATTATAACTAATTCATGTAGGCGTCTCTAGTTTAACTCCTAGTGGACATCACAATCAGTCAGTTCCATAGAATTTGATTTTCTAAATTGTTTTTCATGTGAGCATTAACACATTCACTACCAAATTGAAAAACATAATGGGGTCACAATTTACTTTTTATCCCATCATTTTCCAGATTGAAAAATATATAAATTTGAACCGATTAAATTTTTGTTACTCAACTCTCGGTAGGAATACATGTGAAAATAAAATAGTTTTGCTGTCGATAAAAACTGGAAATTTTATCAGAATGCATTGATGTAAATTTAGCACTAATTGTACATGAAACAATGCTTGGTGCAGTATGCAGCAGTTGGGTTATTTAATAGATAATCTTGGCACACCCTACGGCAGTTAATGCTGAAAGCTCATACAGCAGATGGCAAATACGGTGCATTTGATATGACAACAGGTGGAGTAGCAATGAGGGTGCTAGCAGTGACTGGGGCTCTGGATTGGGTAACAGAGCTATACACATGCATGTATTTAGAGAGATTCGTTGGGTATGGTTTAGGTGCGTAGATAGTGTACTGAATCCCTACAGAGATCAACAATTAACAGAATTACATTCATCTTTGTTTTGGGGCATTTGGGTGTCAATGGCAGTGAGAGAATGGACGGATTGGCTGGCATTGCCACCATGTCGGGAGATCAGCCGGTGAATAGATCTGACAGTGTTGCTGCAGAGATGACTTTCATCTAGACCAATCTACATCAGCGGCTAGATTTCGGAAGCATGAATTAAAGATTTCATTTGCCAGATGGAGTAGAACAACAGATGTATGAGTTAGCTCATCAGTCAACATCAAATTGGTTTGTCGCTAGATACTGTGGGAGATATTGCAAAGATGATCAAAGCACCTTTGGATATGTCCAGGTGCAATAAAGTAATTTGGAACTGAAACAGAAGAGTCACTGTGAGCAAATTGTGAACACCTTACACGTCTCACTTTCCACGTTTCATATCTCACATGTCCCAATGTCATATGCTGGTTTCTCATCATGTCCCACACACCATAACAAAGATGAAATTTTCTGCAAACTGTTTTTGCATGTTAATTAAGTGGATCATCCTCTCTGAAGAAAAATATGTTACCATATATATTTTTGACATGTAGATTATTTTTGTACGATTTTATTGCCTGCCATAGCTTGCTAATTAGCTGCTGTTCTTGCTGCAGCAATGATCTACTTGGCTCCCTCTGTACAAGTATTTTGTTACACAATGTTGCAGTTGCTGCAAGGTTGTAGCTATCATCATGTATGGCAGCAACAAACTTTCCAATCTACTTGATCTGCAGCGATGCCCTGTAGAGTATCCATACTGTTGGACCACTTTCTGGATGAAAATACTCAAATTTATATTGAATCTATCCAGCGATTTAAAGAGTTTGCAATTACACTTTTTGCTAGCAAAACTGGATGCCAGGGTGGCAGAATGAGAAGTGTGTTTAACCAGTGAGTCATGGGAACCATGAGTATGCATACTCTTTGACATCTACTAGGGCAGACTGAGCACCTATGGGTCTGCTTTAAGTGCTGTGACGCTAGTTCAGTAACCATTAACCCACCATTTATGCATTTTGGCCAGGCACATCCGTAGTCAACCCCCCATCCCCTGCGTGCTTAGTTAGAGGTAAGGGGGCTAAGTGGTTACGCCCTTTGCCTTGTGAGTCGAAGCTCGTGGATTCAAATCTGAACCACGCCGTTCTGTTCACGAGTGCAATTTTTTCCAGAGACCCTTAGGATTGTTGCTGGAGCTACGGAGTTCGTGCTTTGTGCAATACTCTTGGCAGGTGGTGTGCCATTTCTGCAGATAGGAACCGAGCCATATGGGGTAAAACCCGGTGCAATGAAGTCAATCCTTCGGCTTTAAAACTTAGAATGTATTGATGTAATAGGACCTATTACCAGGGCTACCACTTGATACTGAAGTAGAATCTTGGTCAGTTCTGATTCACTGACTTTTGTCAAAGTATTCATCTCTCGATATCCTTGCTAGACTGCTCAGTGACTACCTATTGAATGAGAATATAGTAATACTGCAACTGCTTGAGTTTGAAATTAGTAGGATATGACACCTGCAAGGTCAGATGAGTATCCTTCACTATTTCCTAAAGGAGACTGGGCACCGATGAGTTTGCCTGGAGGGCAGTAGTTTGATCTTAGTAACCAATATAACATATATCTGCTTTTAAATATAAGTGTTACACAAGAGTCCTCTATTTCATGGACAGAGAGAAGTAAGTAAATCTATTCACAAAGAAAATCAAAGAAAACTGTCTGATGCTATAAATATGAACAAGAAAATTGAAGTATTTTAGACATATAAAGAGGCACTGAAGGATTGGAGAAGACCGTCATGGAAGGAGGCATCCCAGCAGAGGAAAAGAGGAAGACCAATGAGAAGATGGATTCAGGATGTAACTGATGGTTTGAGCATGATGGCTGCAGAGTCGGGATATCTGGTCTATGAGAGAGACATGATGGATTGTTATGGTGTCAAAGTTCTGCTCAGGAGAATTTATTTGATAATAAACCAATATAAAAAACATCTATACCAATAAATCAAAGAATTTGTTATATGTTGAAATTGATCTATATGATATTATTATTAGTGATAGAATTGTTTTAGAAAAGTTAGTGCATAATTGACAATCAATAAATGGCAAATATATGTCAACCTGGAGTACTGTATGATTGTTTTCATTAACCAGAGCAATAATGTCATTAATTTCTACATGAATGAATAGTTATGTTATTGTAATAGTTTCATCATACATCAAATACCAGTTATGTTATTATAACTAATTCATTTTGGCGTCTCTAGTTTAACTCTTAGTGGACCAGGGCAAAAGCCATGATTTTACAAACGATTTTTTTAGAATTAAAAACTCCCTTTAGTGTGGTGCCTGGTAAAAAGGCATCCAACCCAAAGCCATGTTGTGTGGCCTTTGGCACACAAGGAGTTAAGCAGTAGTGAGCTCGATCATAACCCAATCATACCTGGTTCTAACTCCGCGGCTGACAGTTTGTAAGAAAATTCGCTCCTGCGGAAAAGAATGGTAAAAATAGACCTCACCATTCAGAAAACAATGACAAACCACTGAACGTGAAAGTGGTAAAAATTGACGACACGTTTACTGTGGTTGGTGGCCAAGTTCTGTAACAGATATGCATCGATTTTCAACTAATTCATACCATGAAGAAATATTGGTGATGTTATCGTAATTC
This sequence comes from Arion vulgaris, assembly GCA_020796225.1. Lineage (NCBI taxonomy): Eukaryota > Metazoa > Mollusca > Gastropoda > Stylommatophora > Arionidae > Arion > Arion vulgaris. The sequence continues at coordinate 71,100,258 of CM036757.1, forward strand.
ATTCATACATACATGTGTTGATTCCAATGAACAGTTGAAATAATAAAGCTTTAACAGATCATAAGGGTTTGGTATTCTGTAAGCTGTGCCCAGCTTGATCTAGGACATGGACCAAATGCGGACAGACATCACTGTTTGTTTATATACGTTCATCTCGACCATTTTGATAATTCTTATTGTGATGTATAAATGGTATTTGTCAAGAACGACTAGATGTTGCGCCCCTGTTAGGCCCCTACTAGTGTAGGGCAGGCGCATCTGAAATTTTCGGCCTACATCACTGTTTGATAAGCATACAATGTATAAGATTTATGTTTCTTCCTGTTTTTTTTTCCTTTTGTACTGCAGACACCTGGTTGTGAGAAGCATGATAAACATTTTTTTTGCAGCTGTTTTAATGTTACTCAATTTGAACTTTGCTTGATTCAGTTTTAATCTGACACACAAAATGAGAGAAATTAGGATTTCCATTAATATTGTTCTGTCTGAAAGTGATTTTTGTTTTTTATTTGTGAATGATTCTTGAAATATCGTTTTATTTACTTTTGTAAGATATCCAAGAAAGTTGAATACTAAAGAGGATTGTGGGATACAGGAAAAAATATTTCAGTATTAATACAGGTTGCCTACATTATATGTGGTCGTCTGTAGCTTAGCAGTAGTAAGCTTGAACACAACCAAGTGTACCCGTTTCAAACTCCGCAGCAGGCAGTTTCAAAGCAAATTTTGTTCCCGTGAATTTTTACAAATGGTAAAAATAGACTTCACCATTTAGAAAGCAATGGCAAACTATGGAACGCATAAGTGGTGCCCAGAAAATCGACACGTTTACTGTGGTTGATGGCTACGTCCTGTAAAGAATATGCCAGAGTTTTAATTTTCATTTCATAGGTTGCCTGCTGAACTAGAAAGATATTTCAAATCTAATACAGGTCACCTGCTGACGAAAGATATTTCAAGTCTAATATAGGTTGACTGTAACTCTTGAAAGATATTTCAATCCAAATGCAGGTTGTCAATTGCCTCAGACAGAAATGGAATTCTTACGATAATTGGTTACACTTGATTAAAATTACATTTAAAAAACAGATTGCTAGCTGCCATATCAATAAATTGAATTGTAATAATACTGAAAGAAGGGTCAAAATTCCAGTCCATGACTGGTATAATCATGTAGAATTGATGCACAATTTTGTTAATGTAAAATGTTCCTGTAATGTTGTTTCAATAACAAGAGAAGGTAATTATCAAACATTAATTTCTTTCTGTTTGCATAATTTGATCTTGTAGGCATAAATTATGAAATGGTAGCAACATTATAGTTTGTATATATTTTTTATGGAAACACAATTACTGATGATGTCATGATTAAAAGTTAATGTTAACTAACTGTTATGATTAAAGGCTAATGTTAACTAACTGATGGCCTGCCTGCCCAACGTGTTCGTAGAGCGTTGGATGATGGGTGACAAGCCTCCTGTGAGTGCGGTTCAATTCCGCGGGCTGGCAGAAAAGCCACAGGTTCTCCAGATTTATGGTGTTCGTGGCACCGAACCGAAGAGCTGAAAAAGCTCAATTGCTTCTGGAGATGTCATGATTAAATGTTAATATTAACTAAGTAATGATTAAAGGCTAATATTAACTAAGTGATGATGTAATCATTAAAGGCTAATGTTAACAAGTCATGGATGATATCATATTTGTAAGATAATGTTAACCAAATTTGAGATTGCTTTGTTGTATTTGTCAATGTTTAAGAATAATCTTTGTGCACAAACAAATTCTGCTATGTTACCATGGATATATCATGTTCATTGGACTGTACTGTATGCCTTTATGAAATAAATATGACAATGAGTTGTTTGTTCATTCACTGAAGGCTTCTTGTTTGATATGTCTTGCATATTACGTTATTGGTTAGGTTGTACTTCTACAAACCAAATTTTTTTTAAAAATTTAGCTGCTTTACATATTTTTAAAAAAAATTCATTTCTGGGTTTTTTCTTTCTAGTTTTTTTTTTAATTTATTTTATTGTGACTGTCTTGTGCCTTTGAGATTTTAAATGATCTACCTGCACAGAGAACTCAATGCAAAACAGATGTCCCATTTAACTGCCCCCATTCAGATTTTTTTAAATAAAGGGTAATACTCAAGTTCTTTGATAAATGTTCATGCTCTTTTCAACACCATTTTTTTTTTTTTTTTTTTAAATGTCATTTAAGTCAAAGCAAAGTTTGATAATGGTCAAAGACCACAAAATATTTTGAAATACACAGTCTCATACACAGGGACTATTGTCGGAAAGCAAAGTTGGCATGCACGAACATGTCCCATTACATACATACCGATTCGAAAATGCATGAGATAATGCAAATTTGATCATCCTTTACAGGTAGAATTTTAGCTTAATTTGATTAAATATACATCTGACGACCATCACAATTCGAATATTAATGTGTAGATTAGCCCTGTCCAGCACAGTGTCGTATTTTACTCTGCCGTATCTATCTTAAAGTTAATCAAATTTCAAGAGAACAAACTATGAATTTTATTCGTAACGATTAGTTGAACTTTGAAATGGGAGGCAAAGGGTTCAAGGAAGAGGACACCGTAGGGAAACCCTGAGACGAGCTTTGCTGAGAGAGGCAAGAAATATCAGACTCAATTCCGCTGAGTGGCTACTGGGCCCCAAATTGGGGTGTAAAGAATAGAACCACTGTTACCTGCCACACATGTCGACTAAGGAGGTGGGGCTAGCTACCCCACACCGTAAAATATCTAGATGGATACAGAGCGGATAGCGAACCGAGTAAATGCTGGCTGAAACCAGACACATCGCTGAAGGATAAGCACCAGAGCTCCAAATGGTGCTGAAGATGTGACGTAAAACACACCAATGTTAAGGCTGCATGAATCAGATTTCCACATAAATAGAATTTATGGGAAGGTTTGGCCTGTGATCGAGAGACTCAATTCCATGGAAGAGATTGCGGTTGCCCAGGACAGAGCGGTATGGAGAAATTACTTGCAGGTTCTATGCAACGGTACGAGAGGAATATATGTAATCAGTTGAACATGATCTTCACTCTTTTGCATCTTCTTTTATTTTGTAACCATTCTACTGTCTCCTAACCCAAGCGTTTGCTTGTTCACTGTTGAAAGCGTCAACATCTCAGCTATATTAAATATTACAATTAATAGTAGTGCTAGTACTAAAATCGTTACATGACGTCCATGCCTCCATAACCATCATTCAGATGTGTCTCAATATATACAAATATTGGACAGCACTGGTGTAGATGATTTTTCTTCTTCACTTTTCAACTCCCAACGGAGTACAGCTTTTCCTCTCTCCTGCCATCCCTCAAATTCTTTCCATATTTTACCTATCCTTTTAATATCCGCCTCCAACTTTGTTCTCCAGGCCTGTCTAGGCCTTCCCTACTCCTCTTTCCCTGCGGATTCCAAAACAGTGCCTGTCTTGCAATGTATGTCCTATCCATCGTCAGCGTCTCTTCCTTAGCTCTTTCTCTTGAGTTCCTCGTTCGTAATCTTATCATAGATGATATTTACAAAGGACAAATTCATATTTAGTAATCTTTGATTGAAACCAGAGCAGAATTTTAAACCGACTGAGACATTGCTAATCCTGGTGAAACCGGGATTTAAGTCTGTTATTCATATCACATCTTGGACATTTTCTGCCTGTACAGCATCAAACATTTGTCAGAAATGAACACATTTACAACATACAAAGAAAACTTTAGATCTGTTATGTAAAATCAGTTGCCTTATTTTGTCCTCAAAAGAAAAAAAAAGACTGCACATGCCTGAATAAACTCAGAAAACACAAGCTCAGATTTATATATCTTTATTCAACAGTGAAACTATCAAATCTTATTTTGTTTCATAATCAAGTGATGGGAGATAAATCTGATTCTATAAGTTGTAATAATTGTTGCCCCTGCCATGAGGAGAACAGAGGAATGTGTAAATACTATTGGAGATAATAATGACTACATATAATATATATATATATATTTGGTAAATTGAAGGAATAAATATTACAAGTGGTAACATATATGTATATAACAGGATTTACTAAATAGGCTAGTCTCCCGACATGTACAAGGGTTCAGAATCTGGAGAATAAATTACCGAATTGAGATTCTAAATTTGTGATTAAAATATATTATCCAACATTCTTTTAATGACCATTATAGGCAATGTTTATACAGGGTGTTCAAGATAAAAGCGGCCCCATTGACAAATCGAAAGTTGCCAGTTACCTACTGCGATGTATCTATTTACTATTTAAACCGGTTCTGACTACGTTTACGTTTACTTCTGTAGGTTTACGGGTCATGTTTTGTTAGAATGATGACAAATGTGAAGAATCTAAGGAAAACTGAATACAAAATATACTTGAAATGTTGCCGTTAGAATACAAGTGGTCCAATAACAATATTTTGGTAGAAGTCATACATCAAACTGGATCCAACAACAGCAGTGAACACACAGATGTAACAGCATCAAACTGAAGAACTACTCGAGCAGCATCAAACTGGATCCAACAACAGCAATGAACACAGATGTAACAGCATCAAACTGAAGAACTACTCGAGCAGCATCAAACTGGATCCAACAACAGCAATGAACACACAGATATTACATCATCAAACTGAAGAACTACTCGAGCAGCATGAAACTTCATATTATTGGGGATCACGAGAGAAACTTCATTGTATTGTTAGATCCACTCAAGATAATTTTAGTAGATAGTTTACCTAGGTAGCAAATCATGGTAAACAGTTTACCTAGGCAGCAAATCATGGTAAACACAATGTGGTAGTGTGTGTGATTCATTAATTAACCCATTCAACCTTCTGAGCCGATATACTGGCTTGCAGTATTTGTTAAGATGACACAAAGCCAATAAACTGGTTAATTCAGTATATATTGCAATATAACTGAGTCTAGAGGTATTAAAAAAATTCGGAGTGAAATGGTTAATGATTTTCTTCTGCGTTCTCACCAGATTGGGATTTCGGATTCTCTAATAAAGGTAGCCGTCTGCCTCAGATTATCAGCCACACCATACAGTTTGTCTTGGACGCTGGTGTAATCCAATTTCATCCAGACCTCCTTAGTCGCCTCTTACGACATGTGTGGCAGGTAACAGTGGTTCTATTCTTTACACCCCAAATTATATTATTTACACCCCAAATTTGGGCCCCGGTAACCACTCAGGCGAGCTAATGATTTGATTTTGGCAATCAAATAGACTATGGATAAATATATAAAAAATGAAAATAATAGAAAAATTATTGAATACTCATACCCTGGAAGTGTGTTTATGTGGCTTCAGTCTTGTCAATGGTGATCTGTCCATGTTTATTATAAGTAGTTTTACAAGATACATGTATGTCCAGATTGAGAATGTAAATATAAAATGTTAAGTGTATTATTAAATGAATGAGTTAAATAGAAACTAGAGCAAACACAATATCTGCAGCGTACCATTTCTGTTAAGTAACCTATGAGTTACATGAGGACTATCATCCTAACACTCCGGACATGTCCATAGGTGCTCTGATCATCTCCGCTTCAACAAATCCAACACTCCAGTTCGATGTCGATTAATCAATCTATTTCATACTTGGTATGTTCTTTTCGGCCTTTACCAATATCAACAACATCTCAATCTGGTCAGCGACTGGGATTCACAAGCAACTCTTCTCTTCGGAAAGACTCAATGTGTTAATCAATGTAATTTCGGTCCATTGCAGCACACTCTGATATTGCAGCTAAGCCAGCCAATCACAGCTTGGCAGGGTGGAGTACATCGATCGTGATATATTGAGGTTGAGAAGCCAGCTCCTTAACCACTTGGCCGATATCTAAAGTTTATATTATAAAGTGTATGCCTGAATTGATATGTACAAAGTATGGCAGAACAAAATGTCAAGTCAAAGCTGTGTCTCAAAATACCAGTGAGAGCACAGTGTCGGCACAATCCCATTGGCACCCAAAATGAAGTCACAATTCGTTATCGTCCAGTTGCAGACAATGCAAGACTGGTAGAAATCTCTTCTGATTGCTCAGTCACCAGTACCATTCTGTGCTTGAGAGAACACTGTTTTCATTGAAAATACTCAAGTTGACTTAAATGAGTGTATACAACGGAAGAAGAATATGATTTGAAGGCACAAATTATTTGATTTGTATCAAAGTACTGCATAGTCTCATAAATATATTTCAAGGAAACACACCATCACTTAGCAACAACATGCTGCTACAGTTTGTCATTCATCAGTACACTTCTATGTTGTGTGAATGACGTCATGGCACATTGGGCATTCCCATGCATGCTCCATCCTCCGCTGCAGCAGCCATCCCAAAGTTCACTTGCTCACCATACCCATGAGAAGTTGATTAGTATATCTTCTCTCTCTACCACAAAGGCAACACTGTCATGCATGTCCAAACTTAACCCCTAATTCTCACAATCGGTCCAGTGTCTGCGACTTGCCCATATAACATTTTTAAGCGCATACAGCATTGATGACAATGGCTCTGTCCATATACAACATGTGATGTTAAACTGCTGCAGATGGTGTTACACCACAAAATGTGATATGTCAAAATGCTGCAGGCGGTGGTAGACCACAAAATGTGATGTCAAAATACTGCAGGCAGTGGTAGACCACAAAATGTGATGCCAAAATACTGCAGGCGGTGGTAGACCACAAAATGTGATGTCAAAATACTGCAGGTGGTGGTAGACCACAAAATGTGATGCTAAACTGCTGAACGTAGTGATAGACCACAAAATGTGATGTCGAAATGCTGCAGGCGGAGGTAGATCACAAAATGTGATGTCAAACTGGTACGGGTATTGATAGACAAGTTACAGTATCCATGATTGATATGTTAGCAGTAACTGTTGTAACTGCTCGCCTTAACCTGAAAGCTATCACAAACATATGTCTGTTGCCTCTTATTTCTGATGCCAAATCTCTTTGAACGACGGTAGAAAGCTTCAAATTCTGGACAACTGTTGTTCCGACAAGTTGATCTCAGCAAACTTATCAATCAGTGTCAGTAATGCCTCAATGCAAGCTGTATAACAGAACAGATACTGGTCCTGTGTGAACATACAAAACAAAAACTATAAGAACCATTATTACATACAATATCTTCTATATTCACCTTGACAAGGGAGTTTACTACATCTACAGAAAGACTGTGGTTTATGTACCTCTACACTATGAGGCTGTGATATCTGTGGCTTTCAATCGAGTACATCCACTTTTTTTTTTTTTCCCGATCCAGAAGCACTTGAGCTTTACAGCTCTTGGCTCGGTGCCATGGACATCGTAACCCTTCAGTTCGGTGCCACGAACACCGTAAATCTGGGGAATCTGTGGCTTTTTCTGCCATCCCGCGAATTGAACCCTCACACACAGAGGGATAGTCACCCGTAGTCCAACGCGCTACGAACACGCTGGGCAGACGGGCGACATCCACTTTAGAGACATGCCTTTCTGGGGACAGGTTTGCCTACCTATTTTGATATCTAATCACTTAGCCGGACTGCAATGATGCAGTCTGTTACAAGAGCCACCACTTGAAGGCTGAGCAAGGTCTTGGTGAGTTCTGATCTGCTGACCCTGACTTTTGTCACATCATTCACTGTGTTTTAGACATCTATTCGGTCTGCAAGGTGTGTTCTGCACCTAACTCTGCATCCAGTAGAGTTGGGGTTGGCTAGGTCTTTGGAAGGGCGAAAATTAGTAGCTTGCTGATGACTCGTAGAATACACAAGCTACTTCCCCTCCCTCACCTTCCAAGTGGTGTAGACTGGAAATCTTTAATCACGAGAAATAAGGCTAATGAAGTTCGGCTTGCCTAGGGGGATGGACTATCACAAGTCAGGATATTTTGTCTGCGGCTTAGGGAGGAGAACAAAAACAAAACATGCAGAAACCAGATGTGCTGGCCTATGGGTCTTCTCCTCCTCCTACTTTGCGTCTTCTTTACTACCAATTTTAATCACTCGTTATGATATGTTTGATCTTTGCCAAGAACGTGTATATGTTGCACATTGGTTTGGTAGGCCCTAAACGCATAGACTTCTACACGTTTAGGACATGTGTATCCGATTTCAGCCAAACATCTTTATTCGCGTCTTACGACATGCGTGGCAGGTAACAGTGGTTCTATTCTTTACACCCCAAATTTGGGCCCGGTAACCACTGGGCGGGCCTATGGATCTGTAAGGGCTTAACCTGCACAACAAACTCACATTCTAAGGAGCAAATCACATACAGACCACAAAAAAGTGGTTTAACAAATGACTGATGTTAAGTAAAAAGAGAAGAGAGCTATACTACAAAATAAGTGGTTGTCCGACAGAGAACAGTATGATAGACAACACAAAATTCAACTATCTCTTTTAGCCAATAATTTATGTATTGTTGAAAAAGAAAAATGTCTTTTTGAGGATTTTATGGGTTATCTGTACCAAAGGTGGGGTTCGAATCTAGATTACCCATTCTGTTCACAAATGTATTTTTACAGAGACTTTAGGATTGGACTCCATTGCCTGAGCTACGAAGTTTGTGCTTTCTGCAATATTCTCGGCAGGTGGCATGCCATTTCTTCGGAGAGGGACCAAGCCATATGGGAGAAATCCTGGTGCAATTAGTCTATCCTTCAGCATGAGACCTTTTTTAGACAGCTAACACATCTGTGTGGTGCCGGGTCCCGCAAGGGAAGCGAAGAATAGTACCACTGCAACCTACAAGGCAAGTTGTAAGGGGGGACTGATGTAGGACCTAAGGAAGCTACCCTAGTAAACAACACAGCATCGCAGAAATCGGATGTGCTGGCCTACTTGTAGGCGCATAACTGGCACAATGTACAATCAGTCTTAAGGTTCAAATCACATACAAATCACAGTGTTTAACAAGTGGTCGATGTGGAGCGTTCGAAGAAGACAAAGATATCTAACAGACCTTGTACAGGGCACTCATGTCAAAGATTTTACAATACTATTTCTAAAGTGCTTTTGTTGAATACTATATGTAGTTTCACACATTCTACCAAGCTTTAATTAATCAGTAGTAATGTTTCATAGGTAAAAGGTAAAGCCAGAAGACGAATGATAAAAGTAACAATAGACATGACTAACTCTACTTACTGTTGTCTGAATCATCCCATGTCTTTGTGTACGCAGATTATGCACTATCTGATACAAATCAAGCTGGACAGATGATATAAAAAAAACAACAAATAAATATGTAACAGATGGATTTATTAACATGATCAACATTATTATCAGTTCTGTAACTTGAGGGATTGTTGGGGTATCAATGGTGTTACCATGTGTTGGTCTATCAGTCACTATTCATGTCAGTTTTGTTATAATATGTTGGTCTATCAGTCACTATTCATGTCAGTTTTGAACTCATCATCAGGTGCTGTGCCGGCTGGCATAGGCGATCATGGATCTCCACAAATCTCTGTCTCTGGTGTTTGCTATCATCTAAGATATTGACGCTCTTCCGTGCCACGAAGTCAGGCTATCCAAAATTTTCTCTCTCTCTCTATCTTCCTCTGTCTCGTCTCCCTCGATTTTACCGGTTGTCACAATGTGTTCTAAACCTCTTATCACATGCCCAAAAAATGATGACTGCCTCTTTCTTATATTGATAAGCTTTCTCTGTGTCTTGACTTCATTCAACATCTCCACATTAGTCATTTTAGCAGTCCATGGTATTCTCATCATCATCTGTAAAACCACATCTCTGTGGTCCTTATAGATATTTCGATCTGTTTGTTTATTGTCCATGACTTGCATCCGTATGTCAGTATTAGTTCTATGCAGCACTGTATAACTTTCATTCTGATATCAATTGACATTAACTTGTTGCATATAATGCTTCTCATTTTCTGGAACGCAGCTCTCACGTCCTATTCTGCTCCTTATTTTTGAACTAAGATCTGCTATTGTACAAAACACCAATCCGTCCATGCTTTAATACTTTCCTTTCATCTTTTTTTCTCTAAACCTGTTTCTTATCCCAGATATAGATCCTTTGCAAGATAGTATCTGACAGACATCTTGAGACATGGACATACTATCTCAGCGTAAGATTTATAACTGTAGGTGGCAGGTATTCATATCATACAACATGACAACACCCACACTGAGATTAGAGATCTCTGAAAAAATAAAATATCCTGATGGCTCCACGTGGGAACGAACCAAGTACCTTTGTGAACTGAAAGACGAGCACCTAACCTCTACTCCACAGTCCCCAAATGTCATATAAAATGTTAACACACATGACCTTAAATGATCCAGTCAGCGTAAAGTGGAGACCCAAGAAAATCTACAAAATAAATTAATATACTATGATTTTGGCATGAGTCAGCAGTGACGGTCTCCCTATGACCAAGTAGATCTATATCATGCTTCAAAGGATTGAATCTGGAATTCTGCACACAGAATAGGTGGACAGCATTCGCAGGTCACATCCCCAGACACTGACAGCTGTATATATCTTGACATGCAAGAGTGCAGTGCAACGAATGTGCTGACTTTCTTGCAAACAATGCCCAGACTCAAACTGGCAGAGGTATGGACTGAGCCGATATCATCAATGCGGTACGCTCTTATTTATGTGATATGGGCGAGTCTCAGACACTGGACCATTTGCAAGAATTAGAAATTAAGTTTGAACATGCCAGACAGTGTCGACTTTGCGGTAGATAGAGAAGGTATAATACTAATCAACTTCTCATGGGTACTGTGAGCAAGTGGATTTTAGGAAAGTTGTTGCAGTGGAGGACGGAGCACGCATGGGAATGCTCAATATGCCATGATGTCGACCACATAACATACCATACTACAGTATAACTCCAGATGTGATACTTTAAAGTCAAGTTTTTCTGTTTGTAAAATCGTACAGTTACCGTCTATACAAATTTGTATACATTTGAATAATATGCTTACACTTAGGCCGAAATTCGGGTGTGTCTGTCATACATTCCATAAGGGCAAACAATTGTCTAGCGGTTGTTGCAGATTGTAGCATAACTACAAACCACTGTCTAGCAACTATTGCAATTTTATACACAATCCACAAGTTTATATTCCCACACCAAATGCCAGACACTCACAATCAATAGGTAACACTCACCTCTAAGCCTTGCTCAATTGTAGCCAGTGCAGTATCTGTAGCAATGAAGGTTCCTGTGCGGCCAATACCTGCACTGCAGTGAACAATGGCTGGTGACCCACCCTCAAACAAATGAGAAACTTGAAGCAACTGAAGATAAAAATTGAAGATATGAGCACAGGAAACAACCAGGGTAATAGAGGTAAGGGAAGACCTAAGAACAGCTGGAGAAAATAGCAAGAGAGTGGAGAGATCTTGAAAAGATGGCCTTAGATAGAAGGACTTGGAAGACATTGCTTGTAGACTTAAGCCTCCCTAGGGATGAACGGTGAAGAAGAAGAAGAATGAGCACAGGACAACTCAGAAAATTGATGTTGAGAAACTGTCACAACAAAATGAATGCTATTGAATATTTTGTACTTCTTACTTTACTTTGAACTTCATAATTTATTCTATATTATCATACATTTATCTCAAGATCTTGATGTAACACTTTAAAAAAAAAAAGAAGAAATATTTCAGTAATTATACACAAAATCTGACAGAACCACAAGTCTTGAATGGATCTGCTGTACATGACATACTCAAATTTTTAAAGTAATGAGAGATATCAGTCTGGCTAAGATACAGAAAGTGAGAGTGTTGGATATAGATAATGGGGACAAACTACAGCTGTTATTTGCAACTATAATTTAATTCTAAATTTTCCATAGCCTTTTCAGACCTTAGGGTATGAAGTTGCTTCACTTCCAATTTCTATACTCTAGTGTGCAGGAGGTAGGAGGTTCAATTCTTTTCCTCATGTGTGGAACTCAACCCAAACTCTCTTGTGTCTGAGTTATGTGAATGCTTATACATTACGCTAATCCATCCCACAAACTTTAAACTGTCTAATAGACTAATCCATACCTACCTATAGACAAAATATCACCACAAAAAGTAAGGTAGTTTTATATGAAGTAAAATAAACAGACTAAATAACATTTTGACCAAAATATCTTTATCAAGCAAAGGACAAAAGTCACACTAGGTACCAAAACCAATATATATATCGGGGGAACAATCATGAGTTTCTCGAAAGACACTAATATTTATATTGAATTTATCCGGCAATTTAATTAATTTGAAATTACATGTTGTACACAGGCACAGCTGAATGTTTGTGGGGTAGAATGAGGAGTGTGTTTCTTCTTCTTCAGCAATCTCTGATAATGTGCTTAGTTTACTGTGTACCACAAACTGAACAGTCAGCTTCGGTCTGTCAGGTTTCCCAAAAGCTTAGTTTTTAGGTTGACTGGGTGTGACCACATGTTGCTTCTCAGCTCACCCAGGAGAGGACAGTCTTGTAGGATATGCTCTGGTGTCTGTTCTGCCTGCTGACACTGGCAGAGAGCTGTTTGGCTGATTCCTAGTCTATATAAGTGTTTGTTGAGTCTGCAGTGTCTGATACGTAGGAGAAATATAATGACATGGTCTGTTCTGCTTAGATCTTTGAGGGAGTCTTTTCCATAACTATAATCAGTGTGTGTTTTCCAGTCTACCACAGATTTTCTCTGTATGAGGGCTGTGACCTCCTGAAAAGACAGGGGTTGGCAAACTTGCTCTTTGGCACTGCCCTTCTTAGCTAAGACATTGGCACTCTCATTGCCAGAGTGTGTTTAATAGCAAGCCAGGAAACTATCATAATGGGGAATAGTGAGTACCTATGGATCTGCCAGGAGTGTTCTGATGCCAGTTTAGAAACCAATAACCAAGCAATATCCCAATACAAAACATGGCACATGCATAATGAGAAAGCAGAGAAAGTAAGGAACCTAACTAATTTTACTGGCCGCTAATGTATCTTGTATGTTTTGCTTGATAATGTTTATGTTTAGTAAAAATGTTGATTTAATTTGTTTTGCACTTTGTCAAACTATCTTCGCTTTGTGTTTTTGTTATTTTGTCTTGCACACAAAGTTTTACTACAGTCTTCTCTATTTTCAATACTTCAACTGCAAGAATTTTCAATGTAAGGTTCTGTAAATAGGACAAGGCAGGAAGACAGAAAAAGGAGTATGTATAATTAGCGAGCAACAGTGGTTGGTTATTCGTTACTAAACTGAAGACACAGTAGGTGTTCAGTCTCCCCCGATAGATGTCAGAGGGAATGCGTACTGATGGTTCCTGTGTCTCGCTGGTTAAACACACTCCGCTGTCCCTCACGCATCCAGCTCTACATGTCTATTATCTTTCCCCAGGTGGATGATGGAATTGGTTGTCCACTCTTGCCATTAGCGTAGGGGTAGGAGCTTTAATTTGTGTTCCAGGGCTAGATGTGTCGCCCTTGTTATGTTATTGTTGTGATCTAATTGTACAATATATAATTCCAAACAACTTAATAAACCTAGTTTCTGTAGAATTGGTGCTTGTTGATTTGCACTTTGACAATTCCAGTCAGCACACAATAACCATCAGCATGCATACCCAACTACATCTGATGAAGAAATCTGAGAACATATGGGCCTAATGTAGTATTGTCGTTACTGCCTCTAGTACCGCTTTTTAGGGTGGTGTAGAACAGGTGGAAACGAGAGCCTGAGGAATTTAATGGCCGCATGGCTATTGCAGGCGCCACAAAAATGTTCAGGTTAGGATTTTTCCCTTATGCTCCTGACACAAAAAATCCTCGGCCTTACCGTGGATTGAACTCCCACATGGGAGCCGCTCTAATCTATTCGGCTAGATGCTCCTCCAACAACATAGTAATGTTAATCCCTTTATTTAGCCAATAACCAAAACACAGGAAGCTATTGAGCAGCACAAGTAAATATACCTTCAGCAAAGGGAGAGCAGTATCTGGTGCCCCATGATCTGGCCAAGAGTTGTACTGTATCTGTGTAACCTCCCTTACTAACATGGTCGCTTTCTCTTCAATGCGCATTTGAACTACAATAAAGTCCTCCAGTTGGTATGACCTGACCAGTGTTATCACCAAGGATCTGACAGGAAAAATGTAATTATATCATGCTAAACAACATTCAAACAAATAAATAATACACTAAACACTAGAGTCATCAAGTGATAGGACAATTATTGAAGAAGATCAAATTGAAACTAACCAAATATTTTGGACATATAAATAGATATGACACTGCTCAAAATAATACTACACAAAACGTTTGTAGACACACAGGGAACAGAAAGACTATGATATTAGTGGGAAAGAAACATTAAGAAATGAATAAAGATGAGTTTAGTAGATTGTATCTCAATGCAAAGAAAACAACATTCAGAAATTAAAAGAAATACTTCTAAGCAGTCACTGGGTCTGCCTAGAGTGCTATGATTCCTCGTAAATGTGTCTGTGAATCCTGGAGGTATATCATCTGAGTTTTAAGTGTTAACTTTACATCAAATCTTCACTGAATTTTCATCTAGTATAGCTTTCAACAGTGTCATGTCTCTTTATTTCTCCAAATATTGAATTTACCTATGTTTCATCACTTTCATTATTTCTCTATTCATGTCTAATTATTCTGAAATTTGTTCATGATTCATTGATTCGACCATCATCATTGCACTTCGGTGAATAAACATGTGTGCTTCAATCTCTTTCTAACACAAGAAGATCTCAGCTGCAGTGCACAAACTCTGTAGCACCGCGAGGTCCCTGATGTAATTTTGAAGATATTTTTGTGAGAGTTTTATTTTTCATCTTTTTTCTAATGAATTTTTACCGGGCAGCGGCTTTCCAGCCTGCTATTCTTGATTTTGAATTGCCAAGTGTTCTTTTACATGCTCAAATTGAACACAGGACCTACGTTTATCATCCGTCTCCAATAGGACTAGGAACTCGATCTCACCTACACTGAGAACAGGGATCTCTGGAAAAACATCCAGATGGCTCCACGAGGGAGCGAACTTGGCACCTAACCTCTACGCCACAGAAACCCCTTTGTTTTTGTTCATGTATTTGCTTTTGTTTGCATTAAATATGCTTCATTATTCTGAATATCCATACCTTCATGGTTTCAATATAATGCTAGCTGCTTGTTCAGTGTCCAGCAAGTTTCATTATTACAGGAAAATATAGTATAAAACTATACAACAGATTTAAAATGCAACAGCCTCATTTTCAACCTTTCTTAAGTATCACATTTCACTTAACAGCTTCTTCTTCTTCACCCTTCGTCCCCTAAAGAAGCATAAGTCTGCAACCAACGCCTTCAAAGCCCACCTTCCAAGCCCACCTTCCAAGCCCACCTTCTAATTTCTTGCATTCCATCTCCAACTCCCGTCTCCAGGTGTTCCTGGGTCATTCCCTACCTCTATTGCCCTGGAGGTTCGATCAGAGAGCTTGTCTTGTGATACTGTTAGGGGGTTTCCTCAGTGTGTGTCCTATCCATCGCCACCTTCTGCTCCTTATCTCTTGTTCCACCTGTCGTTGTCCTGTTCTATCCCAGAGTTCACTGTTTGTAGTCCTGTCATACCTTCGCAGATGGAGTATCCTGCGCAGGCATCTATTGATGAATGTCTGCAACTTTTGGTGTTCCCCTTAGTTGTTCTCCATGACTCCGGTCCATATAGAAGGACGACTTACTGAAACCCAAATTTGGGGTGTAAAGAATAGAATTACTGTTACCTGCCATGCATGTCGAAGAGGCGACTAAGGAGGTTTGGCTGAAATCGGATGCATGTGTCCTAAATGTGTAGAAGTCTATGCGTTTAGGGGCCTACCAAACCAATGTGCAACGTATACACATTCTTGGCAAAGATCAAACATATCACAAAGAGTGATTAAAATTGATTGTAAAGAACGAACGCAAAGAAGGACGACTTGACAGCTTGTCCTTTACAAATATTTGTGTCAGGTAATAGGTAAAATTTGTGGTTAAACTTGCAAACAAAAATTACTTACCCATCATCTGTTATCACATCTTTTGTCTGTGGCCAGTAAGCATGACATTTGACCTTCCCACCTTCAATCACCTGGGTCAGCATTACAATGACATTGACCTTCTCCTGCCAAACCATGATCCAAAAGTCAGATGTTGACTCTGGAGTAGGACCTTGACATGCAATGTAATTTAGCTCTGTGTTACCAACTTTCATGTTGATGTGACTGGCATTAATATAGTCACTTGTTTGGTTCAGTAGTTTCACCCTGTACTCATCAACTGTGAAGGCAACAACTCAACATCACTTGCATGTTCAATTTATTTCCACATAAAGGAAGACTGAAGAAAAATTATGTAGCAATGGCGAAACACGTGAAAACAAAGTACTGTAGTTTTACAAAATACAAAAACAATAAACTGCAACGCTTCGACCAAAGGCCTTTATCAAGTGAATTTCTACTTCTGTTGTTGATAAAGGTTTTTCGGTCAAACGTTGCAGTGTATTGTTTTGTATTTTGTAAAACTACTGTACTTTGTTTTTACGTGTTTCACAATTTATTTTCACATTAACAAATATTAAATGCTTAGTTCTTCATGTTCACATGTTTGTTTAAATATTGAGTTCTTCATGTTCACATGTTTGTTTAAATATTGAGTTCTTCATGTTCACATGTTTGTTTAAATATTTCGCTATTCATGATCACGTTTGTTTAAATATTTAGTTCTTCATGTTCACATGTTTGTTTAGATATTTAGTTCACCATGGTCCCATGTTTGTTTAGATACTTAGTTCTGCATGGTCATAATTTCTTTGTTTAAATGTTTATTTCCTGTCAAGCGTACTGTTTTTCCTACCCAAATTCCACTATTAGTTGAGTTGAAACACAATGAACATGAGACAAGTATAAGAAAAAGTGGACAAGAAAGTGAGTACCTACATGGCAACACATTTCTATATCTGTTCTTGGATTTGTTCTCCTGCAACTTGCCCACATTACTAGAGCCAAACTCTGTCATCTGATTCAAGTTCTGTAGGATGATGATAACAAGAAGAAAACAATACAATACAACATTTCAGCTTTGTTACTCTGAACTCTATCTGGTCTGAGAGATTTGTTACTCTGAACTCTATCTGGTCTGAGAGATTTGTTACTCTGAACTCTATCTGGTCTGAGAGATTTGTTACTCTGAACTCTATCTGGTCTGAGAGATTTGTTACTCTGAACTCTATCTGGTCTGAGAGATTTGTTACTCTGAACTCTATCTGGTCTGAGAGATTTGTTACTCTGAACTCTATCTGGTCTGAGAGATTTGTTACTCTGAACTCTATCTGGTCTGAGAGATTTGTTACTCTGAACTCTATCTGGTCTGAGAGATTTGTTACTCTGAACTCTATCTGGTCTGAGAGATTTGTTACTCTGAACTCTATCTGGTCTGAGAGATTTGTTACTCTGAACTCTATCTGGTCTGAGAGATTTGTTACTCTGAACTCTATCTGGTCTGAGAGATTTGTTACTCTGAACTCTATCTGGTCTGAGAGATTTGTTACTCTGAACTCTATCTGGTCTGAGAGATTTGTTACTCTGAACTCTATCTGGTCTGAGAGATTTGTTACTCTGAACTCTATCTGGTCTGAGAGATTTGTTACTCTGAACTCTATCTGGTCTGAGAGATTTGTTACTCTGAACTCTATCTGGTCTGAGAGATTTGTTACTCTGAACTCTATCTGGTCTGAGAGATTTGTTACTCTGAACTCTATCTGGTCTGAGAGATTTGTTACTCTGAACTCTATCTGGTCTGAGAGATTTGTTACTCTGAACTCTATCCGGTCTGAGAGATTTGTTACTCCGAACTCTATCCGGTCTGAGAGATTTGTTACTCCGAACTCTATCCGGTCTGAGAGATTTGTTACTCTGAACTCTATCTGGTCTGAGAGATTTGTTACTCTGAACTCTATCTGGTCTGAGAGATTTATTACTCTGAACTTTATCTGGTCTGAGAGATTTGTTACTCTGAACTCTATCTGGTCTGAGAGCTTTGTTACTCCGAACTCTATCTGTCATGAGAGCTTTGTTATTCTGAACCTACAGGCTAGTAGTAAAGAATCACATGAGCAAGACATACAAGCTAAGTCTCTAATATGATTTCACAAATGAACAACTTTCCGATGTGACTTACTGTGAATTCCTCACTGTGTTCCCCTGCTTGTACCAAATCTGTTAAACTCTGAAGCAAATGACCAATATATTCACCACCTCTGGCATTGGGTTCACTCAGCAATGAAAGGTCCCTTAACCATGCTTGGCTCATAATGACAGGAACATCAATTACTTGCGTTCTTGGGCATACGTAGTTGCCTCTGGGAGCTATATCAAAGAGGAGATAAAAGGGGAGAATGAATGTGAATCTTGAGAATAGGATGTTAAAATGTTTTCAAAAAACTTTGCAAAGCATACATACTATCACATCTTATTGCTAAATATAATGAAGACCTCAGTAAAACTATCATAGGTAAAAAAGAGGGTCTAAAGCCGAAGGATTGACTTCATTGCGCCAGGTTTTACTACATATGGCTCGGTCTCTCTCCATAGCAATGGTATGCCCCCTTCGAGAGTATTGCACAAAGAACAAACTCTGTAGCTTCAGCAACAATCCTAGGGGTTTATGGAAAAAAATGCACTTGTGAACAAAGCTGTGCTGTCCAGATTCTAACCCACAACCTTCTGAGTACACAGCAAAAGGCATAACCACTTAGCCACAGAGACCCCCCCTCTCAAAGGTAAAGGATAAAATCTCAAAGGTAAAGGATAAAAACACAAAGTATGAATGTTTTTGTTCATTTATTTATTAAGTTCATCAATTAGGGAATTTCACTTCCATGACAGCTTTTGTTATAAGCCATCATCATCTGGGGCAGTCTAGACAACAAATGTTCACTGCAATGAAACTCCAGCATCTCCTATCTCTTGCTATTACATTACACTCTGCCAGATTGTAATTTATCCATCTCTTAATGGTTCCCTCCCACTTGTCTTAGTCTTCCTCTTACTTGTCATCCTTCCACATTCACCAATAATAAAGTTTTAATCAATGTGACATGTCTCTATGTGTCAGAAATATTTTATTTGTTTGATTTTTATTTCCTGTAATTCTTACTAAGTTTGACTAGGTTAGAGGTGGAAAGAAAGGCACTAGATCAAATTGAGTTGAAATTTGTTGTCTCTGACTAATGTCCTATTGGGCACGATGAGGACTGAGGATGACGACTCATAATGAATCCTTGCATCAGATTGAGGTAGTTTGTACTACAAAGACTGTCACATCCTAGATTACACAGTGTGATCTGGTACAGGCTATCTGATAGTATACCTTTATTTGTTGAAGACTGCCTGGTTCCAAAATTGTGTTTAGACTTTCCTGTTTCTCTATTCCCATCATCTTGTTGTGAAAGGTTGACAGGTGAATCTTCAGAAGTAATAGTGTCTACATCCTCTGGGGAATGGATGATAAAATAAATATCACTTACTGCAGGAATATCAGTCTTCTGTCAAACTGGAATGATTAACAACAGATTAGGGACATATAAGGTATGTTATGGAGGTTCATGGGTGCTTTTTTTTTAAATCTGGCTTATCAGAGAGTGAGAAAGATAGTGGTTAAGAGTGTGTGTGTGTGTGTGGGGGGTTGAGAGAGAAAGAGAGAGCAGTAAGAGAGAAATAGAATTAGAGGGGAGTAAGAAAAAAAGGATGAGATAGAGTGTTAAAAGAGTGAGGAAACTATGAGTAGCATTAGAAGCAGGGGTTGAGAGAGATGGTGGACAAGTGAGATTAAAAAGAAAAGAGGGTGAGAGGATGAGAAAGTCAGTCTGAATAAGAGGATGAGAGACAGAAAGTTAGAGACTAAGGAATTGAAAGAGAGACAGATATTGGTGAAAGAGTAAGAAAAATAAAGGGGTAAAGATGGCAGAATGGGTTACAAAGAGACACAGTGGGTGAGAAGGTGAAGATCTGAGAGATATAGTAGGTGGATGAGTTAGGTGGGGTGAGTGAGATAAAGTGAGAAGTTGAGAGTGAGAGGGTCAGATACTAGTGCAAGAGTGACAGTCGGACATAGAGAGAGGATGATATCGTGAATGTAAGGGAGGGGGAAACAAAGACTAGTGTAAGAGTGACAGCCGGACACACAGAGGGGATGAGAGAATGGATGAGAGAATGGATGAGAGAGAGGGGTCAGAGACTAGTGCAAGAGTGACAGTGGGACATGGAGAGAGGGGTCAGACAGTAGTACAAAAGCGACAGTGAGTCACAGAGAGAGGATGAGACTGAGAAAATGAGAGGAATATAGTGAATGAGATATTGAGGAGATGAGATACTATGTAAGTGAGTGAGAAAAAGAGAGAGTGGGTTAGAGAGATGGTGAAAGAAATCACTATAGTTGAACAGTAGGTGAGAGATGGGATCAAACAGAGAAAAAGGATATAAGTGTACGAGCATTGAAATCAAAGTAATAAATGTTGCCCAACTGTCTTCTCTATGTCTTCTCTTAAAGTTTATTCACAAACTATCAAACAAAAATATGCTTTTTCTTACCATCATCAAACTGATCACCATTTTCATCATAAACCTCTTCTTCAGACGAACTCATCAAGTTATCAGATCTGATAACAGAAATTATAAAGTTACTTATAACCAACATATAACACATACACAAGTTAAATTTATCTAAAATATCATACATGCACATGTTAAATTTATCTAAAATATCATACACACACATGTTAAATTTATCTAAAATATCATACACACACATGTTAAATTTATCTAAAATATCATACATGCACATGTTAAATTTATCTAAAATATCATACATGCACATGTTAAATTTATCTAAAATATCATACATGCACATGTTAAATTTATCTAAAATATCATACATGCACATGTTAAATTTATCTAAAATATCATACATGCACATGTTAAATTTATCTAAAATATCATACATGCACATGCTAAATTTATCTAAAATATCATACATACACATGTTAAATTTATCTAAAATATCATACATGCACATGTTAAATTTATCTAAAATATCATACATGCACATGTTAAATTTATCTAAAATATCATACATGCACATGTTAAATTTATCTAAAATATCATACATACACATGCTAAATTTATCTAAAATATCATACATGCACATGTTAAATTTATCTAAAATATCATACATACACATGTTAAATTTATCTAAAATATACATACACACAGTTCTAAAAATGTTTTCACAAATAGTTGCTGATAAACAGACTGTTATCTTTATCTTATCTTAACCACATTTGCCGTGAAAGCGTCGTGGGAGAGTTAGTTTTCTATCTTGTGCCAGGTGTGTTGCGTTTGACGTCAGTCCAAGCTTGATTACATGCACCAAGCAGAGAGAGTTGTGGACAGCCATGATGCGTCGCCGGCAGGCATGGCACTTGATTGCATCTATGTTGGGTTTCATTAGTTATTATTCCATTTGCTGAAAAAATGCCACCATGGTATGTAAAGTCTTTGAATTGAAATCATAAACCGATGATATCAAAGACAACATTTTCTAGCTATGCCATATTCTACAAACAAATAAAACATAATAATAACATAGTAACTAGCTCATCCTTATAAAGAAAGAAATCTGTGTGTGAATGTTTCACCTTGTAATTACAAGTTGAACACTCTTGTTGGCTTCTCTGAGAACAGACAGGGCTTCACTTTTAGGGATGTCAATAAAAGAGACTCCATTGGCCTGTAAAATACATTTAGAGATTATTATTTTGTTGTTTAATATGTTCAGTTTAAAATGAGAAGTTATTAGAACTAATTAAGTTGGAACATTCTTGTTTTGTTTTTTTCATCTCTAAAGCTGAAGGATTGACTCCTTTGCATCAAGTTTTACCCATACGGCTCGGTCCCTCTCCACAGAAATGGCATACCATCTGTCGAGAGTATTGCACAAAGCTCAAACTTTGTAGCTCCGGGACAACAACCCTAGGGGTCTCTGAAAATAATGCACTTGTGAAAAGAACGGCACGGTTCAGATTCGAATCCTTGACCTTCGGAACGCAAGGCAATGACTTAACCACTTAGAGCCCTCTTTTCTTCATCTCTGTTACAATGAAAAGAGAGTTTGATATATTTTGTCCTGCATGGTACAGTATAGTTGTGATATCTGCACACATCTATGATACATCTCTTTTCAATACACCATTCTTGGAACTGGGTTTTTTTTCTATATTTGATTTCAACTCACTTAGAGCCAGGCGGCATTAATGCAGCTTGTTACCTCGACCACAACTTGGAGGTGGATTAAGGTCTTCCTCTATTAAACTTCATCTTAGACAGCAAGTGTGTCCATGGCACACCCTTCTAAGCAGATTTTTGTTAACGTTTCCAACAACAGAGTATATTTTTGCATCTTGTGAAATGCCTCTAAACTGCTTTTCTCCTCTAATCAGGTGCCTATTTACATCTGTGTTAACTTAGTGCTGACGGTATACAACAATGGTGTCGCCTGAGTGGTTACTGGGGCCCAAATTTGGAATGTAAAGAATATAACCACTGTTGCCTGCCACGCATATCGTAAGAGGCAACTAAGGTGGTTAGGATCAAATCGGTTGCATGTGTCCTAAACATGTAGCAGTCTATGCGTTTAGGGGCCTAACAAA
The DNA here is from genome assembly GCA_020796225.1 of Arion vulgaris. NCBI lineage: Eukaryota > Metazoa > Mollusca > Gastropoda > Stylommatophora > Arionidae > Arion > Arion vulgaris. Next base: position 71,123,034 of record CM036757.1, read on the forward strand.
CCAATGTGCAACATATACACGTTCTTGACAAAGATCAAACATATCACAAAGAGTGATTAAAATTGGTCGTAAAGAACGAACGCAAAGAAGAAAAAGAAGAACAATGGTGTTTACATTCAAGAAGCCAACCTTGATGTACAATTTAGTCATAATGATTTAGTGCTTCAACTGTGTACTATTCTCCTACAACTGTCCATGTTCTTGGAGAGTTATTGCTAAAAGAGTTTTTACAAATGTATTTAACTGTGCTATTTAATTACTAGTTCTTCTTCTTCTTCTTCGAGCGCTCCATATCAACCACTTGTTAAACCACTCCTTGTGATCTGAGCCTAAGAACGATTGTACGTTGTACAAGTAGGCCAACACATCCTATTTCTGCGACACTTTTTGTTTACTAGAGTAGCTTCCCTAGGAGCCTACCTGAGTCTCCACTTATGACATGCCTAGGTTATTCTTTGCTCCCCTTCTATGCCACGGCAACACGCTGCAAATTACTAGTCAATTTGTCTGTTCCAGGACGATGGACAAAAATCATTAAAAAAATTGTGCAACAAAGAATTTATTCATGCAAGCAACTTCATAAAATTCCTGTATATGTTAGCCAGCTTGTAGTTAATAATTAATTTGATGTGTTCTGTTACAACTATATTGTAACTACCAGTGACACAGCAAATATAAATATTAGTACAACTTAATACTCTCTCATATACCATATATGCAAAATTGTACGGAATTTTGATGCAGAGGAAGCTTCTGGCATAGGATCATTCATGATAATCTAAACTGAAAATGAAAGATTACTTTGTTTCTAAATAAATTCTGAATACAATGAAGAATTGACATGTTCTTATAATCTCATTTTTTCCCCGATCTCTCTCACATTAACAAACAATCTCTAATAAACACAGACCTGAAGAATTTGATCTCCTTCCAGCAAGCGCCCATCTTTGTGCGCAGTACCCCCAATCCTTAATTTCTGGACAAAGATTCCACTTTGGCCATCAATTTCTTTCTGTACTAGCCTAAGTCCAAGATTTGCTGTTACGTTTGTCTTGAACAGCTCTATTCTCAACATTTCTGGCTAGAAATTGAAACAAATCATACCACACATTATTCACTAAATAAATGTATCACTATTATCATTGTTTAGAGTCTGAGGTTCATACCATTTTTCTATCTATATGCTCTTTGTGTCCCGATTGACACATAAGGCTTCCACAAGAGACCTCCAGTGTTGCCGTTCTGCTGCCTTTCTACCAACCGTCACCCATATCAGGCCACACTCCTTCAACTCTCTCTCCACCGTTCTTCTCCATGTTTCCTTTGGACGTCCAGGCCTTCTCTTTCCATCCGCTTTTAATCTGAGAGCTGTCCTTGCCAATGCCCCCACTGGCATATGACATACATGTCCAAACCACCTTCATACCATTTTTAATGATAGTATAATTTTTTAAACCCACCATTTTGTGAGTTTGGTTATAACCAATGCTAAATAAGACAAGACTAGCTTGAGATGAAATAAAAAATTCTTTCAAACTCCGTCAAAAACTTTCAGATTGTTGTGTTCTGTGTTTCCCTCTAAGGAATGGAATAATTCCTCATGACAGCTGATTGACAATTTTATTTCAAAACTTGTAAATAATTTCAAAACTATAGTAAGTTTTGCAAACTAACCTGCACTATTCTTGACTTTTCTGGTATTTGCACAGACGCTAATGGATACCTTAGCAGCAGCAGAGTGGCAACATTAGGGAGCTTCCTCAAGAGGGTAACAGCTTCTACATGGTTCAAGGCTGTCATGTCACGACCATTCACCTGTTTGAGAGAAAAAAAAAAATCATGACATTATTTACAGGACTTCACTATCAAGCACAGTAAACGAGTCATCGATTTTCTAGGTACCACTTACACGTTCAGTGGTTTGCCATTGTTTTCTTAACAATGAGGTCTATTTTTACCATTCGCAAATATCCACAGGAACAAATTTGCTTCCAAACTGCCCGTCATGGTGTTTGAACCAGGTATACTGGGTTGTGATCGAGCCCACTACCACTTAAACTAAGACATCCACAATGAGTAAACCAAATCTTTCAAAGTTGCACCTGTTCCTACTGCTTCATTTTCCTTATTAGCTCCCTTTGAAAGTATGCATCTAAATAGCACCACATGTGCATTCATTAATTATCATCTCCTGTGATGAGGTCGCAGATAGCAAAGTTGATTTTAATATTATCTTTTTTATTTCTTTTAATTTGATCTTATTTCTTTTAGTTGGATAATGTTATCAACAAACACTGACAGAGCAGCATTGAAGGCATAACTATGTCTTTGAGATGTGAATTGTAGAAGAACATTTCTGCATCTGAGCAGTGAAGTATGTACCCTAATTTGTCCTGATATCTGTACTATGGCTAACACACACTGCCTTTGGTCTGCCAGGTTAAGCATATACTAAAAAGCAACTGAAGAAGAGAGTTGTGCATAAGGCTGACAACTTCCACAATGTCTAAGAAATTGTTAGTGAAACCATTACTCAATGTCATAGTTCATGAATACTTAAATAGTTATGTTATGTTATGCGATCGACGTCACGGCACACTGGGCATTCCCATGCATGCTATGTCCTCCGCTGCAGCAGCCATCCTAAAGTCCATTTGCTCACCGTACCCATGAGAAGTTGATTACAATATCTTCTCTCTCTACCACGAACACGACACTGTCTGGCATGTCCACACTTAACACCTAATTCTCGAACTCGTTCCAGTGTCCAAGACGTGCCCATGTCACATAATTGAGAGCGTATTAAATAGTATTTAAATATACCTTAAAATAATGTTACCTTTAATATCTTGTCACCTGGTCGTAATCTACCATCATTTACTGCAGAACCAGAGACTAAATGTTTGATGTAACAACCACCTGTGCTTCTTCCACCAGCCACAGTAAATCCAAACTCTGTGCCATTTTTCTCCAAAGAGAATTCCAAAATCTGAGGAAGGGGACAGAGCTCTATTTTAGATGAGTTTGTTTTACTAAAGAAACAAATAAAAGTGATTAATTATCTCGCCCAAGTGGTGCCTGGGCTCTCAAGGGGAGCAAAGAATAGTAACACTGCGACCTACAAGACTCGTAAAAGTCGACAGATAGAGGCCTAGGGAAGCTACCCTAGAAAATAAAAAAGCGTCGCAGAAATCAGATGTGCTGGTCTACTTGTATGCACATAACTGGCACAATGTACAATCGCTCTTAGACTCAGATGACATACAAATCACAAAGAGTGGTTTAACAAGTGGTCGTTATGGAGTATTCGAAGAATCTTAATAATCTACACTTTCTCCAAAAAGAGAAAATATTTCCATCTGGGATACTCACCGAGGCAAATTGTGCTTCTGTGATGAGTTTCTCAAGCCCTGTAGTTCAAAGAGAGAGATGACTTTTCTTGAATAGTTATGATCCACAGTAGCAGCCCATTTTGTGTAAGATATCTAAACATAGTCTCTCTCTCTCTCGCGATCACCTAAAAGACCGATGTACCAAATCTCTTGATAAATTCATTCATGTGGAAATCTCATGCCGCCTTAGCATGGGTGGGTTTTGTCACATCTTCAGCGACATTTGGAGCTCTGGTGCTTCGGCAATGTGTCCGGATTCAGCCAGCATTTACCGGGGTTTGCTCTCCGCTAGCCTTTGGCTGTCCCCAGCCATCCTGCAAGGCAGCAGATTGACTTCTACACATTTAGGACGTGCATCTGATTTCAGCCAAACTTCCTTAGTCGCCTCTTACGACTTGTGTGGCAGGTAACAGTGGTTCTATTCTTTACACCCCAAATGTGGGCCCATTGGTAACCACTCGGGCATAAACATAGTCATTAACAGTATAATACTAACATGACACAGTTTCATTGCTGGTCCTAGCCATCTTAGTATTTTACTGCAGAGTATTCCCATGATGGAAGGCAAGTTTGCAAGCTACAGTACTTCAGAGTCGGTTATAGTGTCATACCGCCCGTTGTTCATAATCTTGCGGAGACATCAAAGGTTAAAGATCTTAAGTCTCCTCTTATGCCTTGAGTAGGCTTGTAGTAGCTAGCCAGTCCCCCCCTCACCCCAGGTGGTAGCTTACAGGCCAGACAGGTAGTTTAGATTGATAGGTTGGTAGATATAGTTGACTGTAGTGTTTGCGCACCAAATCTGCATCTGCTCATTATAAGCAGATAGCAACGCTAAAACGAGACATTGACGTAGGTTAGAGAAAAAAGAGGTAGAGACAAGATGGCCTCCTAAGTGAGAACCATGTCACTGTCGATTCTTTTACCCAAAAGCTATTCTCGGTCAGGTGATGTAATCCTTGTATTCAACTCTCATGTATTAAAGACCTTATAGCATCCGTTAGTTCACGACTAGTTTGTCAACATTTAACGTTGTAACGTGCATTCATTGTGTGTCAAACAGAATGGACTGGTCTTTAGTTACAATATGATAGCAACATGTAATCAGCCTCAGACCACGGAAACCAGACTACCAAGCTCTAATGTATCCATGGTATAGAACGCCATACCATTGAAAGACCAGTGTCACTGCTGAGCTAACCACCACCCTCAGCTCTTAGGCTCCTCAGCAAAAGGTACCCCACCCGCACTACCAAGACATACCCTATCCGTACTATCATGAGGTACCCCAACGAAACCCCTACACTACTTCAAGCTGTCCAAGTTTCTGATCTTTATAGTAAAGAGCTAATTACATAGGTTCAGTAGATCTGAATTCCGCCAGAGTGGTTACCAGGGCCCAAATCGGGGTGTAAAGAATAGAACCAATGTTACCTGTCATAAGAGGCGACTAAAAAAGGTTAGGCGTGGGCTAGCTACCCCACACCGTAAAAAACACTAGATGGTTACAGAACGGAGAGCAAACCAAATAAACGCTGGCTGAAACCAGACACATAGCCGAAGGATAAACACCAGAGCTCCAAATGGTGCTGAAGGTGTGACGTAAAATACACCAACGCTAAGGCTGCATGAATCAGATTTTCACATGAATAGAATTTATGGGGAGATCTGGTAAATCGGTCTGGGGTGATCGCTGGAGAGAGATAGATCTGAATCTTTGTCTGCAATGTTAATTTTGTGTTGACCCACGCTCTCTGATAGTTTGTCAAATGCTGTAGCTGCACTAACTATTCGTGTGTTGATTTCTTCATCAAGAGAAAGGCCAGCAGATAGTAATATGTTTTTATGAAGACAATCAATGTCTTTATGGACTACCCTGTTTAGCTTAAGAACAGGACACAGCAGACTGATGGGTGTTTTCTGTATACCATAGCTGGTTGTATTCTGAAGAAACGCTGGTATTTTAGGACTAGGCAATGTATGCCGTAAGAAATAAGGGTTTGTAGTTCAAATCCGGTGTCTTGGTAGTTTTTTCGAAGTCCCCAAAACTTGTTCACTGCCTATTTATTGATCGTATTCATTGGCTGTGGTACTTTCCTGGGGTTCTTTAAACTCCTTATTCTCTTCTCTGTATACCACAGTTCATTTGAAATAAAGAAATTTCCTTATGAAACCTGATCCAAACATCTGATCACATACTTCTGGAATGTTAAGTTTACAATGACCAACAATAATGGATTCAGTGAGTGTGAACTTGAGACAGATGTTATGTGATAGTCACCTTAACCTGAAAATGACAATTTACTTTGCCCTGCCAACAGACTTGAAGATAGAGCATGGCCATAGACCTGTACACATATAAACTATCTTTCTAGTTAGTAATCTTATAGATAGTAATCTTATAAAGACAATCAATTTATTTGTAGATAGCAATCCTACAGATAAAACCAATGTCTTTATAGAGAGTAATCATATAGAGACAATCAATCCCTTTATAGATATTAACTTTATATGAGCAATCAATATTTGTACATATAATTTTATCGGAACTATCAATCTTCCCAAAAAGTAAAGATCTGACTGTCAAGTAATTTCACTAACCTTAGGCTCTTGTTGAAGTCTTGATGCTTGGTTCTCATACATCTTAGATATATTTCTGTCTGTATTTACTGAAGTATCTTCCTCTGTAATTTTATTACGACCAGTTGATGTCAAAGATTTTGTTTCTGTCTCACTTGAGCTATAATCTGCAGCTGGGTCTTTCCCATAATTTGGAATAACAACATCATCATCGTCATCATGTTCGTCATTTTGGCTTCCATTTTCAATGTCTGAATATAATTTGATAGCGAGCCAACTTTTGTTGCTCTTCAATAACATCATCGTCGTCATCATTTTGACTTTCATTTTCAATGTCTGAATCTAGTTTTGATTGCCTAGCCAACTTCCGTCGCTCTTCAATAACTTTATTTGTTGATTTGATGACTGAGTCAATTGATGCAGATGAATCACTGAACTGAGAAATACCGCTAGATGAAACAGCTTCGCTCCCCAACATTTTATCCATGGCAAACTGTAATGATACGAGCTGCTGATTAAATTCAGTGCTGCCAGCTAGAGACAGAGTATCTCGTTCTGTTTGGACATTATTATTATTTCTTTCATCTACAAAATCTTTTGCAATCATTTTATTATCTTTTTTTACATCTTCCTTCTCAGTTGTTGATAAATGCATACCTCCAGTATTCTCAGGTGATCCTGCTCTGAGGATCACTCCTGAATTCTTATTTGGTAACAGTAATTGATTGTAACCATTTTCAGGATCAGATCTCGAGCTATCTAGAATATCAGAGTCCATGTCACTCTGAGTATTGGATTCTGAGTCTTGAGAAGTAAAAACAAGTGGTGGAGGTGGTGGAACTATCGGAAGGTTCTCATCTAATGGTTTAGTTCTTCCTTTTGGTGCTGATGTTATCAGCTTTGAAATAGACATTGCTCTAGGGTGATCTCTAAAGTTGGAAGGTTGCCGCTCGGAGTTAACAGCAGTAACAAAGACCTCATCTGAACCTGGTAGACGGGGCAGCTGATCTTTCTCATTGGACGTTAGCTCATGTGATATTACATTCCAGCTTGAATGAATATTTGGTGTATTCAAATTAAACTTGCTCTGAAACAATGAAATATTACTTGTTAAAAGATTGAGATCATATTTCAGAATTCACTCTTCGATGCAACATTACAGACTATAATGATCTGTTACTTATGTTTCTTCTTCTATATTACTCTTATGACCATTGTCCAGTCAGTGACCATTGAGTCTTGTAGTATCTTGTATCAACACAAGGAAAGACTGCAGTAAAACTATGCAACAATGGTGAAATATGTAAACACTAGAGTTGTTTTACAAAGCACAAAAACCAGATACAGTAAAGTTTTGACCAAAAAACTATTATCAGGCAAAGGATAAATTGTTCATTGTTCAATTGAGGATCATCTTCATCGCACATGTCCATAATTGCTCCGATCTCCTCCCAAGCATGTATTTCAGTGTATTTAGACTAACAACTCTCGTTCTGTGCTGGTTGATGGGGATTCGTTCACGGTTTTTCAATCTTGCAGCACATATCGGTATGCATAACTTGCGCAACCAAGATAGATAACACCCTTTATCTTCTTCATTGAAATCTTCGTAGCGTATGTTTTCTCTTATAGCGTTGATGTCACTTTTGTCCATAGAAGACCCATAAAGGATTAAAAAAAGTCACACACAACAAACATTATAGACACAGTAAAACAATGGATTCCTAACTGCCTTGGATAATGAAAATATGTGACTAAAAATTTCTATAAATCGAAATAATTAGAAATGGAAATTTTAAAATAAAATTATATTTAATACATGAGGACTGTTGTCTTGTATGCTTGTTGTTCTTGTATCATATATATATTATTAAGCATTAGAAAGGACACGATCAAGAAGCATAGAAATTGACTACATAACACAGAGAATCATGTGGTTTGATTCGAACAGTGCTAGGAACACACACATGAGATAAGCTTTTTGTGCTTGTATATATGAGATGAAACAACAGCACAAACATACACAAGTATACACATATAACATACATACACACATTATTCATAGGTAGCTTCAAGTATATTTGTTACAAGTGAGTAAGAAGTTCTAAAATTCCCAGTTTTTTTTTCTGAAAGTCCTTAATACTTGTTTATTGACTGTTTAGTAGAATACTAGTAAAAGAATCAACCATCAAAATGTACAAACTTCACTATCTGGTACAGGAGAGATAAAACAATGTGAATGAAGTGTGATACTTTTCATAGTAAAACACGTAAAAACAAAGTACTATAGTTTTACAAAATACAGAAACAGTGACGATATACAGCAACGTCTCGACCCAAAGGCCTTTATCAAGCAAACGATACAACAAAAATGACGGATTTGAGAACACTACAAATGGACGATTACATATGGAAACATTCAAACCTATCTAATGAAAACCTGGGAATAAAAACGAATAACGAAATGAGTATAACACAAAACCAGAAGTGGAAAAGAAGAGAAACAATACACAATTAAGTGAATATATATAACATATATATGAAGCAAATACACATATAGATTACAAAAATCTGTAGGTCTGAAAATTAATACTAATAAAAGCAAGGTAATGAGAATAAATGCAAAATACACACTAGACAGAGAAGAGGAGGGAGAGACCTGGAATGGACTACGCTGTCTTGCTCAAGACAGATCTGGATGAAGGAAATTTGTTGATGCCTTATGCTTCAAGGGGAGTTGAAAGAATAAGAAGGCCTGCCTGCCAATGGGGGGTTTGTAGCGCGTTGAACGATGGGTGACAAGCTCCTGTGAGCGAGGTTCAATTCGCGGACTGGCCGAAAAGCTACAGGTTCTCAAGATTAACGGTGTTCGTGGCACCGAGTCGAAGAGCTGAAAGCTCAAGTGCTTCTGGACCAGAAAGAAAAAATAAGAAGAAGGTCCTTTTACAAAGTAAAACAATAGACTTTGTTAAACTATCTTACATCATGTTTTAATATACTGTTTTTTGGTATACAGTTTTACTACAATCTATTGCATAATTGATTTGTGGTACAGGCAACAAGAGTGCAAACTTGTAATTCCTTGGGGGAACGAAGCTATAACTGTAATAGTAAAAGAAAGAGAAGCTGAAGGTAAACACAATCTGAATTCTCTCTCTCTAGCCTGTGATTCCTTTGGTGCTTAGAGCAGCAAATAATCTGAACTCTCTCTCTCTCTAGCCTGTGATGCCCCTAGTGCTTAGGGCAGCAAATAATCTGAACACAGTCCATCCAACTGATGACTGCCTTGTTGTAAAAAATTGACAACTATATAAATTGAACCAAACTAGACATGACGATGTAACTTACACTGCTCTGATAACTAAATATTGATTTGTCAGTCAGCAAGAAATTGACAAATATAAGAATTCTACCAAACTAAAGATGACAATGATGTAACTTAGAAGTAACTTACACTGCTCTGATTGACAAAAGTTGGTTTGCCAGTCACCAAAGCGTCCCTGTGCAGAGAACGGGAAACTTTCACAGTGACTGGATCATAGACAGTGTCTAGAAGTGTTTGCACTGTGCGGCAGTCTCGTCCATTCACACTCTGCCCTGCTACTTCCAATATCTTGTCACCTAATACACAAAGAAATGAGATCAGACATAAACATAAGAAGATGATATAAATAATTCTACAGATAACAGAATATTTCTACATCATGACTGCAAGACAGATAGGTATTTGGTACTGGCCTGAGGGTCCTGAAAAATTCAAAACATATTTCTTTGTGCATTTTCTTGATACAAAAACCATGAAAGAAATCCCAGTAGATACCCAGTAGATGTATCAACCAGCACAGAATGGGAGTTATTAGCTTAAGCATACCGAAATACATACTTGGGAGGAGATTGGAGCAATTATGGACATGTCTGATGTGTGATGAAGATGATCCTCAAATGAACATGATGTGCGATGAAGATGATCTTCAAATAAACATGATGTGCCATGAAGATGATCATCAAATGAACATAATGTGCCATGAAGATTATCTTCAAATGAACATAATGTGCCATGAAGATGATCTTCAAATGAACATGATGATGATCTTCAAATAAACATGATGTACCATGAAGATTATCTTCAAATAAACATGATGTGCCATGAAGATGATTCTCAAATGAACATGTGCCATGAAGATGATCCTCAAATAAACATGATGTGCCATGAAGATGATCTTCAAATGAACATGATGTGCCATGAAGATGATCTTCAAATGAACATGATGTGCCATGAAGATGATCTTCAAATGAACATGATGTGCCATGAAGATGATCCCCAAACGAACATAATGTGTAATAAAGATGATCCAACAAATGAACAATGATTTTTTTTTTTAACTTTTCTACATAAAAAAGGTATTTTTGTTGTGTTCATTAATAATTTATGACCAAAACTGGATCAAACAGTTTATACAACAAAAGATTTTTGAAAAATTTATTTGAAATTGTCATGAAGTGGTAAGATCCTCTGTCACCAGTCAAACATTTATCAAAACAAAATCAGAAGAATCGTGTACTTATCTGACCTTTTAAAGAAGTAATGTGAGTGTCTGTAGCTTAAGCGATAGTGAGCTTGATTATAACCCAAGTGTATCTGGTTCAAACTCCGCGGCAGGCAGTTTGGAAGCAAATTTGTTAGAGTGGAATTTTATGAATAGTAAAACACAGACATGACTGTTCAGAAAGCACTGAATGTATAAGTTGTGCCTAGAAAATCGACGACTCGTTTACTGTTGCTGATGGCAAAGTTCTGTAAAGGATATGCCATGATTTTATTATTATATAAAAAATTATTTATTCCATTAAGTGTCTTGCTCAGCAAGAAGTCTCTAACACTCTTCAATAAAACAGTACCTGGTGTTATAATGTTCCCTTGCTCAGCAAGAAGTCTCTAACACTCTTCAATAAAACAGTACCTGGTGTTATAATGTTCCCTTGCTCAGCAAGAAGTCTCTAACACTCTTCAATAAAACAGTACCTGGTGCTATAATGTTTCCTTGCTCAGCAAGAAGTCTCTAACACTCTTCAATAAGACAGGAAAACAGTACATGGTGCTATAATGTTTCCTTGCTCAGCAAGAAGTCTCTAACACTCTTCAATAAAACAGTACCTGGTGTTATAATGTTTCCTTGCTCAGCAAGAAGTCTCTAATACTCTTCAATAAAACAGTACCTGGTGCTATAATGTTTCCTTGCTCAGCAAGAAGTCTCTAACACTCTTCAATAAGACAGGAAAACAGTACATGGTGCTATAATGTTTCCTTGCTCAGCAAGAAGTCTCTAACACTCTTCAATAAAACAGTACCTGGTGTTATAATGTTTCCTTGCTCAGCAAGAAGTCTCTAATACTCTTCAATAAAACAGTACCTGGTGTTATAATGTTTCCTTGCTCAGCAAGAAGTCTCTAATACTCTTCAATAAAACAGTACCTGGTGCTATAATGTTTCCTTGCTCAGCAAGAAGTCTCTAATACTCTTCAATAAAACAGGAAAACAGTACCTGGTGCTATAATGTTTCCTTGCTCAGCAAGAAGTCTCTAACACTCTTCAATAAGACAGGAAAACAGTACCTGGTGTTATAATGTTGTCTTGCTCAGCAAGAAGTCTCTAACACTCTTCAATAAGACAGGAAAACAGTACCTGGTGCTATAATGTTTCCTTGCTCAGCCGAGCTACCAGACACAATTTCCTTAACGTAAACTCCATCTTTTGGAAATCCAGGGTCATCTGGTGTCTGGAAAAAAATACAATCAATAAACATTCATTTTAGTACATCTTTCTTCTTTACTTTTCTCTAATCCTGTTTTGCTTTACAGCGTCAGGATAAGAAGAGATTTCTAGAATGGGTTTTTTGTGCGCTTCATAAATAGTGTTTTCCGCTGCTTCTGTTATTTCTGAGGTCCACCTTTTGTGTGTACAACTTTTTGCTTTGTATCCACTGTATCGGAGTAGTATTTCTCTTTGAGCTGCACTGTCTGTTAGTATGCGCTGAACTATTTAATTTGTTGTTTCTTTATGTCTTATTTCTAAACCGGTCTCTTCTTGATACTCCCAGCACTCTGTGTAGACACTTCATCTCTGTTGTGACTAGTTTTTCTTCTATCGTTTGATAGAAGATCAGTATTTGTGCTATAACCAGCATGCTACAGCAACTATCAGGATACATACGATTCACCATCTATTGATAAGAGACTTGAGCACCTATGGGTCTTCATCTTCTTCTTCATCGAATGCCCAATATCGACCCCTTGTTACTTACTCTATGTGATTTGTATGTGATCTGAGCCTAGAGCGATTGTACATTGTGCCAGTTATGCACCTACAAGTAGGCCAGAAAACCTGATTTCTGCAATGCTTTTTATTTACTAGGGTAGCTTCCTATTCCTCTACCTCAGTCGCCTCTTATGACATGCCTTGCAGGTTGCAGCGTTACTATTCTTTGCTCCCCTTTAGGGCCCGGTAGCACAAAGCCGCCTATGGGTCTGACTGGACTTCAGTGAGATTGTTTCTGTTAACTGAACAACTAACACATAAACAGGATACATAAAGTATGCTTACATTAGTAATGATTCCCAGAGAATTATTGCGACCTTCCAAAATGACTTCATAAGTTACAATAGAGGTCAAGTCTTGAATCCTGTGTTAGAAAATAATAGTAAAATCACAATGATTAACAAAAACTTTTTTTAACTTCTACCCTTCTACAACAACATAAAGAGATATCTAAGTCATATTTTTAATTCCAGAGAAGACTAGCTAAACTGATAAGCTATGGGGATGATTGACCAGGTCATGTATACAGAGATGAATAGACCAAACTCTAAGGACAATATAAATTTACTGCAACGAAAAGATCAATGTACTAAAAGGTCTCAAGTCGAAGTGCTGATTTTATTCGTCGGGTTTTCCTCATATGGCTCGGCCCTTCTCCGCAGAAATGGTTTGCCACCTGCTGAGAGTACTGCACAAAGCTCCGGTAACAATCCTAGGGGTCTATGGAACAAATGCACCAGAGAACAGAACGGCATGGTCTGGATTTTAACTCATGACCTTCAGAACGCAAAGCGAAGGTGTAACCACTTAGTCACAGAGATCCCCAGCCAATGCACTATCTTTCAGCTAAGAACGGGACATGTTGGACTGAATTAAGTCCCACTTACCTTGCCCGCTGTAGAAATTGCAGTCATTCATGAGGGACTGTACAAACATGTCCTGCTTGAATGCCCTGGACTACAAAAATCTAGACAACATCATCATCAAATAGTTTGTCCTGAGCAGAACTTTGCCACCCCAACAGTCCTTCAGAATTTCTATTATAAGCCAGATGTCCCGCCTCTGCAGCCATCATGTTCAAACCATCAATTACATCCTGAATCCATCTTCTCAGTGGTCTTCCTCTTCTCCTCTTTGCCAGGATGCCGACAACAACAATAAATAAATACAAAGAATAACAACAACAGTATGGACAATTACCCTGCATCCCTTTCTGCTGGCATCCTAATAACATTGGGGCTAACAGGGTTAACAACTCTGCCATCTAGTGTTGTTTTATGATTTGCTCCCTTGACCATTTTCTTGATGGCAGTGTCAAAGTCACTGTCAGATGATGAGTCATCAGCTTCTAATGCTGCTATATCTGAGGACAAATCTCAGGTTAATAATTATGTTTGCAAAAACTGGATTATATATATTAGAAACTCCTTCTTCTTTTGCATTCGCCAGCGGTGAATTTAGGCATTAGCCATGACCCCTGGTATGGCGCTTCTGACTGATTTTTGTGTGAGGGCCTGCTTCTACCATTTGACTGGTGTCCCCCGCCATGCAGATTAGAAACTCCAAAAATAGACAATGACCAATTGATCTAACTTTAATTGGGTGAGTTTCAGATTATACACAGTGTTTACTGTATATTGCAAAAACAAACAATCAAAACACTTTGAACTACATGGACATCAGTGAACATCTGTCCTGGTCATGTGGGTGTCAGTGGCAATGAGAGGGCGGACATGCTTGCATCGATAGTATCGATTGGTGGGGAGTTTAGGATAGATAAGGGAAAGTTCTTCGGTCTCTTGGTGACTTACCGTTGGATAAGGACACTAAAATTGATGTTGAATCAATAAAACGATTTAGGGAGTTTTGGAATTACATGTTATAGAAGTAGAGATGGATGCTTGAGGGGCAGAGAGAGAAGTGTGTTTAACTAGTGAGCAACAGGAACCATCAGTATGCATACCCTTCGACATCTGTCCAGGGACACTGAGCACCTATGGGTCTGCCCGGAGTGCTGTGATGTCAGTTCAGTAACCAATAACCAGTCAACATCTTTGATAGTAAAAATTTGAGGAGATACAGTTGTTTCTGCAGTATGGAAATCTCTGCTCTAAACGGTGATGTAGACCCATCTCAAGTTTACGAACTATTCAGTTTGCGATCACTACGATACTTTCACTAGAACATAACAACAACAGTTGGTTGACATATTTAAAACTAATAAAGCTGTTAGCATGGATCATGGTACTGCTCTCTAGGGGTGGACTGAAACATGACCTCAGTTTTCCTGGTGATAATCATCTTCTGCAATCAGCTTCTGCTATGTGACTACTCTTCTTCTTCTTCTTCTTCTTCAATGATCCAGCGGCACTTGAGCTTTTGCCCTTCGGCCCAATGCTATGTAGTGGTATCTGCATGTGTTTGTAAGTTGTTCTTTTGTTCCGTATAGTGTGTTCCATTTATCTGGCCTTGGAGGAAGGAGGGTCTTTCTGATGTCTTCTAGTGCTTGACACTTGAAGAGGTGGTGGTGAACGGTTTCATGATGATGTGCACACAGTTGGCACTCTGGAGTGTGTTGTGGATGAATTCTGTTCAAGTGATTATTAAGTGTTATGTGTTGGGTTCGGAGTCTAAAAATGGTGCTCTGATCTCTTCTTGTAAGGTGGTTGATGTTGTCATTAAGGTTAGGGCTGGCCATATGGGTGTACACATCTCTTCCTGTGTTTCCCATGGCCCATCTGTTCAGCCAAATTTCCTTATTTGTTGTCATTAGGATTTGCTTTGCTGTATGGAGAGTTGTTGCTGTGATTGGTTGTTCCTGTGTTGACCCTTTCTTGGCTAGCCTATCTGCTTTGTCATTTCCAGGTGTGTTTGAATGTCCAGGGATCCACTGCATGGTTATTTTGATGTCATGTGATGTAATAAGTCTGTCAATATCTAGGGCTATATGGGATAGTTCAGATTTACAATGTCCACCATCCTCTAGGGCTTGAAGGGCAGACATTGAATCTGTGAAGATAATTATGTTTTGTGCCTTTGATGGAAAGGCATCGAAAACAGTCTTCAGGTGGTACAACGCTGCTTCTATCGCATGAATTTCAGCCTCATAATTGGAGCATATCTCCCACGCATGCACCAAACAGCTCTTCGGATGATCTGTCTGGGTATTGTATATATGCTCCGTAACCTGCTTTGATGGTGGCATGTGACTACTCCAATATGTGTCATAAACAGGACGGTGCGCTTGAGGTCTTCACCGGCCCCCTCATAGTTTGTTCTAAAGGGTTGTTTCTGTTGGCCAGATTTATATTCATACTCTGCTCAGGCTGGAGCAGTCTTGCAGGATGTGTTCTGAGGACTGCTTTGATGCTCCACATGTGCAGGCAGTCGAGTCCCTGAGACCCATTCTATGGAGGTGTGCTCTGAGACCGCAGTGTCCTGTTACAAGTCTGAAGACTGGTCTACGTTTTTCTGTTTACCTGGTGTTAGTGATAAGGTCAAACATATTACAGGCCATAGAAAACCTGTCCATGTAGGTCTGCTAGTTACAAGCTCATATGCTAGTTATATGCTATGAGGTTAAGAATATGGTCACCTCACCTCCAAATTCTAAGATCTAGCACTGTGAGGACAATTCATAATCTATGATATCCTATGCTGTGCATGTCTCTGTGTTGATTTGGTCAACAAAGTCAACCACAAAAAGACCTCTTTGTGATGCATGCCTGAGATATTTTTATGGAGTAGCTGAATTGTCAAAGCGTCAAATATCTCCTCTTGACTACCGCTTGTAGAGTCCTGGAGTGCAAGCATGACATCTGGTTTCAGTTTGGTTCCAGTAGCTACCAGTAGACATCACATGCCTCCCCGCCTTAGGGACGCCACTCTGGATCTTCTGTTTGGGTTTACTCCCATAGCCGTTAATTCTCTCTCTCTGTCTCGGCTCACACAAGGCAGTGGACTATTTGCCCATAGCTGGGAGAATACGCTATGAGATTACCTGCATATAAACTAACAGATACAACTTTTCACATAGCGGCACATTATGTTGCAGAGAATACAATAACAAAGATTGCTTACCTCCAAGTAGCTGAAGATGTTCTCTGTCTTCTTTTGTCAATCGTCCAGGTGAATAATAGTCACTGTTCTGAATCAAAGTATCACTAGACCAGTCTCGAATCTCTCTATCACGTTCCAAATTTATCTCTTGTTCTTCTCTGAGCTGTTCTAAAGCATTCACACTTCTTTCACCACGGTTATAAACACTATTATCAACATCTCTGTGCCATTTGTCTCTTTTTTGTGCCTTAGGATGTAACGTCAACTTTGGTAGACTGTAGCCTTCTGTGCTAACATACAGTCCTTCTTGTGTTGCAATATGTTCAGGGTCACTACGACTCCGAATGTTTGATTTTGTGAGTTTGGTGGGTGCTTGTCGAGTCTGTGTACTGTAGGTTGTCTTGGCTGGTTTTATGTTGTCTCCAGGGTATGAAAAAGGTTTAGAATCAGATTTGTAAGATGCTGAAGTTCCTTTTTTTGTTGCTACCATGTAAATCTTCTCATCTGACTTATGTACATTGTCACTATCACTACTGCTATTAATATTTTCTACAAAATCATCAAAGCGAAGTAAAGTTTCCAACCCACTAATATCATGCTTAGAAAATGTTGGGTCACTGCCACTTTTGTTATATTCCATCATAGAATTTCTCAACTTTTTTTCAAATTCTGCTTGTTCGTCATGTAAATTACGTTTCTTGATAGTACCAGGGGGTCGGATCTGCGAGACCAGTAATGTAACGTCAGGACCACTATCCCTAATCATCGTTACAGCTTCGTGATGTTGTTTCCCTTCTAAACTGATTCCACCAATAGCTATCAAGCGATCTCCTGGCATTATCCTACCATCCCGTTCAGCTGGACCTCCTGGTACTACAGACTTTACAAAAATTCCTAAATCTAAACTATTTGTTGTCTCCCCTCCAATTATAGTTAAACCAATTCCATGTACATCTTCTTTCTCCAAAGTGGCTTCAAATATACAACGTCCAAGTTTGGAATCATTAGTTGGAAACTTTGGACTTCCTTGGGGGGAGTTATCTGTTGAGAGAAAAATGACTTGATGTTAATTTAATATGTTGAACTTCCCTGGGGGAGTTATCTGTTGAGAGAAAAAAGACTTGATGTAAATTTAATATCTTGGACTTCCCTAGGGGGGAGTTATCTGTTGAGAGAAAAAAGACTTGATGTTAATTTAATATGTCACTACCATTTCTTTCAGACTGTTATATCTTTTTTATTTGCCCTGAAGAGGGTGTTTGTTACATTGAGATGCAATTTAAAGCAAAGCTGTGAATTCTGTGCCCTGAGACCTAATACATCAGTTTAACCACCTCTGAAGTAGGACTAAGGCTTGTCAGAATGGCGAGGGACACTGGTGAACAGGAAAACAAGTCTTCATGCAAAAAGCAGTCAGGGGTTCTATAACAGGCATTTTGACTAGAAATGATGAGTGAACGAAAAAAAAACTTAAAATTACTTTAACCACTCGGCATTTTAAAGACCTGGTTCACCTTTCCTCTTTGACCCATGCTCAAATAAGCAGACTAAAATGATGCGATTACAAAGTTAATCTGTTACCCTCATTCCAGCTTGACACCTCTAGGGTTAATGTTAAGTTATTTGTAGCAATGGCAAAACAGGTCAAAACAAAGTGCTGTAGTTTTACAAAATACAAAACCAATAACAATACACAGCAACATTTTGATCAAAAAGTCTTTATCAAGTAAAGGATACAACAGAAGTTAAGAAATTCACTTCTTATACGGTACATAACATATAGAATATCTTCTTCTTCGAACGCTCTATATCAGCTACTTGTTAAACCACTCTTTATGATTTGTATGTGATCTGAGCCTAAGTGCAATTGTACATTGTGTCAGTTATGCGCCTACAAGTAGGCCAGCACATTTGATTTCTGCGATGCTTTTTATTTACTAGGGTAGCTTCCTAGGTCCTACATCAGTTGCCTCTTGCGACATGCCTTGTAGGTCGCAGTGGTACTATTCTTTGCTTCCCCTTATAGACTCCGGCACCACATGGGCGACTGTTGGGGATATTGTGAAGGAGATCAGAGCCCCTATGGACAAATGAAATGCAATGAAGATATTCCAAACTGACACTTAAACTGCCTTGTGAGAGAAGATGATTCAATATTTACCTTCTGATCTGTCACTGGTTAGTACAGAATCTTGACTTGACGAATTTGAACTCATGTCTGAAAATGTTTGTGAAATTTGAAGACAGCACAAAATACAAATACTTTGAATCAAATAAACACAAAGCAGACATACCAAAAACAACAAAGAAAAGCAGAATACAAATAAAAACAGTGAAAACAAAATAAGAATAATGTGTCAATCATATCGAAACCAAGAGGAAAGAAAATACATTTTAAAAGTGAAAATCTAATTAAAACAAGTCGACAAACTATTAACACTAAATGGGAATGTAGAGATTGGAATATAAGCTTTAACACTAAATGGGAATGTAGAGATTGGAATATAAGCTTTAACACTAAATGGGAATGTAGAGATTGGAATATAAGCTTTAATACTAAATGGGAATGTAGAGATTGGAATATAAGCTTTAACACTAAATGGGAAGTATAGATTGGAATATAAGCTTTAACACTAAATGGGAAGTAGAGATTGGAATATAAGCTTTAACACTAAATGGGAATGTAGAGATTGGAATATAAGCTTCAACACTAAATGGGAATGTAGAGATTGGAATATAAGCTTTAACACTAAATGGGAATGTAGAGATTGGAATATAAGCTTTAACACTAAATGGGAAGTAGAGATTGGAATATAAGCTTTAACACTAAATGGGAATGTAGAGATTGGAATATAAGCTTTAACACTAAATGGGAATGTAGAGATTGGAATATAAGCTTTAACACTAAATGGGAAGTAGAGATTGGAATATAAGCTTCAACACTAAATGGGAATGTAGAGATTGGAATATAAGCTTTAACACTAAATGGGAAGTAGAGATTGGAATATAAGCTTTAACACTAAATGGGAATGTAGAGATTGGAATATAAGCTTTAACACTAAATGGGAATGTAGAGATTGGAATATAAGCTTTAACACTAAATGGGAAAGTAGAGATTGGAATATAAGCTTTAACAACTTTAAAAAGCTCTGTGGCGTAGAGTTTAGGTGCTTGCCTCTCGTTACAAAGGTACTTGGTTTGTTCCCTTGTAGAGACATCAGATATTTTCCAGAGATCCATGATCTCAGTGTAGGTGAGATCAAGTTCCTAGTCCTACCGGAGACGGAAGATAAAACGTAGGTCCTGTGTTCAAGTTGAGTACATAAAATAACCCTTGGTAGTTCAAAAATTGAGAAGAGCAGGCTGGAAAGCCGTTACCCTGGCAAAACAGTGTTATGGAGTTCTTCCACTGAGATCTTCCAGTATAAGAAAGAGATTGGAGCACACATGTTTACTCATCAAAGTACAATCATGATGGTCCATTCAATCAACCAACTGATCAAAATTTTACAATGTTAGCATTATAACTGAAAATGTAGAGATTTGGACAATTGGAAACCAGTTTGAAATATATCAGCTACTAATGATGATCTTTATACCAATGAGTCTGTGTAGTATGGTTAGAAATCTATATGTGGTTTTTTTGTTAGTGTACATAACAGGCGCATGAGCTAGCTCTGATGGCCTCCCATATGAACAATCAGATCTAACTCCATACTACAGCATAACTCACATACAGAAAAACTAATATAAATATTAATGATAAGTTGCATTCATATGTTTCCATTGGAAATGGAAAGGAATAGGATGATGAAACACATAGCAGGTGCTGCACACCCATGAGCTAGGTCATCAGATCTATCATCAGGCTGAAGTCAACAGCTTACTCCAGATTTAAGGAAGCAGTCTTGTAAGGCCTGGCTTCTCTCCTCCCAGTTGCAACTTATACAAACAATGCACTGAAGACAGATCTGGCTGCTGTAGGTCAATATCCCTGTAATTTTCATATGTTCCAGGATTCATCCTGCTTTCTGCAACATAGCTGACATTTCTTTGGGAGATCGAGCTATGGCTACAACAGTAAACTCGTATATTCATTCATGCAGAACGGACATGCTTCAATATTTAAATTCCTGTAAATTTGGGAGATCAAGTTATGGCTACGCCAATACTGGCATATTCATTCATGCAGAACAGACATGCTTAAATATTTCATTCTGGCAAGTTTTGGAGATCAAGTTATGGCTACAGAAATACTGGCATATTCATTCATGCAGAACAGACATGCTTAAATATTTAATTCTGGCAAGTTTTGGAGATCGAGTTATGGCTACAGAAATACTGGCATATTCATTCATGCAGAACAGACATGCTTAAATATTTAATTCTGGCAAGTTTTGGAGATCGAGTTATGGCTACAGAAATACTGGCATATTCATTCATGCTTAATTATTTCAATTCTGCTAAATAACTAAGTGTTTAATACCTAGCAACATCTGCAGCTGATGCTCATCAAAGTCTGTGTCTGCTAGGTCAGCTATTGAAGCATGCAATTGGTCAGAGCTCACTTCAGGAAACACATGCAAGCCTCCTAGAATCTGGGCCATGCGAGGGGGCTGATAGGGAGGTGGGCTGAACAAACGACATAAATGTAACGGTGACGGATAAGAATTATTAATACACAGCAATGAAAGTACGAAGCACAAGAAACCTAGAGAACTGGTTAGAATTGACAAATCTGCACTCTGAGTGTTCACATAGGTACACAGCTTGTTTCAGCTAGCTCAAAGTGTTAAAGCACTTATATAACATGTTCAGTGATGATTTTTTGTCTTCTTCTTCCGCATTCACATCCTCTGTAATGTTAGATTATCAGGCATGTAGCCAGGTTGAAGCTCCGTCACCTTCAGGTTCAGACAACAGTCGTAAGATCAATTATAACTCATCATCACAGGGTCATGACAAATAGATCTGATTGTTCTGTTCATATCCATGTAATTGAGTCATGTCTTATCCACTTGTGCAGTGAAGTGCCGCCATTCTATCCTGTGACAGGTGTATTGCATCTGTAGTTGTCAGTCTTTGATGTCGCAGGATATCTGTAATATTATCTATCCATCTAGTTCTTGGTTTTCCTCTGGATCTACGTCCAAGTTGACAGTTGTTATAGGTGCAAAATGGTAGTAGATCTGGTTTCATTCTCATTAGGTGACAGAACAATTTTATTTATTATAGAGTGAATGAGTGTGTATATATATAAATATATAATGTAGAGAAAGTATGTGCGTGATCAAAATAGAAAGTTTGCAGGAAATATGTTTTTCTTAAATGAACTACAAACACGACAGTCACAGAGAACAACAAAATGTTAGATAGACATGCTGCATACTCGTAGACAAATTATTGATTGATCTCATCACAAATAATATACAGAGAGAAGAAGCCATGATGTGCATTCCAGATATAGATGACATTTGCCCTGTATATTAACTCCTTATGGACCAGGAGTACACTAAGTGGCGTTTTTACTCTATACTGGCTTTTGCTCTGGTCCACTAAGAGTTGAATAGACATCTTATACAGAACATGTGGCATATTATACAATCTTCAAGACTGCTCTACCCCTGAGACCTAGCTATAATAGTTGTGTACACCATGGAGCCCTGAATCATAAGAATGAAAATTCTGGCATATCACTTACAGGACGTCACCATCCACCACAGTAAACAAGTTGTCGATTTTCTAGGCACCACTTATAAGTTCAGTAGTTTGTTCAGTAGTTATATTGTTTTCTGAACGGTGAGGTCTATTTTTACCGTTCATAAAATTTTAAAATTTCAAACAAACAAATTTGCTTCCAAACTGCAAGTCGCGGAGTTTGAACCAGGTACACTTCGGTTGTGACCAAGCTCACTACCGCTTAGGCTACAGACGCCAAAATCATATACTGTTTTTTATTCTTCTTCCATATTCGTTCTAGAAGAACCGTTTAAAAACCACTCTTTCATATGAGTCAATGAGCATAAATAAGTTGTAGTGTTACTTTACAGCAAAGCTGAGATAATTGCACATTTTAGCCCAGCACATTGATTTCATCATGATATACTCTGTAATATGAATTTCAGTTCTGCAGGTATATAGTAATTTGTGTACAATAATTTAAGCATGTATATAATAATTCCTCTCGTACCGTTATACATTACATAGGGCTTGCAAGAAATGTCTCTATACCGCTCTATCCTGTGCAACTCGCTCAATCTCCTCCATGGAACTGAGACCGATATTTCTTGCCTCTCTCTGCAAAGTTCGTTTCAGTCTCCTTAGGTCGTCCTCTCTTTCTTGAACCCTTTGCATCCCACTCCACTGCCTGCCTTGATATTCTTTGATCCTTTCTCATCAAGGCGTGTCCAACATATCTCCATCTTCTCCTTATAACAATTGTTACTAGTAAGCATACATATGGTACACATTATATAGTACAAAACAACAACTTACAAACACATGCATATACCATTACACAGCATTGGGCCAAAGGGTAAGAGCCCAAGTGCTGCTGGATTATTGGATAAGAAGAAATTCTGTTCCAGGATATTCTTTATATTAGTAGATTTAACCATTGCAAATTTTATTTCCATGCATCCATGCACAATAATAGATGGTATGTAATATTAACATAACATTCATCACCTGGTGTCTGCGCAGAATAGAGGGAATAAGATGGTATGATAGGGTCACAAATGAGGAACTTATGGAGATTCAAGTGAACAAGACAGATTCCAGTGAACGAACAGGTTAAAAAAAAACGCTGGCGCTGGATAGGACACACTTTGCGAAAACCAGAGGAGAATATAACAAGAAGGGTCCTTGCCTGCAACCTGCAGGGACAGCGAAAGAAGGGGAGGCCGAGAAATACATGGAGATGAGATTTGGAGGCGGAGATCAACAATATAAAGAAGAGCTGGAGGAGCTGCAGGAGATAGCTAGAGATAGGAAGACTTGGCATGAGTTGGTTGAGGGCCTATGTCCCAACCCGGGTTAAAAAGGCAAAGAGAGAGAGAGAATATTAACATAGCGCCTGTGTATTGCCGGGGCTCGCAAGGGGAGCAAAGAATAGTAACACTACGATCTACAAGGTATGTCGTAAGGGGCGACTGAGTTAGGAGCCTAGGGAAGCTACCCTAGTAAATAAAACGCGTAGCAAAAATCAAATGTGCTGGCCTACTTGTAGGTGCATAAATGACACAACATAAATCGCTATTAGGCTCGATCACATACAAATCACAAAGAGTGGTTTAACAAGTGGGAGCGTTCGAAGTAGAAGATATTAACATAGATTCCTGTTAATATACCTGTATTAAAAAATGAGAGGGCAGTGGTGGGTTCAGATCATGTTTAGTTGTTTATTTAAGAAATATTGACAGCTGTCAGTCAATGGTTAGATGGCAATGATATAACCCCTCGTGACGGTTCCCTGTATGTTAAAAACAAAATGGTATTTTATAACAATGCCTTAATGAGAGATGCAAACGTTTTGGCAAGTTGTTATAAAATACTTCCAACACTTTATTTTTGTACCAGGGCAGGTGGCAGTACAAGACAATAAGTGTGTAGATGACCTGGTTCATACAGAAGTGATCGAGAAAGGACAGTCAATGGATAGTGCAGATGTTACAAATGACAGAAGAGAAACAGGTGGTATAGATAACTTTGAAAACATGGATAAATCTGCAACCTTATTCAGAGCAAAGATAGGAGTAAATATGGGAGCTGACAGACACAAATACTTTGTTTAAATCAAGTGACATTTGATTAATCAACACAGAACGAGTTTGATTAATCATTATATGCTGGTAAAGATATTAGGGAGGAGATAAGAACACCTTTAGGCTTGTTCGGAGTGCAGTGATGATGGTTCTTACTAATCTTTTGGGAGTATTAAGTCACTACTGCTGGAAACCTTTTCAACAGTGTAACACAATAAATTTACTCTAATGGGTACATATTTGTAAACACTTTGTAAAAACAGATGCAGTGATTTTCCAATCTATTATCAACGAGTTAACTTCTAACTAATGGTTTTTTAATCCTTGTCATAAGCTTATTATGAAACTGAAATGAGATATTTATTTAAATACAGTACAATACATTAGGGGTCTCTGTGGCTAAGTGGTTTAACCCTTTGCCTTGTGAGTCGAAGGTTGTGGGTTCAAGTCTGAACCACGCCATTCTGTTCACGAGTGTAGTTTTTCCAGAGAACCCTAAGATTGTTGCTGGAGCTATGGAGTTCGTGCTTTGTGCAATACTCTCGGCAGGTGGCGTGCCATTTCTGCGGAGAGGGACCGAGCCGTATGGGGTAAACCCGATGCAATGAAGTCAATCCTTCAGCTTTAAAACCCTTTAAACTCTGGTTTTCATTATACCTTTACAGAAACATGCATTATCAATATAAGGGTATATCATCTGATTGCATATGTTACGTCTGCCGCATAAGAAGTCTGAATTTATTCGCCTCTGGTGTATCCTTTGCTTGATAAAGGCCTTTTGGTTGAAACATCGCTGTATGTTGTTTTTGTGCTTTGTAAAACGACAGTATTTTGTTTTTATGTGTTTCGTCAGAAACATGCATAAATGGATATCCAAGTCAGTGTAGTAAGTTAATATTAGTTATAGAAGTTTGGAGTTTGTGCGAACAATAGCCAGTCGTTCTATGAAAGGATAACAAATTCTGGGAATTTATCAATATATTCTAAGACTGTCTGGTATTTGGGAATATAAACAAGCATTTCATGGTATTAATTTATGTGCATAAAAATAAGACTTTAGAGACAAATAAAACTCCTACTTCCTGTACTGCAGAGGATGCTCTGAAGTAGCTGATGGTTTCCCTTCCCATACAACATTACTAGTTTCCACCTCCTCATCATCAGGCAATGCCTAAAACACAGATAAAAGTACAGTACATTGGACATTTATGTTTGGCATACTCGTGAGAAATTTTTTTTTTTTTTTTTGGGCCATGTTAAATTTGGAGAGAACAGTAATGGAATGCATGGTTCCTGGAGTACGAGGCAAGGGACAATCAAGACATTGGTGGCAGGAGAACTTGCTAGAGACAAGGGTTTTTCAGGCGGGCTGTGATGAAAGCGATGTTCCGCAAGGGACATGTTACTACTTGAATACTCTGAGAAGAAATGATCAAAGAATCCCAAAGTAGGCATTGAAGTGAAGGGGGAAACAGTTCAAGGAAGAAAGGACACCATAGGGGAACCTTGAAACAAAACCTACTGAGAGGGGGTGAGAAATATCAGGCTAAATTTCATAGAGGAGATTGAGCGAGTTTCCCAGGATATAGCGGTATGGAGAAATTGCTTGCAGGCACTATGTAACGTATAACAGTAAGAGAGGAGTATAATATAAAACACTGTCACTGACCCATACAGCAGAAAATGTTCAGAGAATAGAATTACTGACAGAATCACATTTTAAAAGGATTTTATCTTCTAGTTTGACTGGTGCTGGAGTAGCCATGTTCATAATCATTATTTGTGTTTTCTTCTGATTGATTTTCAGCCCAACCATCTGACTGTACTTGTTAAGATGGCAAGTCTCTTCCTGGATATCTTTATGTGTGTGATATAAAAGTGCGATATCAGTAAAATCTATATCTTCCAGGGTGGATGTGAGAGTCCATTTGATACCTCTTGCCTTATCTTCAGTTGTTTTATGCATCACTTAATATAAGACAATGTTGAATAGTAAGGCTGACATTACACATTCTTTTTGCACGCCTGTTTAGACTCCAAATTTCAGCTCAGAAATTTCAACAATGCATCTGAATTTTAGCAGCTTTTCATGATGTTTATAAAACACAGTAGAATTCCATACCATCTTACAATATGCGGAAGACTTTTGCCATGTAAATTACCAAATGTCTTTTCTCCAATGTAACTAGTGACTGCCATATCAGTGTCCACCACTTCTTATACTTTGGACACTTTTACAACAAATGTTTAGAAGAGATGTTGTTCGTGACACAGTCAATAGTTCCTATCTTCTTTCGTTTGTTTGTAATACAATTAATAAGGGGTGTATTCAACTTATATCAAAAATAGTGAATCATCATCAAATAGCATGTCCTGAGCAGAACTTTGCCACCCCAACAGTTCTCCGGAACTTCTCTCTCATAGGCCAGATGTCCTGCCTCTGCAACCGTCTTGTTCAAACCATCAGTAACATCCTGAATCCATCTTCTCCGTGGTCTTCCTCTTCTTCTCTTTGCTGGTATGCCCCCTTCCATGATGGTATTCTCCAGCAAATATATATATCAATGATATATGTCCAAAATATCTCAATTTTTCTTTCTTATTTGTAGCATCAGCCAGTTTTCTTTGATTTTCAGTTCTTTCTGGATAGATTTATTTGTGGAAATAGTGAATAGTCTCATTTATTGTTAAACTATTTTGCTAATACTAAAGATTACACAACAACATACCATCTGACTAGGCTCCACATAGGTAGGAGATGGTATGAACTCTGCGCCCTCTCTGATCTCACCCTCACCAACAGCAGCATCTGCAGTTTGAATCCTCATGTTTCCTGTACATATCATAAAAACATTAGCATATATACAAGCTGTGTCCATAAACTAGGTGGGGTCTCTATAGCGTAGAGGTTAGGTGCTCGCCTCTAATTACAAAGGTACTCAGTTTGCTCCCTTGTGGAGCCCATCAGGATATTTTTCCCAGAAATCCCTGATTTCAGTGTAGGTGAGATTGAGTTCCTAGTCCTATCGGAGACGGATGATAAAACGTAGGTCCTGTGTTTAAGTTGAGCATGTAAAAGAACCCTTGGCTTTTCAATATCGAGAAGAGCAGGCTAGATATCCGCGCCGGGCAAAATTCTTTAGAACAAAAAAGTTTTTGAACTAAAAAATTCCTACAAAATATTTTCACCTTCTAAGTTACATCAGGGACCCTCGTTGGTGCTATAGAGTTTGTGCATAGCTGCAGAGATCTTCCTGTGTAAGAAAGAGATCGGAGCATGCATGTTAACTTATCAAAGTGCAATGATGATGGTCCTATCAATCAATTAATCAGCCAAATCATAAACTACATACTGTTTAGCTATAGGACTACAATTGTAAACTTTATTATGAAATTAATTCTTTAATCAGAATATACATTCATGAAACTATGTTTCTACATGGTTGGCACTCTTATTGAGGCCCTTACCATTTGGGGCACAAGTTAATATGTACCATCATCATAGAATGCGACCATCTGAAATATTAGTCAATGAAGATACTGTAATGAAGATATACTAAACTAAAACTGTAAAGAAGAAGAGAAGACCTGGGAATCGATCTCAAAGGGAGCTGAATTCCTTTAAGTTTCTTCTTCTTTGCGTTCGTTTCTTCGACCAATTTTGATCACTCTTTGTGATATGTTTGATCTTTGCCAAAAACATGTTTACGTTGCACATTGGTTTGGTAGGCCCCTAAATGCATAGACTTCTACACATTTAGGACATGTGCATCCGATTTCATCCAAACCTCCTTAGTCGCCTCTTACGACATGCGTGGCAGGTAACAGTGGTTCTATTCTTTACACCCCAAATTTGGGCCCGGTAATCACTCGGCGCATTAAGTTACTTATTTCATCCAGAACACTGTTAATGTAAAATGCTGAATCCCATATGAAAATTAATAACAATAAGTAATGTCCATACATAATGTTCATCATTGAGAAATGTATGCATATCCCGATATCATGGTGGAGGGGGTGCATCAGTTTGAAGTCACACAGTAGCAACTTATAAGGGGTTCAACCATTCTGAGTCAAAATCTAAGTCACCCACTATGGACAATTTCTTAGTCCCTAAAGATAAAAATGGATATGCAACTTTTTAAGTTGGAATAAATTTGTTAACATCACTGGATTTACTATGCAAGTGCTATGATACTGGCACTTTGAGCAACCAGAAAGGGACTGAGCACTTATAGTATGCCCTGAATTAAGTGATACTGGCACTTTGAGCAACCAGAAAGGGACTGAGCACTTATAGTATGCCCTGAGTTAAGTGACATCAATTCTAACCAGTTTTACTGACTAATTAGTTCCTAACTTTGATTATCGGTTTCATAATTTGTGTATTATATAAAAACTATACAAAGTTTACTTACCAGATAATGTTTCCATGTTGCTAGGCCGAGTTCTCATTCTGATTTGGAATTTGTGCTGTTCTGTCGAAAACTGCAGCAGGTAACGGCCTCTGTCCAACAGAATAATGACACATATTATTATTATATTCCTCTTGTACCGTTATACGTTACATAATGCCTGCAAACAATTTGTCCATACAACTATATCCTGGGTAACTAGTCCAATCTTTTCTATGGAATTGAGTCCAATATTTCTTGCCTTTCTCAATTCTATTTCTTCAAGAGACAACCCAGGAGTAATAAGGTCCGATCATTCCATACTTACTTTAGATTTATGTTTTAGTGCATTTAGTATTTTGTGTTTGTTTCTTGAAAAAGACTTTTGTCGAAACATTGAATTTCGTCCTTTTACAGATTTAATAACTTATTTTTCCTAGCCTATGTAATACTGTGATTTACATGTTTTGTCTATATCGCCCATTTACCCAGTGTTATAGCATACTCCCCACGGTTTTCTTCAGGTCTTATATGAACACGTCAGATCTGTAGGTTTCCGTACATCGTATCTCTCAGTAAAGTTTATTTCATTGTTATCCTAGGACATCCTTTATTTCTTGAACCATTTACCTCCTACTTCAATGCCCACTTTGAGATTCTTTAGTCATGTCTTCTCAGAGTATGCCCAACATATCTCAATCTTCTCTTTCTTATAACAGTTGTTACTAGTGGTTGACCAGACATTTCTCTGATTTCATCATTTCTCCTGAATTCGTCCCATAATGAGACATATTACAATGAACAATGCTAAAAAAGAAAAACTACACTTAAGGGTAGAATAGAAGTACCTAAACAACTCTACACCCGTCTGCCCAGCGTGTTCGTAGCACGTTGGACTACGGGTGACTATGCCTCTGTGTGTGCGGGTTCAATTCCGCGGATGGCAGAAAAAGCCACAGATTCCCCAGATTTACGGTGTTCGTGGCACTGAACCGAAAGGTTATGATGTCCATGGCACCGAGCCAAAGAGCTGAAAAGCTCAAGTGCTTCTGGATCGGAAAAAACAAAACAACTCTACATGTACCAGTAAAATACTTAGATATAAGTCACAAGAAGGACCACGATGAAGAAGGATAAACAATCTTACATACTACAACAATATCAACTAACAACAACCATCATCAAATAGCTTGTCCTGAGCAAAGCTTTCTTAACAGTCCTTCAGAATTTCTTTATTACATATTACTGCTAGGGTTATCTAGGCATCTTCATGGAAGGTAGTCTGTCATTGCTTTCCTTCCTACAGTGACTATACTGGTCCATGACCGGAGCCATTGTCTCTATTACAGAGCCTACCGTCATGAGTTTTGAGACCATAACCATAGACACTCTCTTGGCTGCTCCTGCACTCATCCACCACCTGCTCCCATGACTAACAACAACTAAAAAATTATATATTTAACCCTTTTGCTGCTACATACTTTCCGAAGGTTGAGCTAAAAATAGCTACCCTTTGTTTCTAAGTCACAAACGTGAATGTACGCCTATAGCAGTGACAGTAGCAATGTATAACGTGTTAACGCGTCTTGAGCCCACAGAGGAGAGATAATAACAGACATGTTAATGCATCTTTAGAAGTGAATGGGAAAACATATATATACGTCCTTAGCAGCTAAAGTGTTAATTCAAAAACGAAAATTATGGTACTTGATGGAAAGAGTGAACAAAAGCAGACTGTGATTATCAATCCTATTTTGAGCAAGACTTGAAAAAAAAATATATCAATGATGTGAAAAACACGAAAAGCATGAAAACATATCTAGTTCAACATTATTCCTTACTTTCTGTAAGAACTTGTATAGAAGTTGATCTTTGGTGGTTTTCCTCTAGTCACCTCCATCTTGGGCTGAATGCTGAAACGTCTTTTATTGAAAGAGATCTTGAGGATAGAGTTCCAAGGGTGATCTTGAACAATGCTTCTGCCATACGACTCTGGTTCAGCCAACACAAGACTATGCTTGCTTAAACCAACCCACATAAACGTGTCTGTGTTAGATTTGGTCTGTAAAATATACATAGTTGTATGCAGTTAATACAGAATTTCATATTGTCACATAAATGTGACCTATGTAAAATATACATAGTTGCATGCAGTTAATACAGAATTTCATATTGTCACATAAATGTGACCTTGGTAAAATATACATAGTTGCATGCAGTTAATACAGAGTTTCATATTGTCACATAAAAGTGACCTATGTAAAATAATTGATAACAAGTAGCTGTAAAATGAGTGACTGAAAGCCAACAAAAAAATCTCAGTAAAATATATATATCAATATTAAAATTACTTTATCTTAGTATACTTCTTCCCTTCTTCTTCCTTCATCCCTAGGGAAGCATGGGTTAGCAACCAAAGCCATCTTTACCAGATCTTTCCACTCTCTCCTCATTTTCTTGCATTCTGTATCAAACTTCCGTCTCTAGGTGTTCTTGAGTCTTCTTTTACCTCTATTACCCTTAGGGTTCCATCGGAGGGCCTGTCTGGTGATGCTGTCCGGGTTTTCCCTCAGTGTGTGTCCTATCCATCGTCAGCATTTGCCCCTTATCTCTTGTTCCGCTCTATCCCACAGTTCCCTTGTGGTTTCTGTAGTTACCTAGTGTTTTTTACAGGGTAGTGTAGCTAGAACCACGCCCAACCTTCTTAGTTGCCTCTTAAGACATGCGTGGCAAGTAACAGTGGTTCTATTCTTTACACTCCTAATTTGGGCCATGGTAACCACTAGGGCGACTGAGTATTTTTAAAAATTCATTTATTTACTTTATTTTACACTACAAAAAGATATAACCATGTGAAGAATAACAAAACCGATTCTATTTGAATCTTTACTCCTCTCTTAGTGGAATCATGAACACTGGTTTGTTATGTTGGCCCCATATGAATTCAGATCTCTGAATGACTTTTACGTGAAGGTCTGCTTGTGTCCCTGACCTGAGCCCTACTCAGACTTCAGTGGTACTTGTAATTTAGATCCCTAAGTAAAAAAACAAGGTCTTTTATAGTCCAACCTCGTACCATAAAAGGGTTTAAATGCCAAAGGGTTGACTTCATTGCACCGGGTTTTACCCCATACGGCTCAGTATCTCTCCACAGAGATGGCACGCCACCTGCCGAGAGTTTTGCACAAAGCACAAACTCTGTAGCTCCAGCAACAATCCTAGGGTCTCTGGAAAAACTGCACTCGTGGAACAGAATGACGCTGTCCGGACTTGAACCCATGATCTTCGACTCACAAGGCAAAGGGCGTAACCACTTAGCTACAGAGACCCCAACCCCGTACCATGTGCACACCAGGAATTTTTGGCCTAAACTGGCCTCAAATCTAGAAATGTCCATGGTATGAGGTCACTAGGGCAGAGTGTTATCTTCTCTATTGGTGATGCCCATGAACACTGTAAATCTTCTACACACACAATTGAAGAATATATTCACAGAAACTAGTGGCAGGATGGCAACATCTTCATAGAATATAGCATAGTTTTCCCTAAAATGGTACTGTTGACTGTCATGTAAGCTTTCTATGATCCTCCTTCCTTTCTTTCGTTCGCTTGAAATATTGTCTCTTGTATAAATTACATTGTTTTTTGTAGCTCACACAGAGGACAGTGGAGTATTTTGTCGAGTGTTGTTTCGTTAGGTCAGTAAGTTTGCCTCAGTATATCATATTCAGGACAGTCTTGAAGTATGTGCTCTGCAGTCTGATGTACCTGTCCACATGGCTTGGCTGAATTGCCAGCTTTCTATGATTAGTACAAGACTGTTGATATCTCCATCAAGTCCATTCTAGTATGGTACTGGTGACGGCTATATAAACTTCCCATAGACAGACTAGACTAAGATCTCCCACAACACATCGCCGAAGGATAAGCACTAGAGCTCCAAATGGTACTGAAGATTGTGAACGTACACCCTTTCTTGGTGTTAGGCTGTTTATATATGACAATAGAATGATAAAATGGCGAAAAAGAGGAGAGAGAGAGAGAGAGAGAGAGAGAGAGAGAGAGAGAGAGAGAGAGAGAGAGAGAGAGAGAGAGAGAGAGAGAGAGAGCTCCCACAAATAGTAATCAGATATTATGACTTAACCATGTTTGGACAGCTGATGATAGATATTATTTTTTGTAATTGAATTTAGTCGTCTAGTTCCCCCCATTCTGATCTAAGAGTAACTTTGACAGTTGTTTTGGCCACTTCAGGTGGTTTCCCTATGTCAGTGTTTTGGTTAACCTACACCTTGCTTGGTGAGTTTGGCCATGTGTTGCCGGGGCTGGCAAGGCGAGCAAAGAATAGTACCAATGTAATTTACACTGCATATCGTAAGAGGCGACTGAGGTAAAGGTCTAGGAAAGCTACCCTAGTAAATAAAAAGCGTTGCATAAATCAGATGTACTAGCATACTTGTAGGCGCATAACTGGCACAACGAACAATCACTCTTAGGCTCAGATCACATACAAATCACAAAGAATGGTTTAACAAGTGATCGATATGGATCATTCAAAGAAGAAGAAGAGATTTGATGCATTTGTTGTATCATTTTCTGAGCAAATATCTACCTTGAAGAGCTTGTGAAAATGGATCCCGTATTCCCGGGAAATGTCTGACATGCTGAAATGTAAAGTGTTATTTTAGCAAGATGCAGCTTTCTTTACAATTTGCTGATGGTGATGATAATACAAGTTCAAACATAATAACTGCTGTTACAGTGGTTAAATTTATATGTAACACAAAAAGTATGTAGGCAGGGAAGTCACTTGACCATGTCAGCACTCTGGCCACCAAATCATGCCTGCACTCTAACCACTTGACCATGTCAGCACTCTAGCCACCCGACCATGCCAGCACTCTAGCCACTTGACCATGTCTGCACTCTAACCACCCGACCATGCCAGCACTCTAGCCACTTGACCATGTCTGCACTCTAACCACCCGACCATGCCAGCACTCTAGCCACTTGACCATGTCTGCACTCTAACCACCCGACCATGCCAGCACTCTAGCCACTTGACCATGTCTGCACTCTAACCACCCAACCATGCCAGCACTCTAGCCACTTGACCATGTCTGCACTCTAACCACCCAACCATGCCAGCACTCTAGCCACTTGACTATACCAGTACTCTTAACCACTGGATTATCAGCAGTCTAACCAATTCACTATGCCAGCACTCTAGTCACTTGACTATACCAGCACCCTTAACCACTGGATTACCAGTATTCTAACCAATTCACTATGCCAACCCTCTAGCCACTTGACTATACCAACACACAAACAGTTGACATATATCAGCACTTTAAACATGTCAATGCTCTACACCTACAGAAAACAACATTGATAAATTATTCCATATTGACACGCTACTCCGGAGTGGTTACCGGGGCTCAAATTTGGGGTGTAAAGAATAGAACTACTGTTACCTGCCACGCATGTCGTAAGAGGCGACTAAGGAGGTTTGGCTGAAATCTGATGCACATGTCCTAAATGTGTACAAGTCTATGCGTTTGGGGGCCTACCAAACCAATGTGCAACGTATACACGTTCTTGGCAAAGATCAAACATCACAAAGAGTGATTAAAATTGGTTGTAATGAACGAACGCAAAGAAGAAGAAGAGACACGCTAGACTCAATTGTCTTGTAGATTTATGCTTTCTTCCATATTGTCCCTAATACTTTACCTTTCATACACAACCTTATCCTAAAAATTGACAGACTTTAATAGTATTTCTATCACAACCAGATTTTGATCGCATGTTATGAACTTTGTGGAAATATTTTTTAGCTTCTTCTTCTTCTTGCAATCGCTATTTGGATGATATACTATCAGATATGTTTTTATGATAAAGTCAACTGTTGTATGGAGCTAATCTCTAGTGTAGTGTAGTTTTGAATGGCGGTGACTTAACCATGTGTAGGTTACTCAACAGCATAAGTTTTATCCGAAGGTATAATCATCATATTTAAGCGTTAGATGCATGTTAATTTGGTTTCTGGTATGCATTCTGGAATAATATCGCAGACTTCAGCACCTTTCCAGAGGAAGAGAGAACTCATCCTCCTTATTCAAGCTAGAGCAAACATGGCATGTCTGAAATGGTCAACAATGAAAAATCATACGCCATCCTATTCCTGTATGTCCATCATTGAACACAATATTCCCCTGATGAACATCGCATGTGTAGAATTTGAAAGCATGAATTTGTCATGTTCTCAAAGAATAAATAAATTTCAGCAAACTTCTTGAACACTACAAAACATATTTAATTAGAACAACAAAATGTAATCAAATCAATTACCTTGATGTACTCAATCTCTGCCTGGGAATCTGGGATACCTGTGCAGTTTTTGTGCTCTCTCATAGCGTTATCTTTCACAGATGATGCTCCAAATCTTCTAACAGCTCGGCTAGGAAAGTAGTGCTCAGGCATAAATATGTTTTCTTCCAAGATGACCCGATTATGGTCTCCATATTCAGCTTGCATTGCAAGACCAGCTAACAGAACAAGTGTGTCAAAGTCACATGTAACTCTTTCTTCTAAGACATCTCTACGTAGTTGAAGGTAGAGGAGGTGATAGCTGCTCGCATGACTAAGAAACAACAAGAGAATATTCATAGATTTATTTAACAAAGGATTCCAGCCAACTGATTCATTTTAATTTCATAGATTTATTTATCAAAAGGAATCCCAATCAACAACTGATTCACTTTAATTTCATAGATTTATTTATCAAATAGAATCCCAATCAACAACTGATTCACTTTAATTTCATAGATTTATTTATCAAATAGAATTCCAATCAACAACTGATTCACTTTAATTTCATAGATTTATTTATCAAAAGGAATCCCAATCAACAACTGATTCACTTTAATTTCATAGATTTATTTAGCAAAAAGGAATCCCAATCCACAACTGATTCAATTTAATTTTCAGTCATCTAAGAGGACAGATAATTGGTTATGGAACCAGTATCACAGCACTTCACAGTATAGGTACTCAGTCTTCACCAGCAGATGTTGAATGATATGCAAGTTGGTTCCTAAGGACTCTGTTTAAACAAACTCCTTGATTAATTGGACCATCACCCACCATTGCACATCAGTGAATAAACATGTGTGCTCAGATTTCTTTCTTACACATGAAGAGCTTAGCATCAGTGCACAAACTCTTTAGCACTGACAAAGGTCCTCGATGTCATTTTGAATCTGTTGATCTGGGCGTAGTCCTGGGGACTTTTGGTGCTGATCTGATGTGTGTGATTCCAGGTTGTCTCTGTTGTTGGATTTGTATGTTGGCTGAATGGCGTGCTGCTGGTAATCAAGTCGGCGGATGGACTCCAACATGGCATATAACAATGTACACACAAAACAATGAATAAATATACAAACATAACAATATCAAGATAGGATATCATTTTCTAACTAATAGCAACCATTTATAAAGTGTTCTAACAAAGTCATAATGTAACAATTGTAAATTTACCGAAAGTCTGTGAGGGATTCTGGGTAGAACTTGACCCTGACATAAAGGGTAAAGGTTGCATGAATAGCCTGACCTTTTGGTCCATCTTTCCAACCATCAGGTGCTACTTTATGCAACTTTGTGTCAGTGTCCAAGAAAAAGTGTTCCCCTTCTGTAACAAGACAAAATTGTATACACTAAAGAAAATAGTATATGCTATCAAATAAAATTGTCTACACAAGAGATCAAGAGACCTCGTAGTAGTTAATATATGATAACTGATATCGAGTTCCTGATGTAAATTTGAAGATGATAAAAATTTGGTAGGAATTTATTAATCTTTTTTTAATTTTGCATGGGCGGAGAGTGAGAGCCGCGGTAGCGTAGTTGTTAGTGAACTCGCTTCTCAAGGCTGGTGGTCTGGGTTCAACTCCCGCAGTGTGCGTGGAATTTTTCCCGACCGCGACGGTCTCAGGTCGACCCAGCCTCAACTGGGTACCAGACATGCTCTGGGAAAGTAAAGGCGCCGGTGTGATGCTGACCACATCACCCATCGTGTGCTGACGGTCAATTAAAAAATAAAAATACAGGCCTAACACTGTATTGACCTATATACCACGAGGTATGAAAGGGTTCCTTTACTTTTTTTTACTTATGGGCGGAGACTTTGCAGCCTACACTTATCAATTTTCAAAGTTCAG
Source organism: Arion vulgaris (assembly GCA_020796225.1). Classification (NCBI taxonomy): domain Eukaryota; kingdom Metazoa; phylum Mollusca; class Gastropoda; order Stylommatophora; family Arionidae; genus Arion; species Arion vulgaris. The sequence goes on from CM036757.1 coordinate 71,159,754, forward strand.
TTACCAAGCAATGGAAATGTAACATGCTACATTTATTCACACAATTAATTACCATGCTCAAAAATCTTACATGGAATGGTACCAACAATGTGGATTCTCCATGGATTCATGGAGGCAACTCATCTCTGGACTTCTGAGCATAAGAAACAGAACGTAGAAGAAGAAATCTGAATATAAGATAAATTGAGTGCCCACCTAAAAGACTGAGTGTTGATGTTGTTAAGGGCTAATGCAACTAAAGGGGATTATGATTTTTCTAAAGTGTTGGTACACTTCAGTAAACACAGATATGGAAACCAATCTAGCTCAGAAATGATTGAGAAGTTAATAAGAAAAGTATCTGGTCAAAATACCTTCAGGATTAGTGCTGACGAGGACCTAAGACATACTGAAAGAGATGACAAAAGATTGTCACCCACCTACAAAAAGTGGCACTGGTAATAGGCTGCATCATCTACAGTCCGACTAGGCAAGTAAATACAAAGAAGTCAAGCACCCTTAACAAAATTCTGTGCTCTTCTTCTTCTTCTTTGCGTCGTTCTTTACGACCAATTTTAATCACTCTTTGTGATATGTTTGATCTTTGCCAAGAACTTGTATACGTTGCACATTGGTTTGGTAGGCCCCTAAACACATAGATTTCTACACATTTAGGACATGTGCATCCGATTTCAGCCAAACCTCCTTAGTCGCCTCTTACAATATGCGTGGTAGGTAACAGTGGTTCTATTCTTTACACACCAAATTTGGGCCCGGTAACCACTCGGGCGAATTCTGTGCTGAAAACTAATGTGTCGAGTAGAAATATCACAGTTCAATGTAAACTGAGAAAGTAAAAAAGCATAATATTCAGAACAAACATAACAAATTAATGAAGAAGATGCAGGTGATAATGATAAAAATTTCAACAATCTTTCTTCTTCTTTTCTCTCTCCTCTTCTTCGTTGCGTTCGTTCTTTACAACCAATTTTAATCACTCTTTGTTGCGCCCGCCTGCCCAGTGTGTTCGTAGCGCGTTGTACTGTGGGTGACTAGCCCTTTGTGAGTGCGGGTTCAATTCCGCGGTCTGGCAGAAAAGCCACAGGTTACCCAGATTCACGGTGTTCGTGGCACCGAACCGAAGGGTTAAAATGTCCATGGCACCAAGCCAAAGAGCTGAAAGCTCAAGTGCTTCTGAATCGGGAAAAAAATCACTCTTTGTGATATGTTTGATCTTTGCCAAGAACAAGTATACGTTGCACATTGGTTTGGTAGGCTCCTTCTCCTTCTTTGCGTTTGTTCTTTACGACCAATTTTAATCACTCTTTGTGATATGTTTGATCTTTGCCAAGAACATGTTTACGTTGCACATTGGTTTGGTAGGCCCTAAACGCATAGACTTCTACACGTTTAGGACATATACATCCGATTTCAGCCAAACCTCCTTAGTCACCTCTTACGACATACGTGGCAGGTAACAATGGTTCCATTCTTTACACCCCACATTTGGGCACTTGTAACCACTCGGGCACTTCTTTTCCCTTATCATGTTTTGCCTCACAGCATCAAGATAAGAAGAGATTTCTAGAACAGGCTTTTGTGTGTATTACATGAAGTGTTTTTAGCGCCTCTGTTATCTCTGAGTCCATCTTTGCGTGGACTGCCTTTTACTGTATAAGAGTAGCATTGCTATTTGAGGCGCACTGTATGTTGGTAATCTGCTCATGTGGTCGAACCATTTAATTTGTTGTTTCTTAATGAGTGCTGTACTCACTTTTTTCCTGATTTCATTTCTAAACCATTTTCTTGATACTCCCAGCATACTGTGTAGACACTTCATCTCTTATGGGGTCTCAATGGTGAAGTGGGTAAGTCGTTTGCCTGTCGTACGAAAGGATGTGGATTCGAATCCGAACCAAGATACATGTACAATTTTTTCATGAGACCCCTAGGATTGTTGCCAGAGCTACGGAGTTCGTACAATGCTCTCGGCAGATGGCATGCCATCTCTGCCAACAGGGACAGAGCCATATGGGGAAACCTGGTGCAATGAAGTCAATCCTTCGACCTTGGACTTCATCTCTGCCATGACTAGTTTAAAAATAAACTGTAACTGAAACAAATTATGTTGTTTCACTGTCCACTTACCTGACATGTATGTCAGTCCAAAGAAGAAAAAATCATCAAAGTCCAGATAAGGAATGACTGTGTCAAAAAGCTGTTGTCCAGTACTACTTGGATCGAGAATAACCTCCAGCTTTTGACCAGTAAGGCTCACAATTGTAAGCTTTCTCAGCAGAGTAACATTCTTCAAATTCTGTCGAGATTGTATATATAAGATTGTATTTCAAGATTAGACAAGAACTTCTCCCACCACACCCATCTGTTCATAATATCTTTTACACTAGTCTTCCACAATTACAGAATGTGGAGCGTCTGGTCAAATGGATTAGATGCACGGCTCCCATGCAAGATGCACGGCTCCCATGCAGGAGGCCCGGGTTCAATCCATGGTAATACCAAGGAGTTTTGGTTTTTTCTGTCGGGGCGCAAAGAAAAATCCTAACCTGAAGTTTCGCTGCAACTGCACTAGTCATTAAATTCCACAGACACATATACCCCCTGTTCTACACAGCCCAAAAAGCGGTATTAAAGGCAAGAAAGACAGGTTTTGAGGTGTATTTTAACCACAATTACAGAACATATGCAGATTCTACAATTTGGCATTGGCTGTTCAATAGTGAAAACTTGCAGACATAGTTGGAAGATGAAGAAAAATATTTCAAGATAAACAAATTAAGAATATAAATTTTCATTCTTCCACAGTTGCCTTCTTTTTAAAAAATATTATTTTATTCACGACAACGCTCGTGTGGTACTGGGGCCCGCAAGGGAAGCAAAGAATAGTACCACTGCGACCTACAATGCATGTCGTAAGAGGCGACTGATGTAGGCCCTAGGAAGCTACCCTAGTAAATAAAATGCAGTGCAGAAATCAAATGTGCTGGCCTACTTGTAGGTGCATAACTGGCACAACGTACAATCGCTCTTAGGCTCAGGTCACATACATATCACAAAGAGTGGTTGACAGGTGGTCGATATGGAGTGTTCGAAGAAGATTACGACAAAAATATATAATAGAGGGATATATGCAGTTTAGTATTCCTAATTGCAGACAATAACAGATAGTGTTACAGTGCAAACTGTGTTGATAAGTGAACCGACAACAGTGACTCAACATTGAAATTGATATGAGAAATAGCATAGAAACAGCATCACATCATTTTAGCATTGTAATTGTAAGACACATTGCTAAAGCTTTTGGGAATAGTGGGAATGGAAAAGTGTGTTAAGTTCCTACTTGTTGGCTTGTTGATATCCTCATTTTGGTTGGGATAGGTTATTTATGAATACATGGTCAGTGTCCAGCAGATTCTTCTGTTCATTAGTTCTGCCATTACCCTTTCAATTACTTGCTCCTTATTTTGCTAGTTAGGTAGAGAACATGCTCAGCTTTCAGAAAAGGCAGACATTCACTTGCAGTGGATTCCAGATATCTCATTGTGGCATTGCAGGCAATGAGAGTGCTGATGTCTTGGTTAAGGAAGGCAGTGTAAAATAGCAAATTTACCAACCCTTGTCTTTTCAAGAGATCAAAACCCTCATACAGAGAAAATCTACAGTAGACTGGAAGACAAACACTGGATATGATTATGGAAAAGACTTCCTCAAAAACCTAAGCAGAACAGACCAGGTCATTACATTTCGACTATAAACCGGACACTGTAGACTCAGCAGACACTTATATAAATTAGGAATATGTCAAACAGCTCTCTGCCAGTGTCAACAGGTATAACAGACATCAGAGCATGTCCTGCTAGACTGTCCTCTCCAGGGTGAGCTGAGTAGCAACATGTGGCCCCACCCAGTCAATCTAAAAACTAAGCTATAGGGAAACCTGATAAACCTGAAGCTGACTGCTCAGTTCGTGGTCCACAGTAAACTAAGTGCATGACGAGAGATCGCTGAAGAAGAAAAAGTTTTGCTAGTCTATCTGCCTTGTCATGCCTTGTAGTACACCTATGTGTGCTGGTACCTACTGGAAATCTTGATGTTGAAATTATGTATAAAACTGGTTTACAAACACTTACAAACACAAGTAATGGTAAATGAATAATTGAAACACAGACATTTTAAAAAATAACTTACATCTGCAAGTGGCAAAGCAATTTTAATAGCAGGTTTCATACTCTCAAATATATACTGTGAGCCATAGTATTCCTGTTGATGAAGATGAAAACAATTATCTTGGTAACTTAACTCATTGCCTACTCAACATCTTTTTAAAGACTATTACCTAACTCAATAAGATCATAACATCTTTTTAAAGACTATTACCTAACTCAATAAGACCATAACATCTTTTTAAAGACTATTACCTAACTCAATAAGACCATAACATCTTTTTAAAGACTATTACCTAACTCAATAAGACCATAACATCTTTTTAAAGACTATTACCTAACTCAATAAGACCATAACATCTTTTAAAAGACTATTACCTAACTCAATAAGACCATAACATCTTTTTAAAGACTATTATCTCACTCTAAGGTCGTAACATCTTTTAAAAGACTATTAATCACCCTTCTGTTGCCGGTGCCCATAAGGGAGCAAAAAATAGTAACACTGTGAGCTACAAGGCATGCCGTAAGAGGTGACTGAGATAGGGGCCTAGGGAAGCTACCTAGTAAATAAAAAGCATTACAGAAATCGGATGTGCTGGCCTACTTGTAGGAGCACATCCACAACTGTCACAATGTACAAGCACCCTTAGGCTCGGATCAGATACTTTTTCTTTGAACGCTCCATATTGACCACTAGTCAACCACTCTGTGTGATTTGTATGTGATCTGAGCCTAAGAGTGATTGTATGTTGTGCCAGTTATGCGCCTACAAGTAGGCCAGCACATCCGATTTCTGCACTGCTTTTGATTTACTAGGATAACATCCCTAGAGCCTACAGTCTCCTCTTATGACATGCATTGTAGGTTGCAGTGGTACTATTCTTTGCTTCCCTTAGGGCCCGGCACCACACGGCGGGATAACATACAAATCACAAAGAGTGGTTAACAAGTGGTCGATATGGATCGCTCGAAGAAGAACTGTGAAATCCAAGAGCTCTAAATTGTGACCTACCCTCTGTTTCGGAACATGACCTGTTACGGTCTCAGTTGAAGGATTTAATGGTCTGGAATATTGTAAATGCTGCATCTGCTTCTGTGGATTTGCTTGCTGCTGAATTTGCTTTTCATTCTGCTGCTGTGGCTGTCTTCGCTGTACTCTCTGGGGATCTTGTTGAAGTAAGGCCATATGAGATACAGGAACTGACTGGGTTGTCAGCAGCTCTTCAGCTCTTGAAATATAAACAAACAATGAAAATTATTATTCAATAAATACATTGAAAAAAGCAGACTGCGAAACATGAGTTATACTTTGTTCTATTGATGACTGATTGTTAGTCAATTGCATATTCTTTACAGGACTTTGTGAATCAACCCCAGCTTTTTAACACTGTTTGTGAAGTTTTTTCTAGGCATTATTACATTCAGTAATTTCCCATTGCTTTCTGAATGGGTGGTGCCATCACCCTTTTGTAAAAATCCACAAAACAATTTACAACCAAACTATCCGCAGCAAGATTCGAACTCAGAACGTCGGGGTTAATAGACCAAGTCACTATCCCTAAGCCAGACACCATCAATTGTACATACATAATTGTACACAATTGATCCGCATAAATATGCACAATTGTACATAATTTATTGTACATACCACAGAAATGATAAGATTGGTTAAACAAGAACAGAGAAGATTAAAGCATAATGCATTCTTCTGTCATAATTAACACAATTTTTTGTCTAATCAAAATGTATAACTAAAATTGTGTCTAATAAAAACAATTTAAAGACAGAAGTTATGGTTATCTCAAAAAAGCAGAATCCAAACAAAATGCACCATCACAGTAAATGAAACGGAGTTGTGACAAGTAATTCTTCTTCTGCATTCACCTGCTATGAATTCAGGCCATGGTGACTGGTGTGGCGCTTCTTTTTTGCGTGAAAGACTGCTTATTATTTTATTGGTTTCCTCGCCCTACAAGCGGGTCCTTTCCAACTTCAAAGGTAGACAAGTACATCAATTTAAATACCTCGGAGTCCTGATAACATTAGATGGCAGATGCAGATTAGAAATAAAAGACAGGATAGGGCAGGCCAAAGCTGCGTTTCAGAAAATGAGAAGCATTATATGCAACAAATCACTTTCAATTTAGGTCAGAATGAGTTATTTACTGCTATATAGAGTCAATACTGACATACGGATGTGAGTCATGGACAGTAAACAAACATAGAAAAATCTATGGAAGCCATAGAGAAGTGGTTTTACCGAAGAATGATGAGAATTCCATGGACTGCTAACATGCAATATAATAAAGAGGCAATCATCATTTTTCGGACATGTAATGGGAAAGGGAGGCTTAGAACACATTGTGACAACCAATATAATCGAGGGGAGTGGAAGACAGAGAGAGAAAATTTTGGACAGCCTGACTTCATGGCACAGAAAAGCGTCAACATCTGAGATGATAGCAAACACCAGGGACTGAGATTTGTGGAGATCCATGATCTCCTACACCAGTCAGCACGGCACCTGATGATGATATAACACATGTCTATTACAAGATCGTTGCATCACCAAATGGGTATGTGCATCGTAGTAAGAAATCTGGTTGGAGTTTTATAGTAAACGCAGGTCGACAAGGCAGGGTCGTTGTTAATCGGAATGGAGCATACAAGATAACTACTTTTAATATGAGAATGGATTCTATGAAAATTGAGGCTGAGACCATTACTGCCACCCTCTAATGGCTATCTGATATTCCATTTACTATGGCAATTATCGTATCCGATTCTCAGTTCATGTTTTGGAAGATCCTAAATGGCTAGTGCTGGTATGAGTGGATGGAGAATGGAGGTGATGAGAACGGAGGTTGAAATCATTACTGCTGCCACCTACTAATGGCTACGTAATATCCGACTCTGAGTTCATGTTTCGGAAGATACAAAATGGCTAATTTTGGTATATGTGGATGGCATCTATAGATGCTACCAACCCCCAAGGTCTTACATAAATGACAAACAAGGATAAAGATGAGCAACAAAAAAGTCAGGGCTAAATCAGAATGGACGTTGATGAAACTGTACCTTAAGTTATCAATATAATCTCCACTGTTGAACATCAGTGATAGCTGACTTCCTGTATCGGTATCTACATCCTTGCCATAATTTACAGCTGCTGCAGATCCATACTGTGCATGGAGATCTGGCTTGTAGGTGCCTGCTCATTGAAATAAAAAAGGTAAGACAATCTAACTTCACAGATTCTGCACCATTAATTATCGGCAAAACACTTGAAAATAAAGTACAGTAATTATACAAAGTTGAACAACAAAAAATTTAACAAAGTTTCGGATAAATAAAAAGTCCTTTATCAAGCACAAAATACAGAACAAACAGAATGGAGACTATGGTACTATACATTAGACATACAGTGAGACGATAAATTCTATTAATAGCACACAACAATCTATTTACTTTATATATTAGTTTTATTACTATGTCTTGTAAGGAAAATACTTTCAATTCAAATTCATTTGCTATATTTAGCAACATTTCGACACATTTCTTCATTTAGCAACATTTTATCCAACTGTAACAGCTCCAGGGTTGACACAGAATCAATTGGGCGTAACAGAAAGATTTCTCTCTCTCTCTATCGCGATCCCCAGAGAAAGATTTGAAAGTAAAGGCACCCCGATACAGTAGATACAAAGCAAAGGCGGACCTCAGAGATAAGAGACGACAAAAGACACTGTTTATCTTCTTCTTCTTCTTCGCGTTCGTTCTTTACGACCAATTTTAATCACTCTTTGTGATATGTTTGATCTTTGCCAAGAACGTGTATACGTTGCACATTGGTTTGGTAGGACCCTAAACGCATCGACTTTTACACATTTAGGACACATGAATCCGATTTCAGCCTAACCTCCTTAGTCGCCTCTTATGACATGCGTGGCAGGTAATAGTGTTTCTATTCTATACATCCCAAATTTGGGCCCCGGTAACCACTCGGGCGACACTGTTTATGAAAGCACACACAAAAGCCTGTTCTAGAAATCTCTTCCTGTCCTGAAGATGTGAGGCAAATCAGGACAGGAGAAAATAGAAATAAAAGACGCATAGGAAGGCTCGCTCCAGGTGTCTTCTTTTTCTACCTGACGCCGAAAGGCAACACAAGATTTAGAGAATAGATAGATAGATCAATCATAAATATAAATTAGTGATTAGTGAGGGTCATCATCATCGCATTTCTGATAGGTCTACAGGTGTTCAGATCTCATCCTCAACACTTCCATCAGTGTAAGGTGACTGATCACTTTAGTAGTTTTGTTTTGATTATTCAAACTCTTTGCAACACTAGCAAAGAGTTCATGTATCGCAGCTCCCGGTTTCAGTCTCATCTCTTTCACTCTGGATAGGGATGCAAATTACAACAAGTTTGTTGAAAAAACCAATTCAATCTGTTTCCATTACGGCATTAATAATGTCTGACCTGTCCGCCTATTAATCACTGCTATGTCTGCCAGCCGATCTGTTCGCTCATTGCCCTTCACGCTCGCATCACCCAGTACAAAAATAAATGTTATATAGATCATTTGTGATGTGTTAAATGTGTCAAGCCATGCATGTCATATGCAGCCAGACTGGATTTCTTGAGCATGTTCATCGAGTCACTTAGAATACATGCATGTTTGTAATCCTGTGAGCAAAATATGTAAAATTCTGTCTGCCCTATGTCTTACTTTTATTATTAACTAATATTAATATTAATAAAGGCAGTAGGACATACCAAGAGTGTAAGACATGAGCGATGACATGGATCGATTCTCAGACATGTTATCTAACATTTCATGCGACAACAATGTTGGGGTCATCAGACGACTTCGAACATCATTCAAAGCTGATGGTGCTTGTCCCAATCTGCAAATTATTTCAAACACACAAAAATTATTCATAAAAATAAATTAAAATAAGAAAGTTTTTTAAATTAAATTTCCGGTAGCTTTTTCAGACGTTGGGGTATGAAGTGCTTGTTACTTCACATTTCTAGACCCTAGTAAGCAAGAGGTAGGATGGCCAATTCCTTTCCTCGAGCTGGAATGTCAAGTGTGGGATTCAACCTGCAATCTTATTGTGTCCAAGTCGATAGGCGAATGCTTATGCATTACGCTAATCCCTCCCACAAAATAAATTACTAGTTCCAGTCCGACACTGAAGACTAATTATTATGTATCTGCTATAAACTGTGTGTTCTGTTTAGCTTATATCAAGCACCATAACTACATTGAAGACAGGCTGTATTGTATGTTATCTGACTGTAGCATGATAAACTAACACTTGCTCACTGCTTGATGTTTCCTTCTTCGCTGAGCACACCTCCATAGAATGGGTCTCAGGGACTCGGCTACCTGCAACTGTGGAGCATTATCGATATAAGGGAAGACTGCAGTAAAACTATGTTGCAATGGCAAAACACGTAAAAACAAAGTACTGTAGTTTTACAAAATACAAAAACAATACACAGCAACGTTTCTACCAAAAGGTCTTTATCAAGCAAAGGATACAAGAGAAGTGAAGAATTTCACATCTTACACAGCACACAACTGTGGGATTTTAGGGATGTTAGGAATTTATTGTCTGATTCTACATGTTGTGTGCCGTGTAAGAAATGAATTTTTTTTTTAAAAAAGGCTACGGAGGGAGAAGATTAAAACAAACTGCAATGAAAAAATGGAACGCTCTAATAAAAGAAATGCATTACCTGGCCTGCTTAAGCCTAATCTGTCTTTCTTTAAGCTGAATGTATTTCTGATATGCTGGACTGCCTTGCCTCAAACCAAGTAAACCTTCAACAGTATGTGCTGCTGCATATGGTGGGGCCTTTCAGAAAAATAAAAAGTCAATGTCATAAAATATTAGAAAAAGAAATATGATTATGTATCTGTTTCACTGGAATATTTTCTAATACATTTCATCATTATTATTAAGTGTTGTTCCAGCTGGCATAGGCAATCATGGATTCTACAAATCTCTGTCACTAGTATTCGCTATCATCTCAGATGTTGACGCTCTTCCGTGTCACGAAGTCAGGCTGTCTAAAATTGTGATTTTCTGTCTTCCTCTGTCTCGTCTCCTTCGATACCGGTTGTCATAATGTGTTCTAAACCTTCCCTTCTCATCATGTGTCCGAAAAATGATGACTGCCTCTTTCGTATATATCTTCTTCTTCTCTTCCACCATTTACTTTTTTATAGAAGTGTTGGGGAGGGAGGGGGATGTACTGATCTCGTGTGTGCTTGTTTTAAGACACTTTGTAAGCTGATGTTAATTTTCATAAGGCTGTTCTTGACGCCGTCGCTCCATCTTTTGTGTGGTCTTCCTCTTGCTTTGTACGCATTATACTTTTTTTGTAGGGCTCTCTGTGGTAGGCGATACCAGGACATTCTTGTCAGGTGTCTAAACCATTTAATCTGTCGTTCTTTTATGAATTGCATGACTGGTTTCACGTCCAGTCTTACATATCAGGCTGTCATAATACATTTACTCCTTGGCAAATAGCTTGCTTTGTGCATTACATCCATCACTAGCATCCAATTGTTGAAGACTTACAAAGTCTTTGATTGTACCTGATATTTCTTAAAGAGAGCAGTTGCTAGTTATCATAGTTGTAGTTAACATCAAGAGCTGGTCAGGTCACAAGTTCTCTTTACTTGTTTGAAAAGTAAAAGACATATGGTTGGCTTTTTTGTGTTGATATCTCCAGTGTGACACACCCCTACTACCCAAATGAGTTGTGGATTGTTTTACTATCCGTTATTTGACAGATCTATGTTTAGATTAGCAGGAACTATGTAAAGCTTCATTTACATTGTGGTAATGATATTACTCATATTGTTGTAGTGGTGACAATAGAAGTGGCAGTGATAATTATGAATATAATACTTCTTCTTCTTCTTTGCGTTCGTTCTTTACAACCAATTTTAATCACTCTTTGTGATATGTTTGATCTTTGCCAAGAACGTGTATACGTTGCACATTGGTTTGGTAGGCCCCTAAACGCATAGACTTCTACACGTTTAGGAAACATGCATCCGATTTCAGCCAAACCTCCTCAGTCGCCTCTTACGACATGCATGGCAGGTAACAGTGGTTCTATTCTTTACACCCCAAATTTGGGCCCGGTAACCACTCGGCGAATGTACAAGGCGTGTTCAAATGAAAACGGGACTTGTAGATTTATTTAAAAAGTATCATACGCAAATTAACAGTTTCAACGGAATTAAATAAAGCAACCACTTGTGAATAAGAATGCACCTGGGTTCATCAGAAAAATCTCCGTATGCATTTAGGCAAGCATCCCACTGTTTAGGTAGACGTCGAATGCCGTCCGAGAAAAAGGTGCGTGGCTGCTCACTGAACCATGTGGTCACCGCTGTCTTCATGTCTGCGTCGCTGTTGAATCGCTGTCCCTTTAGTGCTTTCTTCAACGGTCCGAACAAATGGAAATCACACGGGACAAATCGGGACTATAGGCTGGGTAATGAAGAACTTCCCAATTCTTCTTTGCCAATGTTTCCTGCACAATTTTTGCGACGTGCGGACGAGCGTTGTCGTGGAGAAGAATCACACCTTGAGAAAGCTTGCCTGGTCGCTTAGCCTTGATGACCTTATGCAGCTTGTCTAAAGTGTCTTTATAATGGGTGGCATTGATGTTGACACCAGGTTCCTTAAAATCGTCAACAAAAGCCCTTCATGGTAAAAAAATGCGGTCACCATAACCTTCCCATCAGAAACCTGTGTCTTGAATTTTTGGGTTTGTGAACCTGGATGTTTCCATTGCATGCTGTCAATTTTGCTGCTCGGTTCATAGTGGTGGCACCACGATTCATCACCTGCCACAATGCTCAACAGAAATGCATCACCCTCTGTCCTGTAACGCATCAAGTGGTTCAAACTCCACCCCATCCGTTCTTCCTTATGGTGGTCAGTCAACATCCGTGGGACCCACTGTGAACACACCTTCCGATAGTTCAATTTCTTCCGAACAACCATGTGGGCTGTCCCAATTGACATATGGAATTCTTCTGCAAGCGACGAATGCTCCGCGACGGTCAGTCAGTACTGCTTTATCAAGCAAGGCTATGGCTTCTTCTGTTGCAACAATATGCGCCTGACCTGGCAGTGCAAGATCTGCTGACAACGCTCGTCCGCACGTCGCAAAAATTGTGCAGGAAACATTGGCAAAGAAGAATTGGGAAGTTCTTCATCACCCAGCCTATAGTCCCGATTTGTCCCTGTGTGATTTCCATTTGTTCGGACCGTTGAAGAAAGCACTAAAGGGACAGCGATTCAACAGCGACGCAGACGTGAAGACAGCGGTGACCACATGGTTCAGTGAGCAGCCACGCACCTTTTCTCGGACGGCATTCGACGTCTACCTAAACAGTGGGATGCTTGCCTAAATGCATACAGAGATTTTTTCTGATGAACCCAGGTGCATTCTTATTCACAAGTGGTTGCTTTATTTAATCTCGTTGAAATTGTTAATTTGCGTATGATACTTTTAAATAAATCCACAAGTCCCGTTTTCATTTGAACACGCCTCGTAATACTGATAACTTGAGCTGTAGTAACTCCATAGCATCCTGCAGTCCTTTCCATCATACATACACCAACAGAATGAAACATGGCCTCATGAACAAAGCTTACAGAGTAAGCTATAGGGAACTAGCGAGGAACTCCGATATGCAGCTTCATAGAGACAACCCATCTCATGATTTAGACGAGCATACGAAACCGATCACAGAGAAGATCTGTAGTAACACAGTGGGATGGGGTGCTTGCTTCTGCTGTGCGGCGCGTTCGGCGGGTTTCTCGCCGGGAGGCTCTCTCTGACCGGCGTGGAGCTTCCAATTCTGACGGGGTGAGGCTTGTCTTGACTTTCCACCCTCGTGGTTCCCTTGTGGGGAGGGTCTTGTTCCGTCGTCTCTCCATTCTTCAGTCTGATCCTGATACGCGTTCAGTCTTCCGGCACTGTCCATTGGTGGCGTGCGGACGGGACGGAGGCCTTGGGGGTGTGTTGGTTCACAGTCGCCTCGGGCCTAACATCCAGAGTCATTTTGGCACCATCCAGTGTGGCCGTGGCGCTGCAGCACTTGTGCTTATGTAATACAGACCCGCACGGTGTCTTTTCCAAAGGCCACGTTCGTTGTTGAAGACAGTTTCACGTGCGAGTCCCGTAATATTATCTATGCCATTATCTGCAAGCGGTGCAACAAGGCCTATATTGGGGAAACCGGCAGGAGACTCAGTGACCGATTCGCCCAACACTTGCGCGATGTACGCCAGTGCTCTGTGGCCCCTGTGGCTGCCCATTTCAGTGATGCTGGCCATTCGGGAGCTTGCGATGTCCGGGTCGCAGCCGTCCGATCGTGTTCCTCTGATGATCGTAGTCGATTTGCTCTGGAGAATCGGTTGATTTCTTTGTATGGTACCTTGCGACCACGCGGCTCAACGTATTACATTCTTATGCTTCTTAGTACTTTCTCTTCCCATGCTTTGTAATCTCTATGGGTATATGTTGCATGTATTAGATTCTTATGCTTCTTAGTACTTTCTCTTCCCATGCTTTATAATCTATATGTGTATATGTTGCATGTATTCAAGTTATATATTTACTAGATGTTTCATTGTTTCTTTTCTATTTCTAGTTTTTATGTGTGTTTTTGTGTTACATTTATTTCGTTATTCGTTTTATTCCAGATTTTCCTTAGATACGTTGGTATTTGGTCGTCCATTTGTGTTTCATTTTAATTTGTCACTCCTGTTTGTTCGTTTGTTGATAAAGGCCTTGTTGGTCGAAACGTTGCTGTTTATCGTCACTGTTTATGTATTTTGTAAAACTATAGTACTTTGTTTGTCGTGTTTCACTAGTAACACAGTGGTCTCAGTTCGATTATAAGTTGGAGTGGGACATTCCCAGGATTTCAGGTCAACCCAACCTCAAGTGGATACCAGAGAAACAATAAGAAGTAAAGACGACAACATGACCACATCAACCATCGGTAAAAAAAAACACTTGCATAACACTGTATTTTTGTTTTTTTTCCGATCCAGAAGCACTTGAGCTGAAAGCTCTTCGGCTCTGTGTCATGGACATCGTAACCCTTCAGCTCGGTGCCATGAACACCGTAAATCTGGGGAACCTGTAGCTTTTCTGCCAGTCCGCAGAGTTGAACCCGCACTTACAGAGGACTAGTCACCCGTAGTCCAACGCTCTACGAACACGCTGGGAAGACGGGCATAACACTGTATTAAGCAATATACCTCACGGTATGAACACAGGTACTTTACTCTTGCTGATGACTTGTGAATATAAAAAATAAAAGGTATGCTTTTCGATCGTTGAGGTATGTTGGGTAATACAGTGTTGGGTAATACAGTGTTGGGTCGGTACTTTTTCATTGACCGTAGTCAACATCACATCGACTGCCTTTACTTTACAGTGCTCTCTCTGGTACCCAGTTGAGGCTGAATTGACTTGAGATAGGAAAAATATTCCACGCCTACTATGGAATTATACCCAGTTGAGGCTGGATTGACTTGAGATAGGAAAAATATTCCACGCCTACTATGGAATTATACCCAGTTGAGGCTGGATTGACTTGAGATAGGAAAAATATTCCACGCCTACTATGGAATTATACCCAGTTGAGGCTGGATTGACTTGAGATAGGAAAAATATTCCACGCCTACTATGGAATTATACCCAGTTGAGGCTGGATTGACTTGAGATAGGAAAAATATTCCACACCTACTATGGAATTGAACTCAGACTATGAAGCTAGTTCACTAATAACTACGCTATTGCTCTCTCTTGTAAATATAATAATGATGATTACTACAACAGTGAGGATGATGAAATACTAGAGAACAATATATTATTACAAATCTCACCTGACTATACCTGCCTCTCAATTCAGAACGATCACTTTCTGTCGAACTCAATGATGTATTTAGAAAGTGAGTGTCTGTGGCTGCTGTGGAAATATTGCTGGCAACTCCTAGTGTCTTGTTTCCCCCATCATCTTCCATCACTCTTAAGTCTGTTCTATGTGGTGAGGTTGAACTTTGTTGGCTGGATGTCACAAAGCCAGAGTTCCAAGCACCTGAAATAACAAAATATTTTATAACTTTACTTCAAGATGCAAGAAAACATTTATTTATTTTACATAGCTAAAATACATAGCTAAACGTGAATTAATGACCCCTGGGTTTACCCATATGACTCCGTCTCTGTCTGCAGAAATGACATGTCCATCTGCCAAGTGTTGCACAAAGCCCATAGCTCCAGCAACAATCCTGGGGATCTCACGAAAAAATTGCACATGTGGCTTGATCTGGATTAAAACCCAAAACCTGTTAGCCTTTAAACTCTAGGTCAAAGTGTCCTGGTCTACACCATTGGGAGGTGTGGTTGGCTTGTGGGTTCTACAGGTCATCAGCAGGCAACGAATTTTCAAATTTTTGAAGAAAAAAACTAGAAGCACCAACTCTCTTAGACACAGAACCAGCTAAAGTTCGAAAAACACACAAAATAATTCTTCTTACCTCTACTTCGTCTAGGAGAATTTGATCTTGATCTTGATCTAGACCTAGATCGTGACTTCTGATTTTCCCGACGATGACGAACATGTGGACGAGGTCTTCGAGCTCTGCCCGGAATAGCACTCAATGTGCTTTGGCGACTGCCAGCACTTCCATAAGTGCTGTCACAGAATGAACTCTGAGAAAATAAGACAACTGTTAAATATATAAGAAAAATGGTTTCTTGCAATTCTGGGGAATAGTTTCAGATAAAACAGTCTTCAACAACAACAGTAGTAGTGACTGCTTTCTTTTTCTTCTTCTTTGTGTTCGTTCTTTACGATCAATTTTAATCACTCTTTGTGATATGATTTGATCTTTGCCAAGAATGTGTATACATTGCACATTGGTTTGGTAGGCCCTAAACGCATAGACTTCTACAGGTTTAGGACATGTGCATCCGATTTCAGCCAAACCTCCTTAGTTGCCTCTTACGACATGCGTGGCAGGTAACAGTAGTTCTATTCTTTACACCCCAAATTTGGGCCCGGTAACCACTCAGGTGGTAGTGATAGCTGAAACCATTGTTAACCCCAATTTGTGTTTTAGGTTGTCTTCTGTTCATGTGGTGTCTGTTGCGTAAATGAGCCAGAGAAAACTCCTTATATTCCTTCAATTGAAATATTGTCTATATATTCAACGTTGTCTCTTGTATAAACTTCACTGTCTTTTGTAGCTCACACGGAGGTCCATACAGTTATCTTTCTTCATGATGTCTTCAGTATGTACTCTTACTGCATTAATGTCATCATTTCTATCAATCATTCATTCATAACAAAATGTTATTCTTCTTCTTAGCTGTTGTTCAATATCTACACAATGAGTCTAGCTCTCTGGATGTATGTTGTTGTAGTTGTTAGTTCATCAAGACTTCCAAACAGCTTTGTGTGAATGTTTGCCCTTGTTGGCCAGTGTTCTTTCCGCATTTGATTCACCAGGTGACAATCTTGCAGGATGTGTTCGGCTGTCTGTCCACATGCACGTGTGGATGATGGAACCAGTCTTAGTCTTTGTAGGTACATCATCATTGGCCTCTTTGTCTCAGGAGACAATAGGTGTTGCGTCATGTAGTATGTTCTGTGCTGAATCACAACGTTTCATGTGGCTGTAAAGGCCTATTCTGGAGTGGCAATCCTTGCCACAGTTGCTGCAGGTAAAACTGGAGACTAGAGCCGATACATGGGATATTCTCTCTGCTCTCTGTGCTCTCTTTTCCTCCACATGTGATGTTGTTTTTCTCCTTTTCTTTTTGAGCCGCCCCTCACTGCCGCTCGCCATGCTTGCCTGTCTTTGGCCAGCCGCTCCCAGTGTTTTTGTCTATGCCGCATGAAGTTAGATCACGCTTGCAGGTGTCAATACAGTGTCATTGAAACTGATCAATGGAAGAATAACTTACAACAGCAATGAATGTGTTTAACTTACCGATGCACTGCTGCTGAGAACAGATTTGTAAAGTCTGGATAAAGTGTATGTGTGTGGAAACTTCTGTGAGTGCTGACTGGCTTGCAAGGTACAAGCCTGAAATATATACACACAAATAGAAACATAATAATAAGGCATTGAATACAGCATTAGATAGTGTAAAACTGAGCTAAAATAAAACAGGGACTGCATCAATGTGACTAAATAGTTTGATAACTGACTTTTCAACTCAAAAAGATTTTGATAAGGATCTGATAAGGTAGCGCACCAATCAATCCAGCTGTATATGAGTGTCTGACCCGGGAAATTAAAAACACCAAATTCAGATCTTGTCAATGCTTCACAAGATCCAAAATTGTAGGTTTTGGTATGAGTGGATGTAGTCTATCAAAGTTTCTAACCTCCAGAGGCTTAAGTCGATCTACTTCCTGGGCATGCAGAAATGAGAGAGCAGATAGGCTTGCATCAACAGCATCAATTGTTAGGGAGTTGAAGATGGATTATGAGGACATTCTTGGATCTCTTCGCGACTGCCTGTTGGATGAAGACACTAAAATAGATGTTGAATCAATCCAGTGATTTAGGCAGTTTGGATGTTACCCATTGTACAAGTAGACTTGGATGACAGAGGGGCAGAGTGAAGCGTGTGTTTAACCAGTGAGCCACGGGAAACATTAGTATGCATACTCTTATATATCTGTTGGGGGAGACTGAGAACCTATGGGTCTGCCCGGAGTGCACTGTCAGTTCGGTAACCAATCTTACAGCAAATATCTATTGGAAAAAAAAACTAAATTGAGACATGATCACCATGAACACAGTGATGAAGGTTTCAATGACATTGAACATTTTTAGGCAGAGGTATAGAGATGAGTCCTGCTTCGCATGAGGAGTTATGGTCTCGAAACATACTTGCCAAGACTTTGTTTCCCTCACCGTGGGCGTCTTAATAACAGATTCGCCTGGCTAATGAAACGATAAACATGATGGGGATGGTGATCGTTAAAAAAAAATAACTTAAGCTCACTCTTTCATTAAATCAATAAAATAAATAGCAAGTTTTAATGATAGAGCTTAAAATCTTAAAAAGGTCACCTCTAAAATGTGCATAAGGCCAAGTCTTACAGCTGCATTTCGCTCACTCATAGCTTGTAGAAGAGAGTCAAGGTCGTAACTAATACTCAAGACCTGAAACATGATAAGAGAAAGTTGGAGCTTACTTGGGATGTTCTCATAGGAATACCAGTCACATTTTAAATGTGTAATATGAAATACAAAATTATATGAACAACAGTGTATATGACTATATTTAATATATATATGTATATGGCCAGAACAACTGTTCCAGTAGCCCATTGATTGTTTACGTGTATATGTGTGTGTATATATATGTGTATAATATGTATATTTGTATATATATGTGTATAATAGAATAAACAATTGGGAATATACATGCTCTTAGTATTCTGATCTTTGTTTTTCTATCAGTTCCATTCCATACTGTTTATAGTTGTTTAATTTTTACACACTATAGTATGTAAAGATACTAGACTGGATCATGCGCAAATGCACCCAAGATGATCAACTAGGCAT
The DNA here is from genome assembly GCA_020796225.1 of Arion vulgaris. Taxonomy (NCBI): domain Eukaryota; kingdom Metazoa; phylum Mollusca; class Gastropoda; order Stylommatophora; family Arionidae; genus Arion; species Arion vulgaris. The sequence goes on from CM036757.1 coordinate 71,178,575, forward strand.
CAAATGGCTTAATAACAGCAGACTATTTGATCTTGACTTTGCCGATGACGTGGCCATATTGAGTTCAACCACACAAGCAACCCACAAACTAACGAGCAATCTTTGCACACTTGCAGAACAGGTTGGTCTCCAGATTAATTCTGCCAAGACCAAAATTATGGACCTCACAAACTCGACAGACAACATCGTAATAAATGGCCAAACACTGGAGAAAGTTGAACATTTTACATATTTGGGTAGTAAAGTGTCAAACAACGGAGACACGATGAAAGAAATAAACTCTGGTATTGCTATAGCAGCTAGTGCCTTCACTAAATTAACGAATATCTGGCAATCTCAAGACCTTAGTATATGCACAAAAGTTAAATTATTTAGGTCATGTGTGATTCCTGTACTGACCTACGGTTGTGAAAGTTGGAAATCAACAAAGAAAATTGATAAGAAACTGGACAGCTTTGAGAATAAATGTCTACGAAAATTATTAAAAGTCAAATGGAGTGATTTCGTTTCTAACAACACAGTGAGAGATAGAACACACCAACAACCCGTATCAAATATTATAAGGAAACGAAGGTGGAAATATTTAGGTCATGTTCTTAGATCAGACAAAAGAGACTAAATCGACAAGTCCTTATATGGTCACCAGTTGGGAAAAGAAAACGTGGAACACCAAAGACCACTCTTCGAAGAACCATCCAACAAGAAAGTAAACTATTGGGATGTAAAACCATACAAGATCTCCAACTGCTAGCAACGAACCGCATGACATGGAGATCTAAAACCTCTGCCCTATGTGCCTCCTTTGACGAAAGGAACAAACTAGTATGCAAAGATGAAAAGTTGTTAAGTATAACAATTTGTGTGTGTGTGTGGTGTGTGTATGTATGTATATGTGGGTGGTGTGTTTATGGTGTGGTAATCCTGGCTGTAGTGATATAAAAAGTACAACAAAAATGTTATGTCTAAAAGGTAAGCCTACAGTTGCGTTGAATACCTCATTCTCAGTTAGGCCAAACTCAGAAGCAACCTGGAGAGTCCGTCCCAGGGAGTAAACAAACATCTATGAAACAAAGATAGATGGATGAATCATGTTTCAGAATATTCTAATACTGAATGAAGATGAGGTTTAATTTGACCACAATAATATTTGTTGAGAAGGTGTGGGGTGGCAAGCACAGGACTTATAGAAGATATAGAAATGAAGGATAGACAGAAGAGAAAGAAACAAAGAACAAGTAGAGGAGATGGAAACAAAGAACAGATAGAAGATATGAAAACAAAGAAAAGAACAGATAGAAGATATTCTTCTTCTTGCGTACGCCCACTATGATTTCTGGTGTAGTCAGAGCACCTGGTATGGTGCTTCTGACGTCTTCTTCTTCAAATGCTCCATATCTACCACTTGTCAACCACTCTGTGTGATTTGTATGTGATCTGAGCCTAAGAGAGATTGTACGTTGTGCCAGTTATACGCCTACAAGTAGGCCAGCACATATGATTTCTGCACTGCTTTTAATTTACTAGGGTAGCATCCCTAGGGCCTACATTAGTCACTTCTTACGATATGCATTGTAGGTTGCAGTGGTACTATTCTTTGCTTCCTTGTGGGCCCCGGCACCACACGGGCAGCACTTCTGATTGATTTTTGAGCGACTGCCTGCTTTCCTTATCAGTGTCCCTTGCCATACAGGTGTGTCTTCTGACTTCACAGGTAATCATAGAAGATATGAAACAAAGAACAGATAGAAGAGATACATAAACAAATGATAGATGGCAGAGAAGTCATATCCCTTTTTGGACTTATGACCATGAGAAACAGAATGTAGAAGAGAATAATATAAAACAAGTTAGTTAGTTAGTTTGTTCCTTTCGTGCCAAAGGCGGCACATAGGGCAGAGGTTTTAGATCTCCATGTGATACGGTTCTTTGCTAGCAGTTGGAGATCTTGTATGGTTTTACATCCCAATAGTTTACTTTCTTGTTGGATGGTTCTTCGAAGAGTGGTCTTTGGTCTTCCAGTTTCTTTTCCCAACTGGTGACCAAAACAAGTACTGTACATAATAGTAGCTGTTCATCACAAACGATGTGTCCAAACCACTACAGTAAGTAAGTCAGCTTCTTCTTCTATATTTGCTCTACAATAACCACTTTTTAATCTACTCTTTATGATTTGGGTCACTGAAAATAAGTATGTGATGTCCCTAGTTTACTGTGAGGCTGGGATACTTGCCTCTTTTGGACAAGCATAAGGCCACTGCATAGGGCAGTGGAAAATCAAATAGGTGCTTTTGAATATAAGTGTTACAAGACGAGTACTCTGTATTTCATGGCAGAGAAGAGAACAAATAGATCTATTCAAAAGCACTCAAAATCAAAGAAAACTGGTTAATGCCACAAATAAGAAAATTGAAGTATTTTGTACATATAAAGAGACACAAAGGCTTGAAGTAGACCATTATGGAAAGAGGCATCCCAGCATAGAGGAAAACCACAGAGGATGGATTCAAGATGTAACTAATGATGTGACCATGACGACTGCAGAGGCGGGACATATGGCCTATGAGAGAAATTCTGAAGAACTGTTAGGGTGGCAAAGTTCCGTAAAATGAAGTGCGCTTGCAGTCTACAAAATTCCATCTCAACTGGGGATCAAACCAAGTTCACCCATCTAGAAAGCGAATGCATTAAACAGTAAGTTTGCAAATAATCTCTCTTTTACCACCTGTGATGTCTTTGTGGTCTCGAACATTGTTCTGACGTTCCAGAATCCTATTCTTAGTTTAGTTTTGACATCCAGCAGACTTGAATTCCCAGCGTGGGCTTCCTTGCGGCTTTCACCCATACTGTTCATGCTGACAGTGGTACTCTGTCTCAAGACCGCTGGACATCGAGAGCATTTTTTTCCTTTTGAAGTTTCTGTAACATTTTTTCTTTTTATGGGGCAGAGTTGTTAGCACTGCGCCCAACCCCAACCTGGAGGACCAGGAGGCCACATTTAGTCTGAATACATTCTAGGGGTCAGCGAAGTAGATGGACAGGCTTTGGACAGACGACAACTAGAACAGGGAAACCATCTTATACTCAGGAAGAGCAGCGGAATCATTCAGCAGGAGTTGCACTAATAATAAGGAAAGGATTGAATAAACATCTCTTAGAGTGGCACCCGATTAATGAAAGATTGTTGAAAGCCCGATTTAATGGGAAACAAGGAAAGCTAACTATCATTCAATGCTATGCACCCACTAACGAAGCCGAAGAAGAGGACAAAACACATTTTATAGAAGGTTACAGGAAATAGTGGACAAGGTTCCAGCTCAGGACGTTTGTGCATAATGGGAGACCTAAACGCAAAAGTTGGAAACAATAACAGACACAGAGAAGCAATAATGGGGAAAGAGGGATGTGGCACTGCAAATGAAAATGGAGAAATGTTGAGCAATTTTTGTCTAGAAAACAGACTGATCATAGGAGGCACATTGTTTCCACACAGGACCATACACAAGTACACATGGATATCCCCAAATGGAAGAGATGAAAACCAGATAGACCACTTTATGATCAACAGTAAATGGCGAAAGACATTACTTGATGTAAAGGTGAAAAGAGGAGCTGACGTGGGCAGCGACCACCACCTGTCGTTGCCATGATCAGGCTCAAACTCAAGAAAACATATATACAAGCCAAGACAAGAACAGAATACTTTAATGTTAACCTATTAAAAGACAGAGAGATTGCTACAAAATATATAGTGGAACTAAAGAACAGATTTCAAATCCTGTCAGAGCAGTCAGACACAACACCAACTGAAAGTATCCAAGAAAAATGGAATGCGATCAAAGGCACATATAAAATAGTTAGCAGTAGTGTACTGGGAACCAGTAAAGGACAACATAAAGAGTGGATAAGTGGCCAGACCTTAGAATACATCCAAAAGCGAAAGGAGAAAAAAAATCTCATCAATAGCATTAGATCAGAACGTTAAAAAGATAAGGCAAGAAAAGAATATACAGAACTAAACAAAATGGTAAAAGAAGTGCTAGAACAGACAAGAGACAATTTATGGAAAAGACAGCAGAAATAGCAGAAAAAGCTGCTAAAGTACATGATCTGCACACACTGTACAAGATTACCAAACAATTATGCGGAGGTAAAAGACACAACCATAACATGCCAGTCAGAAACAGCCTAGGACAACTGTTGACAACAGAGCAGGAGCAGGATATGAGATGGACATCCCACTTTGAAGATGTGCTAAACAGACCTGATCCTGAACATCCACCGGATATCCACCGGCCGCACAGGATATTGATATCAACCTCAAATTGCCAGAAAAGCAAGAAATAGTAAAAGCTATTGGATCCCTGAGAAACAACAAAGCACCGGGAAATGATGAAATGACAGCAGAGCTTTTCAAGATCGATCCCATCTTAGCTGCAAACATATTAGAGCCATTGTTTGCAGATATCTGGGAGAAAGAAGAATTGCCTAAGGATTGGACTAGGGGTACTGTGGTGAAAATCCCCAAGAAAGGAGACCTAACAGATTGCAATAACTGGAGAGGAATCACGTTGCTTTCAATCCCAAGTAAGATATTCTGCAAAATTGTCATAATACGAATACAAGAAGCAGTAGACAAGTTTCTACGAATGGAGCAAGCAGGATTTAGGAAAGGAAGAGGAACAAATGAACATATATTTACCCTGCGTAACATTTTAGAACAATGTAGCGAGTGGCAAAGGACTATATATATCAACTTCATAGATTTTGAAAAGGCATTCGACAGCGTCCACAGAGACAGCCTATGGAAGATACTGAGACAATACGGCGTACGCAGAAGCTTGTCAACATCATAGCCCTCTTCTATAAAGATTTCTCCTGCAACCTAAAGAATTCCAACAAAACATTCCCAGTAAAATCTGGTGTAAGACAGGGATGCGTAATGTCCTCTCTTTTGTTTAGTATTACAATTGACTGGGTGCTAAAAAATGCCATAAAACAACAAGCATCAAGAGGAATAAGATGGACCCCTTTCGAGATGCTTGAGGACCTGGACTTTGCAGACGATATAGCCCTGGTGTCACACAAATATGAACATATACAAGAGAAAAGTACAATACTTCACAGCAGGGCAAAGACAGTAGGCCTCAAAATAAACACAGGAAAAACAAAAATTATGACAAACAGTGAAATCCAACAACCAGTAATGTTAGAAGATGAAACACTGGAAAGGGTTGAGCTGTTTACATATCTTGGTAGCGTACTGACACTAAATGGTGGCACAGAGGAAGATATAAAATCACGTCTGAGTAAGGCCAGAACCGCTTTGCCAGAATGAAACCAGTATGGAAGTCCAAAATCTACAATAGGACCACAAAGCTTAAACTCTATAAAAGCATTGTTTTGCCAGTTTTGCTCTACGGATCGGAGTGTTGGAGGATGACCAAAGGAGATACTAGCAGGCTGTCAGTTTTCCACCACTCTTGTCTTCGCAGAATCTTGGGAATCTTTTGGCCAGTAAAAATATCCAATAACCAACTACTCCAAGACACAAGACAAGAGCCAATGAATGACATACTCAAAAAGAGAAGATGGAAATGGCTCGGACATGTTATGAGAATGAGACAAGAAATGCCTGCAAGGATAGCCCTCACTTGGACACCAGAGGAAAGAGAAAGAAAGGCAGACCACGGACAACATGGAGGCATGATGGAAGAGGAACTGGACACCGCATCTCTGACGTGGGGCTCTGCGCTGAAGGTTGCAGGGGACAGGAGAGCATGGAAAGTCCTTTCTGAAGCCCCATGTGTCACTAGGCATGACGGGATTAAGTAAGTTGCAAATAATCATAGTTTCAGTTCTCTCAATCTTAATATCAAATCTACATTCACAACATCTGGTGATTACTTACTATTGTATAGCTAGGCATGCCACACTAACCTTTTCGAAGGCTGTATCTGAAACAAACTGTCTTCTGTTAGGCTCCATTTCTGGAGCCAAATAAAGAGAACCACGTAGATCACTGGCAACTTCCATCAGCATTATGGTTCCATTGTCCCTAATCATTAAACAGTTTGGCATGATGATGTGTCGAAATGCTTCATCACCAACAGCTTCTCCTGAGAGATTAAAAATAGATTTTATAATGTGTTAATAATTGATTAATGGTATGAGAGGAATTATTATTATTATGAATTGATTGATCAAATGCCATGCCTGCCAATACAGACATTTTCTCTCCATAATTCTCTCTCCCTAGTGAGTTTATCAGTTCTGACTTCGATCTCTTGTCCAACATCAATGCCAGACTATCCAACATCTTCTCCCTCTGCCTTCCGAGATCTCTCCTTCCCTGTATTTTACCAGTTGTCACCGATTGTTCTTCTTTGAACGCTCCATATCGACCACTTGTTAACCACTCTGTGTGATTTGTATGTGATCTGAGCCTAAGAGTGATTGTACGTTGTGTCAGTTATGCGCCTACAAGTAAGCCAGCACATCCAATTTCTGCAATGCTTTTTATTTACTAGTGTAGCTTCCCTAGACCCCTACCTCAGTCCCCTCTTATGACATGTCCTATAGGTCACAGTGGTACTATTCTTTGCTTCCTTTGCGGACCCCAGCACCACATGGGTGCACCAAATGTTTCAAACCTCCGCTTGGCATTATATTCCTAAAGAACATTCATTGTCTAATTATTATTCTTTTGATCAGTTTTTTTTTGTGTGCAAGAATCTTTTAAAATCTCAATTATTTTTTTCATTGTCTATAGGATTTTCATCATTCTACTATAAAACCATATATATGTGGCTTCTAGCAATCTTAATGATTATTTGCTCATTGTCCATGATTCTGTATCATTCATGTTAGTAATAGACATAGATCAATTATACAGAATCATTTCTGTAATATTTTTCTGGATTATGTATTCTCCCTGGTATTTGAGTTTAGTAATGAATCATATTTACAAAATACAAATTTTACTAATTATATATACCATTATCTTAATACATTTCAGAATTTAACTAGAATATTCTTAAAGACATAAATGGTCATCCTAAGGTTGCTGATATCACTATGGTGACAGTTTGATTCCTATATACAATAGGTAATTAAACAGCTGGCTATATAAACACAGTGGCTAGTGTTTTGTTCCTTCTTGTGTTAGTAAGAATAGTTCCACAGGGCTCATAGGAAGCACAAACAAAGACAAACAGCTAGGCTTCATTAGAGGCTATTTGAGATGCATGCCGTAAGAGGATTTATCTCTAGTGAGAACTTATCCCCACATGATCTTGTAGCAATAATTACCTTCTTCTTCGAACGCTCCATATTGACCACTTGTTAACCACTCTGTGTGATTTGTATGTAATCTGAGCCTAAGAGTGATTGTACATTGTGCCAGTTATGCACCTACAAGTAGGACAGTACATCAGATTTCCATGAAGTTTTTAATTTACTAGGGTAGCTTCCTAGGTCCTACATCAGTCACCTCTTATGACATGCCCTGTAGGTTGCAGTGGTACTATTCTTTGCTTCCCTTGTGGGCACCGGCACTACACAGGAAGGACAATAATTATCAAATAGACTTAGTTACCTTTAATTAGTAAATCTTGCAACGTTTCAGCACACTGACATAGCAGGGCCCAGATTTCCAGTTCTCTCAAAGGGCCTCCACGAGCCTCCAAAATTTCCGAAAGGCTCACAGGCAAGGAATTTAAACTTGGCATTGTTAGATTCTTTGATCAAAAGTAGTTTCTGCAAACATTCAAAACAGAAAGATGTAAAACATGATGACAGAACTATAATTATCTCCTTACTAGTCCATGATCTAAGACATAATTAATACGAATCGTGCTTGATGAACTAACAAACACAACAACATACATCGAGACAACCGGACTAATTGTGTAGACACTGAACATCAGCAAACGAGAAGAAGATTAATATGAATCTATTATCTATATAGTGCATGGAGGTAAAAAGTCATTCTGGGTTCCTAGCTAGTGAGGCCAGTAGGGTTGTGCAGAGCAGAATGAGGCATACAGTTCAACTACTTCCAATGTGAGCATGATGGTTGAAGTCAACACTGCTGCCTACAAATGACTCTCTGGTACTTCATTTACTAAGGTTACCATTGTGGTGCACACTCAATCAATGGTCGGAAGGTTCACAATGGCATATTGTGGGATGAGTGGATTTCATCTTTTGATGTTTCCAATATTGATTGAATGATAGGATCGTTATTATTGCACTTTTGTGAGTAACCATGTGTGCTCCTATCTCTTTCTTACATAGGAAGATCACAGCGGCAGTGAACAAGCTCTGTAGCACTGACGAGAGCCCCGAATAAAATTTGGAAGATGGTCAAAATATTTTGTACACATTTTATTTTTCTTTCTAATGAATTTTGCCAGGGCAGCGGCTTTTCAGCCTGCTCTTCTCAATTTTGAACAGTCAGGGACTCTTTTACAGGCTCAAATCTAACACAGGACCTAGGTTTTATAGTCTATCTCCAATAGGACTAGGAACTCGATCTCACCTACACTGAAATCAGGGATCTCCAGGACAAAATTATGATGGCTCCACGAGGGAGCAAACCAGGTACCTTTGGAACAAGAGGCGAGCACTTAACTTCTATGCCACAGACTCCCCTCCCAACTTCTAGAGCTGTATGTGTATTTCCTGTACGGACATGCAGGTGTTGGCAGCAATGAGAGATGACAAGCTGGCATCAATCAATAGAAAAGATTGTTGGGAAATTAAAGATAGATAGGGAGGGCTTGGCAATTACCTATTGGATATAGATACAAAAATTTATGTTGAACTTATCCACGGATTTAAAATTACAGGTTGTACAAGCAGAACTGGTTGCTCAATGGGCAGAATGAGCAGTGTATTTAACCAGCAAATACATGAATAATTAGTATTTTTTTTAGTAAAAGGTCCGACCCGGTAGTGCCACAACGGGTGGACCCAGTACTAGTGAACGTGAAAACATTTTAAACTTCGAGCATCATTCATTCATCATCACTCTTTCGAATCGGAACACTGGAGGTTTAAGTGGTTTTGTTGTTGTTGCTATTTAATGAGGCATTAATGAAGGCTCCCATCCTTTGGCCGCGATCAAGTGGACACTACACTTTGACGTTAGCTAAAAGTCCGAGAGGCGATGGGTATGCATACCCTTTTGCTGTTGGGGGTATCTGTGACTGAGCATCTATGGGTAAGTCAGGAGTGCTGTGACGGGTGACGCAGGTTGAGTAACTAAAATAACAACCACTTGAGGCACTTGTGGCTAGTGAATCCTGATCATTCATTGATCATGATGGATGTAAACAATTGTCAACATATCTTTCAGATTTAGAGTACAATATTGTTGTATATATTTATACTGAAGCACATGTATAAACTTACGTATACAAAAGTTACAAAACATGTATTCGAAAGTTATAAGATGTGATCAATCATCTGGCCCAAAATATTGTCGAAACTTGGGATTAACTAGTTTACTTCCGCCATTCCTTGCCTTTCTATTATTTGCCAGGTAATAGCAGTATGTTATATATAAATCCTTTTTTTATGTGAACTTTAAAATGTACCGTGTTTTTGTAGTATTCTGTAAGTATTTATAATTTCTAATTTTGCTTACACTCTAAAATAAATCCGATATCAAGATAGTGTTTATTTGCGTATTTTATAGAAGAACCACGAAGTGAAATATCTTTCAACGTAACGGTATATCTGGCAGGGGATCCGAAATCCATGCCTTTATAAGGTAGTTGGGTGTGTGCATTATTCATAACATGAACTTGGATTCTCCGAAAGGAGTTAATTCTTATTTTTCCTGTATGATGACCTACACGCTCTGATATAGGGCCTAACTAAAACAAGGTTCGGTAGAACGTGCATGGATAAGCTTTAAAATGCGTTAATCCCCCTAAACGACAACCAAATAAACGGTAGTCATTAATTAAAAATGACGTGGTGCTCGTCAAGTTGTCATTGGAACCATACAGAGCGGGAAAAGTGTTTCATGCTGCCTGGCCTAGACAATTTAAAACTTGCTACCCTGTTGTACTCTGTCAAACCATTTCACATATGTCCGCCACCTTCCTGACTATTATCAATGTTATACCACTAATTCATATATCTATACAATCGTCGATATTTATTTGACTTATATGTTGTTATTATGAGTTATTGTATAATGTCATAAACACTTAATAAATTTACAACCAATATTTTCATAAAATAAATTTGCATTGTTCTTTATTTCTGCTCAGTGCTGTAGAGTGCTTCAGCTATCTTCTTCTTCTTTGCTTTCGTTCTTTATGACCAATTTTAATCACTCTTTGTCGCCCGAGTGGTTACGGGACCCAAATTTGGGGTGTAAAGAATAGAACCACTGTTACCTGACATGCATGTCGTAAGAGGCGATTAAGGAGGTTTGGCTGAAATCGGATGCACATGTCCTAAACTTGTAAAAATCTATGCGTTTAGGGGCCTACCAAACCAATGTGCAACGTATACACGTTCTTGGCAAAGATCAAACATATCACAAAGAGAGATTAAAATTGGTAGTAAAGAACGAACGCAAAGAAGAAGAAGATCACTCTTTGTGATATGTTTGATCTTTGCCAAGAACTTGTATACGTTGCACATTGGTTTGTAGGCCCCTAAACGCATAGACTTCTCACGTTTAGGACATGTGCATCCGATTTCAGCAAAACCTCCTAGTCGCCTCTTACGACATGCGTGGCAGGTAACAGTGGTTATATTATTTACACCTCAAATGTGGGCCCCGGTAACCACTCAGGCGCTTCAGCTATGATTCCTTTCTTTCAGCTCTTGTTTTACTGTTTTCTCTATGTTTTTGGGTCTTCTACGTTTTCTTGTAGCTTCTAGTGTCAATATCAGTGCAGTTTTCGTGACATAGATAGTATATCACATGTCGATTCATCTCCAGCGTTGTTAATATTCTCGTGTTAATACTGTGCAAGCAGTTCTTGGTTAGATTTCTCTTAGCAGCTCTTTGGCCAGAATATCTCGTCTTTTATTTTTCTCAGACGGTAACTTAGACACATTTTCTTTGCGCTTGATGTATATAGATGCTGTATTGTGCCATAGTTTATTTATGTTTTCTGTTTCATCTGCATTTTCATAACTTTCTAAGGCTTGGAATGTGTTTTTTATCTGCAGTATAAAATTATCCTTTAATTATCTCTGCCGTTAAGTGAGTACCGTGTTAAGTCATGGATGACCAGATGTTGAAAAAAAGTATATTGTCTATTGTCTTTCCCCAGGTGGATAATGGAATTTGTTGTCCACTCTTGCCGTTTAGCGTAGGGGTGGGAGCTTTAATTTACGTTCCAGGGACAGAAAGAAAAAAAAAGTAGCTAAACAACATTATAAATATTCAATAAATATCAAAGTGTTGCTCAGAAATCAGAATCTTCTTCGAAAGCTCCATATCGACCACTTGTTAACCACTCTTTGTGATTTGTATGTGATCCGAACCTAAGAACGATTGTACGTTGTGCATGTTATACGCCTACAAGTAGATCAGCACTTCCGATTTCTGCGACGTTTATTATTTATTAGGTAGCTTCCTAGGCCCTACCTTAGACGCCTCTTACGACATGCCTTGTAGGTCGTAGTGTTACTATTCTTTGCTCCCCTTGCGAGTCCCGGCAATACGCGAGCGCTCTTAGATGTCGTAATACCCATGTAGAGGATTATATTATAAATTAAATTTTATATTAAGAGATATTTTATTATTCTAAGACAAAAACGTTTTTTTTTTTTAATTTATAAATAATTGTTAGTTCTTTTAATCGAATATATATTTTAAGAAATACTACAATTAAAATACTTTGTTTAACGCTACCTTTATGACCATTGTTAACAGAGAAATGTATAGATTCGGTAAATCTAAGGCAACTGTGTTTTCAGATTCTAATGTATAGATCCGAAACATTGAAAACAAGTACAAAGATAGATAATCGTATAATATACTTTGAAGGTGTCTCAGAAGAATTCTCGAAACACGTAATCACATAGTATTGTAGTTTTACAAATTACAAAAACAATGACAATATACAGCAGCGTTTCGACCAACAAGGCCTGTATCAAGCAAACGAACAACAGGAGTTACGAATTTAAGAAAACAATTCCTTCAAGCCCTAGAGGATGGTGGACATTGTAAATCTGAACTTTCCCATATAGCCCTAGATATTGACAGACTTATTACATCACATGACATCAAAATAACCATGCAGTGGATCCCTGGACATTCAAACACACCTGGAAATGACAAAGCAGATAGGCTAGCCAAGAAAGGGTCAACACAGGAACAACCAATCACAGCAACAACTCTCCATACAGCAAAGCAAATCCTAATGACAACAAATAAGGAAATTTGGCTGAACAGATGGGCCATGGGAAACACAGGAAGAGATGTGTACACCCATATGGCCAGCCCTAACCTTAATGACAACATCAACCACCTTACAAGAAGAGATCAGAGCACCATTTTTAGACTCCGAACCCAACACATAACACTTAATAATCACTTGAACAGAATTCATCCACAACACACTCCAGAGTGCCAACTGTGTGCACATCATCATGAAACCGTTCACTACCACCTCTTCAAGTGTCAAGCACTAGAAGACATCAGAAAGACCCTCCTTCCTCCAAGGCCAGATAAATGGAACACACTATACGGAACAAAAGAACAACTTACAGACACATGCAGATACCACTACATAGCATTGGGCCGAAGGGCAAAAGCTCAAGTGCCGCTGGATCATTGAAGAAGAAGAAGAAGAAAACAATTACAAATGGATGACTAGATACGGAGACATTCAAACATTTCTAATGAAAATCTGGGAATAAAAACGAATAACGAAATAAATGTAACACAAAAACACACATAAAAACTAGAAATAGAACGGAAGAGAAACAATAAAAATCAAGTAAATATATAGCTTGAATACATGCAACATATGCACATATAGATTACAAGGCATGGGAAGAGAAAGTACTAAGAAGCAGAGGAATGTAATACGTTGAGCCCACGTGGTTGCAAGGTACCATACAACAAAATACCGATTCTCCAGAGCAAATCGACTGCGATCATCCGAGGAACATGATCGGATGGCTGTGATCTGGACATCGTAAGCTCCTAAATGGTCAGTATCATTGAAATGGGTGGCTGCAGGAGTCACAGAGCATTGGCGTATGTCGCGCAAGTGTTGGGCCAATCGGTCACTGAGTCTCTTGCCTGTCTCGCCGATATAATCCTTGTTACACCGTTTACATATAATGGCATAGATAAGATTACGGGACTCGCATGTGAAACCATCTTCAATAACAAACGTGGCTAAAGGAAAAGATACAGTACGCGTCTGTATCACATAAGCACACGTATTGCAACGCCGACGGTCACACTGGACAGTGCCAAAATGACTCTGGATATTGGACTTAAGGCGACTGTGTATCAACATATCCTTAAGACTTCTGTCCCGTCTGTAAACCACCAAAGGATAGTTGGGGAAGACTGAACGGGTCTCAGTATCTGACTTAGGATAGACAGATGACGGAATAAAACATTTTTACCAGTGAACTATGGGGGTGGAATGTTAAGATAAGTTTTACTCTGTCAGAGTTATTAGTCCTATGCTGGCTGGTAAGGGCCTGCGGGCGAGGGATTTTCTGAACTCGATGCATAGCAGATACAAGCACCTTCTCCGGGTATAGGCACCTGCGGAAGAACTCAAGCATCTCGCGATCTCTATCCAGAAAATCATCGTCCTCGCTACAAAGGCGACGAAGGCGCAAGAGCTGTGAGAATGGCAAAGAATCACGACAAGCCTGGAGATGGGAAGAAGTATAAAGGAGAAAACTATGTGCATCAGTAGGCTTGTAATATACTGATGTAGTGATAGTGGATAGGTATATGGTGATAGTGATGTCAAGAAAGTTGACACAAGAAGTGGGGATGTGAGAAGTAAAACGAATAGCAGGATTGAAAACATTAATGAAATTTATGAAGCGTGACAAATCGGCTTCAGGCATATCAGTAATGCCAATACAGTCATCAATGTATCTGTAATAGACAGACGAAAGGGGGCCATCATATGTAGTCCATACTAGGTGTTCAAGATAACCCATGAACAGACAAACATAACTAGGTCTCATTTTAGTACCCATGTCGACCCCACTGATCTGCTCAAAGAATTGGTTATTGAATTGAAAGGAGTTGAGAGTGAGAACTAGTTTTGCAAGACGAAAGAGAGCAGAGGTTGACACAAATAGATTAGTTCTCCTATTGAGAAAGAACTGGAGAGCTTCAAGGCGGTCAGGATGAGGTATAGAGGTGTACAATGAGCACACATCAAGGAGGAAGAGACGGTAGCTCCTCTCGGGTAGCAACTCAATAGAAGAAAAAACAGACAAAGCGTGGTTCGTATCTTTAAAAAAAAGGGAGTGTGGTGACTATGGGATTATATACTGTCAAGGAATTATATGCTCCCCAAAATTCATAAACTCCACAATCCTGGTAGGCCTATCGTTTCTGCTTGCTCTTGTCCTACTGAACACATCTCGGAATTCCTGGCAAAACTGGCAAATGTACCACACTGAATACGTCAGTATTGGCTCTATGTAGCACCGAATAACTCTCTTTCTGACTTCAGTAGACAATGCCTTCTTATATATAATCACTTTTATTTTCTAGAAAGATGTTTCTGTCTAACTTAGTCTACAATTTATCTCAGATCTGCATTTACCATTTTGTATTGTTTCCATGGCAACGCTTTAACATATATTTTTTTCTTATTTTTTCTACTATTCTAAGTCATAATCTTTCAAAAATGGTTATACAAATTTTACATTAATATGAAAACACGAAAATAGCTTCTTGATCCCCACACTACCGAATTTCCCTATAAAATTCCCGCCAAAAACACAATTTCAAATCCCTAAAGCTCTGAATCTAATGAATGTAAATGAATTCTGTTTTTACTCTAAGGTGTGCAATTGTAATATCTAAAATATTACACACTATTTTTAGGATATATTAAATATTACATTTTTATAAATTTCTGGTAAAAATTCCCCAAAATTCGGTCCAAAAGCTGTTTTTGGGGGTGTGTTTCCCAAAAATTCATAAAAATGTAATATTTAATATATCCTAAAAATCATGTGTAATTTTTAGATATTACAATTGCTCACCTTAGAGTTAAAACAGAATTCATTTATATTCATTACTTTCAGAGCCTTAGGGATTTAAAATTTTGTGTCTGGTGGCCATTTTTTATTGTTTCCATGGCAACGCATTGACATATTTTGGAAAACTAAACTTTTTCTACTCTTTGAAGTCATAATATCTCAAAATTGTAATACACATTCTACATTAACATGAAAGCAACGAAAAAAGTTTCCAGACCAGAATCCCCCTATGGAGCACTATGGAGCTCCACCCAAGATTGCAAACCTAATAAAGGAAACCTATGAAGGAATGAAATACAGAGGCATACATGAGGGCCAATTGACGGAATCCTTTGAGATAAGAACGGGAGTGAGACATGGATGCCTCTTATCACCATTCCTGTTCTTGCTGGCCATAGATTGGATCATGAAATCAACAACAATAGATAACAGATTGTGAATACAACTGACACTTACGAAACAACTAGAGGACCTAGATTTTGCAGACGATCTGGCATTGCTGTCCCACAGCCACGTACATATTAAAGAAAAAATGAATATTCTAAATAACAAGTCTCAGCAACTAGGTTTTTTCTTCTTTTCGTTCGTTCTTTTTTGGCCATTTTGATCATTCTTATTGTGATAAATAAACAGCCTTTGCCAAGAACGGTTTTTACGTCAGCATCATTCAGCACCATTTGGAGCTCTGGTGATTATCCTTCGGCGATGTGTCCGGTTAGCACGGCAAAGACAGTAGGCCTCAAAACAAACACAGGAAAAACAAAAATTATGACAAACAGTGAAATCCAACAACCAGTAATGTTAGAAAATGAAACACTGGAAAGGGTTGAGCAGTTTACATATCTTGGTAGCGTACTGACACTAAATGGTGGCACAGAGGAAGATATAAAATCACGTCTAAGTAAGGCCAGAACCGCTTTTGCCAGAATGAAACCAGTATGGAAGTCCAAAATCTACAATAGGACCACAAAGCTTAAACTCTATAAAAGCATTGTTTTGCCAGTTTTGCTCTACGGATCGGAGTGTTGGAGGATGACCAAAGGAGATACTAGCAGGCTGTCAGTTTTCCACCACTCTTGTCTTCGCAGAATCTTGGGAATCTTTTGGCCAGTAAAAATATCCAATAACCAACTACTCCAAGACACAAGACAAGAGGCAATGAATGCCATACTCAAAAAGAGAAGATGGAAATGGCTCGGACATGTTATGAGAATGAGACAAGAAATTCCTGCAAGGATAGCCCTCACTTGGACACCAGAGGGAAAGAGAAAGAAAGGCAGACCACGGACAACATGGAGGCGCATGATGGAAGAGGAACTGGACACCGCATCTCTGACGTGGGGCTCTGCGCTGAAGGTTGCACGGGACAGGAGAGCATGGAAAGTCCTTTCTGAAGCCCCATGTGTCACTAGGCATGACGGGATTAAGTAAGTAAGTAAGATGTGTCCGGTTTCAACCAGCGAGCAACTATATAGGTTTGAAAACACACAGAGAAAAGACCAAGGTCATGAGAATAAATGCAGTAAATGTAAGCCAGATTATGCTGGAGGAAACAGCTCTACAAGATGTAGAATCATACACATACCTTGGTAGCAACATAGACATAGAAGGAGGAACAAACAAAGATGCCAAGATAAGAATACAAAAAGCAAGGGAAACTTTATTGCATTGAGTAAGATATGGAAGTCAAAGGAGATCAAAACAAACACAAAGCTGAGAATCTCTCAATCAAATGTGAAGTCAGTGCTGTTCTATATCTCAAAATCATGGAAGACAACAAGAGAAACCACCAGAAAACTACAGACCTTCGTAAATGAATGTTTACGTAGAATAGAGGAACTGAGATGGTATGAAAAGATTACGAACGAGGAACTCATAGAATGAACTTATCCGATACCAGTGAAGAAAGAGCTCAGGAAGAGACGCTGGCGATGGATACACTGAGAAGACCGATCGGAAGTATTGCAAGACAGGCACTGTTTTGGAACCCGCAGGCAAAGAGGAGTAGGGAAGGCCAAGACATACCTGGAGAAGAGAGCTGGAGGCTGATATTAAAAGGATAGGTAAAACATGGAAAGAATTGGAAGGTATGGCAAGAGAGAAGAGCAGCTGGAAGAAGTTTCTTGAAGATGTGCTCTTTTGGGAGTTGTAAGGAAGAACAAAAAGTAATATTAGTATACAGAAGAAGTCGACGTTTTCTACAATGAAAAAGTAATATTAGTATACGGAAGAAGTCGACGTTTTCTACAATGAAAAAGTAATATTAGTATACAGAAGAAGTCGACGTTTTCTACAATGAAAAAGTAATATTAGTATACGGAAGAAGTCGACGTTTTCTACAATGAAAAAGTAATATTAGTATACAGAAGAAGTCGACGTTTTCTACAATGAAAAAGTAATATTAGTATACGGAAGAAGTCGACGTTTTCTACAATGAAAAAGGAAGACTTGATGGAGGGGAGGGGGTGGTGGTGGGGGAGAAGTAGAATGGTTACAAAATAAACCAAGAATGCAGAAACAGGAAATTCGTATTTATAAAATAACTTTAAAAAAATCATAATATAAAAAAATAAAACTGACTAACGCTAAAGCTGGCAGAGTAAAATAGGGCGCCATGAATGTATGACACTGGCTACATGGCGCCCGCGGGAGTCACATAGTACTACTATACGGTATAATAAAGAATACCCATTGAAACAGACAACTGCTTAACAGCTGAGAACGAAGTAATACATTTATAATGCGATATGCAACGATGTTCATTATTATCTCATCAATTCTCACAGTACAGTAAAACCGTGTGACTTGTCAATGAATATGCCATAACTGTCTCTGTGCGGCCATAATGTAAACATCTTGCGATATGAATGTGACATTCTTTATTGCGAAAAGTGACACAACCCTACAGGATAGGATTGACAAGCTGTCATATTAAAAAATGTAATATTACTGTCGTTATAACAGGATGATTTACGTTTATTTTGTGAGAAAGGTAGTGCTTTATAATGCAGTATTTGCCCGTCTGCCCAGCGTGTTCGTAGCGCGTTGGACTACGGGTGACTATCCCTCTGTGTGTGCGAGTTCAATTCCGCGGGATGGCAGAAAAAGCCACAGATTCCCCAGATTTACGGTGTTCGTGGCACCGAACCGAAGGGTTACGATGTCCATGGCACCGAGCCGAAGAGCTGAAAAGCTCAAGTGCTTCTGGATCAGAAAAAAATAAAAAATAATGCAGTATTTATTTTCTTGTTCGTCCGCTGTAAATTCAGGCTCAGTCATAACGCCTAACATGACACCCCTGATTTTTGCATGAAAGCTTGCTTTCCTCATTACCAGTGTCTCTCACCAGTCAGGAGAGCCTTACTCTAAAGACATATGTACTTGTAATTTAGATCCACGAGTCGCCCGAGTGTGTTGTCGGGCTTTCAAGGGAGCAAATAATAGTACCACTGCGACCTACAAGGCAAGTCGTAAGAGGCAACTGAGGTAGGGACTTAATGTGGCTACCCTAGTAAATAAAAAGCGTCGCAGATATTGGATGTGCTGGCCTACTTATATGCGCATAACTGGCACAACGTACAATCACTCATTTAGCTGCTAATGACGTGTATATACGTTTTTCCCATTCACTGTTAAAAACGCATTAACACGTCTGTTATTATCTCTTCTCTGTGGGCTAAATACGTGTTAACACGTTATACATTTCTACTGTCACTGCTGTAGGCGTACATTCACATTTGTGTCCTAGAAAAAAAATAGTGGCTACTTTTAGCTCCGTCTTCGTAAAGGATGTAGCAGCGAAATGGTTAAGCTTGGATCACATACAAATCACAAAGAGGGGTTTAACAAGTGGTCTGTGTGGAGCGTTAGAAGAAAAAGAAGAAGAGGACACCCAAGTAAAGGATCAGGGTCTCATGTAGTTCAACCAACGTTCCGTGTGCACACCGAGAATTTGTGGCCCAAGCTGGTCTGGAAACCCGGAATTTGACGGCACATTGTCACTAGCGCAGCGTGTTATTAACTTCACTATATGCGACCCCCAAATGCAGTATTAAGGTATCAGCATCAGACATCGTTGCTTGCGCCCAACGGTACGTCGGACAGAGATAAAAACAAACCTACACTCGAATCGATCCTTCCACTATGGTAGGATCCTCATGGGTTTTTATTTATCTCTCTTTCTATGGCTGTTTGCTATTTTACGTTGTATTTCAATGGAACTGGGTGGAATTGTCTGAACTCGATGAACTTTTTGCACCGTGCTCAGAAAATCACTCACCAGCAGGCCCTCACCAGCCAGCATAGGACTACTAACTCTGATAGAGTAAAACTTATCTTAACTTTCCACCCCCATAGTTCACTGGTGAAAAATGTTTTATTCCGTCATCTGTCTATCCTTAAGTCAGATTCTGAGACCCGTTCAGTCTTCCCCAACTATCCTTTGGTGGCTTACAGACGGGACAGAAGTCTTAAGGATATGTTGGTACACAGTCGCCTTAAGTCCAATATCCAGACTCATTTTGGCACTGTCCAGTGTGGCCGTCGGTGTTGCAATACGTGTGCTTATGTGATACAGACGCGTACTGTATCTTTTCCTTTAGCCACGCTTCTTATTGACGATGGTTTCACATGCGAGTCCCGTAATCTTATCTATGCCATTATCTGTAAGCGGTGTAACAAAGCTTATATCGGCGAGACAGGCAAGAGACTCAGTGACCGATTCGTCCAACACTTGCACGACATACGCCAATGCTCGGGGACCCCTGTAGCCACCCATTTCAATGATACAGGTCATTTAGGAGCTCACGATGTCCAGGTCACAGCCATCCGATCATGTTCCTCGGATGATCGCAGTCGATTTGCTCTGGAGAATCGGTTGATTTCTTTGTATGGTACCTTGCAACCACGTGGGCTCAACGTATTACATTCCTCTGCTTCTTAGTACTTTCTCTTCCCATGCCTTGTAATCTATATGGGTATATGTTGCATGTATTCAAGTTATATATTTACTCGAATTTTCATTGTTTATCTTCCGTTCTATTTCGTTTTTATGTGTGTTTTTGTGTTACATTTATTTGGTTATTCGTTTTTATTCCCAGATTTTGATTAGAAACGTTTGTATTTGGTCGTCCATTTTTTTTTAATTTGTCACTCCTGTTGTTCGTTTGCTTGATAAAGGCCTTGTTTGTCCAAACGTTGCTGTATTTTGTCATTGTTTTTGTAATTTGTAAAACTACAGTACTTTGTGATTACGTGTTTTGCCAATCAAATAGTTTTACTGCAGTCTCATCCATTTTGTGAATATATAGTGTTCTGAGTTATTCGTCAGGTTTCTTGTATCGTTTTGCTTGATAAAGGTCTTTTGGTCGAAACGTTGCTGTGTATTGTTATCGTATTTGTATTTTGTAAAACTACAGTAATTTGTATTACGTTCTTCGCCATTTTAAGCTGTGGTGTCGTCGGCCCTACGCCCAACCCTCATATGCACCTTTTAGGACGTACGTTGGTGCAGTATTTTACCAGAACAACTGCTTGAAAGTGAAGTATGGTCTTGGTTAGCTCTGGTTCGTTGGTGCCGGTCACGAGTAAGTACTGTTTATACGAATCCATGAAATGAGAAAGGAACATCTGATGTAGCAGTGTCTGACAAGAGAATCAGGAATAACTAATATATTCGTCACCAGCTGGATTCCATGTCAAACTATATCAGAATATCTCCAACCATGTCTCTGGTCTTTATTAACTAATTGGTTTTTGTTCCCGTTGTCACATTTTAGTCTACATTATATATTTTTCTTATTCCCATTGTCATATTTTAGTCTACATTGTGTATTTTGCTTATTCCCATTGTCACATTTTAGTCTACATTATGTATTTTGCTTATTCCCATTGTCATATTCTAGTCTACATTACGTATTTTGCTTATTCCCATTGTCATATTCTAGTCTACATTATATATTTTGCTATTCCCATTGTCACATTCTAGTCTACATTATGTATTTTGCTTATTTCCATTGCCACATTTTAGTCTACATTATGTATTTTGCTTATTCCCATTGCCACATTTTAGTCTACATTAACTAATTTGTTTGTACTCAGTATCACATTTTAGTGTCACATTCTAGTTCGTTTGTTCAGATTGTCGTTGATGTTAAAAGTTAACGCTGAGGACAATCGAGCACCCCTATTTTACTTTCCCGCTTCCACATAACAAATATATTTTCTGTTTCAACAAAGATGATAAACACAATTTGTGACCAGCTTGTGAAATTATATAAACTATTCTTTGATTGGGGACAATCAAAGGCTAGCGGAGCAAACTGTACACAAAACTGGACGGGCGGCAAACCAAGGTGTTCCACAAAACGACCGGTTCGCTGGGCAGATGGTGCTCATAAGCCCTGGAGGGCAGGCCGTCTAATGGTCGCTGCCCTAAAAGAAAATAGCAACCTGCTGCCTTGCAGGTTTGGCTGGGGACAGCAAAGGGCTAACGGAGAGAGAACCCAGTAAACGCTGGTTGAAACCGAACACACCACCGAAGGATAAGCACCTGAGCTCCAATAGGTACTGAAGGTTGTGCACGTACATCCGTTTTTGATGTTTGGCTGTTTATATATCACATTAGAATGATAAAAACGACATAAGAACGATCGCGCGCGAGAGAGAGAGAGAGAAACAGACAGAGAGAGAGAGAGAGAGAAAGATATATATATATATATATATATATATATATAGAGAGAGAGAGAGAGAGAGAGATAAACTATTCAAGTAATTAATTCCATCTAATTTATACAAAAAGTTTCACGCTGAGAACATTCGAAGTATCATTTTTGTGGGGGGTTGGTTTCAATTAAATTTGAGAATAGAATTTCAACATTAAAGATATTGTATACTCTAAATTTATTTACTAAATATATTATGTGTCATTTAAATATTGATTTAAACTTGAGAGGTTGAGAGCATTATCGTTTTTATTTTGACATATGCTCGAAATTCAAATACCAAACTGGCAACATATGTTTCTGTTGTTTTGTGAATCCTTATTCAAAGTTAATCTTCAATTGATTTATTGTAACTTCATTCATATCACATAAATATGATAAATGAGATACATTGTCACAAAACTATTCACCCGTTAATTCTAACTGTTGGATTTGATCTAACTCAAAGAATATTGCGCATTTAATATTCAATATTTATTAATATAATAAATTATAATAATCTATTTGAAGGTATTAATTATTCCGTTATGTGCTGTTTGTTGATCTGGTAGGTTAGAGTTTTTTTAATCTTCAAATTATTTTCGGTAGGTAGGAATTATAAACATCATCATAATCAATACAGAGGAATAAGGTTTGTATAGAGATGATACTCTTCTTCATATGTATATCATGATCAAAGGTTGCGTCAAGAGATGAGTTAAAAGGCAATCTAAAGCCGAAGGATTGACTTCATTGCATCGGGTTTAACCCATATGGTTCTTCTTCTTCTTCTTCTTTGTGTTCGTTCTTTACGACCAATTTTAATCACTCTTTGTGATATGTTTGATCTTTGCCAAGAACGTGTATACGCTGTACATTGGTTTGGTAGGCCTCTAAACACATAGACTTCTACACGTTTAGGACACGTGCATCCGATTTCAGCCAAACCTCCTTAATCGTCTCTTACAACATGCGTGGCAGGTAACAGTGGTTCTATTCTTTACACCCCAAATTTGGCGAACCACTCGGGCGAACCCATATGGTTCAGTCCCTCTTGGTATGGCAGGGATGACATGCAACCTGCTGAGAGTATTGTACAATACAATAACTCTCCTATGGTTCTCTGGGATGGGGGAAGGAATGCACTTGTGCACAGAAAGGCTCGTCCAGATTCGACCTCTGGAACTTCGGAACGCAAGGAAACGTCGTAACTACTTAGCCACAGAGACCTCCAGAGTTTAGCGATGCAGAGATTAACGATATACGGAGATTTATTATAGACGGAGATTAACTATATAAGGAGATTAACAATATACGGAAGAGCTGGTAGGATCTACAAAATATAGCTTAAGAAATACAGATTTGGCGTAAGTTGGGTGAGGTCGTATGACTCAACACTGGTCACAAGGACACAAGTGAGAGAGAGAGAGAGAGAGAGAGAAATGGAGAGAGAGAGAGAGAGAAACTGATTTGTGAGTAACATAGGGAGAGAGTAAGAAAAGATCAGGTTTTCATAACCTGTGGTCAGAAATTCACTTGCATTGGATTCCATTTCACTGTGGCATTGCAGGCAATGAGAGTGCCGATGTCTTAGCTAAGGAGGGCAGTTCCAAAGAGCAAATTTACCAACCCTTGTCTTTTCAAGAGGTTAAAACCCTCATACAGAGAAAATCTGCAGTAGACTGGAAGACAAACACTGGATATGATTATGGAAAAGACTCCCTCAAAGACCTAAGCAGAACAGACCAGGTCATTATATTTCGACTACACACAGGACACTGCAGACTAAACAAACACGTAAATAGACTAGGAATAAGTCAAACAGCTCTCTGCCAGTGTCAACAGGCGGAACAGACACCAGAGCATATCCTGCAAGACTGTCCTCTCCTGTGTGAGCTGAGAAGCAACATGTGGCCACACCCAGTCGACCTGAAAACTAAGCTTTGGGAAACCTGACAGACCTGAAGCTGACTGTCCAGTTTGTGGTCCACAGTAAATTAAGCGCATGACCAGAGATCGCTGAAGAAGAAGAAGAATAACCTGTGGTCAATTGGGGAAATTCTCAGTTAGAGCCGTACTATTCTTTGACCAACGAAGCAAGGCGTATGGCATCGTCCTACTCACACCGACCATCCTTACGTCTTAATGTTTCTTCTTTGTTTTCGTCCCACTGTTACCGGGTTGTCCAGTGTTGTGGTTTTCTATTTTTGTCTTGCGCTGTTCTGGTGACTTTAGTGATTGTTATTTTTGCTCTTTGACAGGATTCTTCTAAGTCATCTAACCATTTTTTTCGTGGTCTTCCTCTCGCCTTCTTTCCCGATGTTCTATTGTAGAAGACTTTGTATGCTGGGGAGTTTGGATGCATTCTTATTGAGTTTCCAAACCACTTCATTCTTTGTTTCTCAATGTAATTCAAGCAAGGTTCTGTGCCAACTTTCTTCTTATGCTGATGTTGGTGGCTCTGTCTTTTCTGGTGTTGTTGGTAACTTTTCGCAGGCAGCGCATTTCACATGTAGTTTTGCGACTGCGCTTTGCTCATTGTCCATGTTTGGCTCTGGTAACACAAAGCCATTATGAAAATGCGGTTTATCATCTGTTGTTTAGCTGTCAGTGAGATTTTTTGGTGCCTTAACAATGGGGCTAGCTGGTAGGGTTACAGCATTTGCTTTTTGCACTCTAGCCTAATGTTTCTAAGGTAACCAATTGATGCATTGTCGACCTGAGAACCGGTTACAGTCGGAAAAGTTCCTTTCTACCGGGAATCGAACCAAGATAACCCGCTTAGGAAGAAAGTGTGCTACCCACTCTTCTAGATGCGGCTCTGAAACACAAAAATTGTCGCAAATATGGTCCTACTTTTGGTAGAAATTTGGCTGTTGGGGGAGGGTGCGCAACGTATTCACGTTATCGGTGCAAACCACACAGATTATAAAAAGTGGTTGACTTGGTTGATATGAACCAATTCAAAGAAGAATAAAAGAAATATTTAGATAAATGCAAAAAGTTGTATAATAAGCAGTTCTGCTAACCTTAAAGCACATGAAGATATTTACAAAATAAACGTATAGAATACTTTTGACAAAACTATCTTCTTCTGTGTTCGTTGCTGGCTCCTCATTGTGGCGTGTATGTGGTTTTCGGCCGAAGAACCGTAGTATGTTATGCCACTAGTTTGTCATTGTACATACATATGCTCTTGTTTACCTAATGTACGTCGCAATCAATCAAACCTCTTTTGTACTTGTCACATCTTTTTGATCATATTTCCAACAGATATTGAAGGGACATAACTCTTAAACGCAGCTGGATCTGAAATTGCTAATAGCTTCCCCTAGTACACAAAGAAAATAATGACATTTGTTTACTTATAATTTCCAGAACAAAAGAAGCAATATGTTCAACATGACTGAAATACTAAAAAGGCTGTAATAACAACGCTGTTTTGTACGCTGTGACAGCTGAATCAATGAAACGGGTAATGAAATAGAAGTCAAATGATACGTTAAAATGTGTATATATTAAAGTAAGGAAGGACACCTTTAGAGGATGATTGTAATTAGCAGTGGCGGCTCGTCATTAAGGGCCTCGTGCCTCACCAAAAACAATGTGTAACGTGTATTTATTATTTTCTAAATTAAAATAAAACTTAACTCGAAACCATGATTTTTCAGAAAATCTTTGTCTAGCCCCACCCCAAAAAAAAAAAAAAATGATCACGAGCCTCCACTGGTTATTAGTATGTCAGTACTCAATAATGTGGAGAGTCGCGGTACCGTAGTTGTTAGTGAAACTCGCTTCTCAATGCTGGTGGTCCGGGTTCAACTCCCGCAGTGGGTGTGGAATTTTTCCCGACCGCGACGGCTCTCAGGTTGATCCACTCTCAACTGGTTACCAAACATAATTTGGGAAAGTAAAGACGGCCGGCGTGATGCTTACCACTTCACAATCGTGTACCGACAGGCCAATGAACGATACAGACTGTATTGACTTATATACCACGAGGTATGAAAGGATTCCTTTATTTACTTTTACTGAATAATGTCGCATTGAAGAATTCTATTTCTGATTTTCATACACAACGACTTGTTGCATAAAATGCCATCCGTTTTCTGGAGTTGTCTCTGTCTGGTCTTTCCTATTATTTATTTCTGATCTACATCTTCCATTGATGTCATTGTATTTCGGTGTTCCTTAGCAACGTCAACTTTACTTTGATAATATATTTTGATGAAATCTGATTTTTTTAAAAATGTTGCCATAATCAATCAGAAGAAAACATAAATAATGTCTCTGAACATGACCATCCTAGAACCAGTCAAACTAGAGGATTACATTCTTCTTAATCTTCTTCTTCTTCTTTGCGTTCGTTCTTTACGACCAAATTTAATCACGCTTTGTGATATGTTTGATCTTTGCCAAGAACATGTATACGTTGCACATTGATTTGGTAGGGCCCTAAACACATAGACTTGTACATGTTTAGGACATGTGCATCCGATTTCAGCCAAACCTCCTTAGTCGCCTCTTACGACATGCGTGGTAGGTAACAGTGGTTCTATTCTTTACACCCCAAATTTGGGCCCCGGTAACCACTCAGGCGATTCTTCTTAATATAACTAATCTTTTATATATATATATATATATATATATATATATATATATATATATATATATATAGTGAATGAAGTTGTATATATATCTGTCCCAGTTGTTTGAAGATACCTGGACATCCTACGGACTTGAAATTTGGCAAGAGGGTAGATTTCATACATGGGAAGATGTAAAAATGATAAATCTGGACTATTTGTTCGTTTTTATAACCACATTCCAACTTAACGCAAATGGTCATGTAAGGAAATCGTCGAATACGTCTTTCCATGTTTTCACGTTCCGATCACGTGATGCTCACATCGGTCATACGCACAGCAGTCGCACGTTACAAAAAACAAACATACTTATTGATCTTTCAAGAGCTGTAGATGCCTTAACCTCATGGGCAAACAGATGGTGTGTCAGCATCAACACAGATAAGTGCAGCACTACACTCTTTACTCTCTCTCCCAAACACATGCTGGCACCATTAAAATAAATGGAGAACTGCTAAGAGAAGACAAGCAACCCACCTATCTCGGAGTTACATTCGATGATAGACTGACGTGGAAGCAGCACATCAACAAAGCAGCAGCAAAGGCCAGGAGGAAGTTAGCCATCCTGAGAAAATTAAGTGGAACCACATGGGGCGCCAGTCAAAAATACTTAAAAATATTTATCAGCAGGGCATACGACCACACCTGGAATATGGGTCAGCTGCATGGTGTCCAGCATCAAATACCACATTAGGAGAACTGGATAAGGTGCAAAACCAGGCGCTTCGTGTCATCACAGGAGCAATGAAAACAACACCAATAGTGGAGATGGAAAGAGTGGGGGAATACAAGCACTGAGAGAACGCAGAGACACAAAGTGATGACGCAGGCAGAAAAGTTTCTGAGTATGCCAAGCCACCCAATGGAAAACAGATTCCAAAATCTAGCATTGGGGCGGCTGAAAAGAAGCAGTTTTATTCACCAGGCCAAAAGACTGAATAGGCAAACCTCAGACCTACCAAAGTTGGCATTCCCCTAAAGTCTGTGCCAGAGCAAACCCCTTGGAGAGAGGAGACTGAATCAGAAGTATGTATCCAGACAGAAGTGAAAGGAATATTCGGCAAGGATGAGCAGAACAGCATACAACGCAAGACAGTCACTCTCAGTTTACTTTATGAAGAATACCCACATGACCTCTGGGTCCGGGTATACACGGATGGGTCAGCAGAAAATACAGTGAAGAATGGAGGAGCAGGAGTGTACGTAGAATACCCAAACAACGCTAGAGATGCGATTAAAGTACCAACGGGGAAATTCTGTCACAACTATGATGCAGAAATTCAGGCAATCAAGGTGGCAACTGAAAAAATGTTGAATACCAGACCCGATCCTCAACCTGTTGTATTTTTTACTGATGCAAAATCAGCACTCCAAGCACTTCAGTCCAGAAAATTGCCAGGTCTACAGACCCTACTGTCTAAATTGTCCAAGCAACGCAGGGTCGTCTTGCAGTGGATACCCTCTCACTGTGGAATACCAGGAAATGAAACAGCAGACCGATTGGCCAAGGAAGGTGCTCAAGGAGAGCAGCCGGATGTGCCAGTTACCTACCACCAAAAGAAAAGGATGATTAAATCAATAAGAAAGCCACAAATACCAACACAAGACGATTACTATAATATGAGCAGATTGGAACAAGTTGTTATTCTGCGCCTTAGAACAGGACACAATCGGCTCCGCAGCCACATGTATACAAAATTCAAGATTGGCAATTCAGCCATGTGTACATGTGGACAGGCAAACCAGACTGCAGAGCACATACTTCAAAACTGCCCCGAATATGATACACTGAGGCAAACTCACTGGCCTAACGAAACAACACTCGACATAAAACTACACGGACCTCTGTGTGAGCTACAAAAAACAGTGAAGTTCATACAAGAGACAACATTGAATATATAGACATATTTCAAGCGAACGAAAGGAAGGAAGGGAGGAAGGATTGATCTTTCAACATGTTTGTCCGGTGGTCGAATGCATTAAATTCTATGCTTCAATGCTGGAGACAACATGTTCTATTCTCGGGAAGGGCAATATTTTTTTAACATTTTATTTTTATTAACACATATTATTATGAGAACTACAGAAATTTCATTTGCAGCGAAAGAACAGACTGAATAAATTCAATTTGCAAATTGTTATTTGTCAACTTGCACGGAAATTCTCTTGTAATCTGGGATAATCGCGGGAATTCTGGCAATTGGAATGAGCGACGTTTTAATTTTATGTGGTCAACCGACAAAATTTCCCACAAGCTTGGAAGGAAAACTTTTTTTTATGTGAAAGAAGCCAATTTTGAGGCTACGGGGCATGTTTCTTTAATATGCAACTAAATTCCCGGTGCGAAGAACTGGTAAAACTGCTAGTCACATTTATAAGTGTTATCAGCCACGAAGTGGGAACTGGATCTGGCACTAAAGGCAGAGTGAGTAAGGCACGAAGAAAATAATGTATTTTATTCATGACCCTTCAGACAGTCTGGAAATCAGCCCAACACAGCATCAGAACTAAGATTAATATACATACATATAAGCTGTAAAGACTAGTATCTACAACAGCTGTGTGCTGTCAACATTGCTGTACGGATCGGAATGCTGGAGAATGACAGAACAGGATATGTCCAGACTCTCCACCTTTCATACAACTTGTCTGCGAAAAATCCTACGCGTGTACTGGCCGATTACTATCTCGAACCAAGAATTGCTTGCACGATGCCAACAAGAGAATATGGGCACTATCATCCGAAGACGACGCTGGAGATGGATTGCACATGTGATGCGCATGGAGACTGGCGCCGACACAAAAACTGCACTGAGATGGACTCCAGAGGGTAGGCGAAAGCGTGGAAGACCCAAGACGACCTGGAAGAGAACGATAGAGCAAGAATTGAAGGAAATGAATCATAGCTGGAACACAATACAGAGGAAGGCCATGAACAGGGAAAAATGGTGTACGTTTGTTGCTGCCCTAAACGTCAAGGGCGTAACAGGCTAAAGAGAGATATAAGTTGTACGCTATCAGCTTTGCTATAAGGATCTGAAAGCTAGAGAATGACAGAACAAGATGTGTCCAAACTATCCACCTTCCATACAACTTGTCTGCGAAAGATATTACTCGTGTTCTGGCCAAAAACTATTTAGTATCAAGAACTGCTTGCACAGTGTCAGCAGGAGAATAAGATCAACATTGTTCAAGAACGACGTTGGAGATAGATTTAACATATGATGTGCATGAAGTCTGACTCTGTCACGAGAACTGCACTGAGATGGAAGACAGAGGGTAAGCGAAAACGCGGAGGGTGCGGGACGGCCTGAGGTCGAGCGGAGGAGACGAAAACTGAAGGAAATTAACCACAGCTGAAACACAATACAGAGAGCGGTCAAGAAAAGATAAATATTTCGTTGAATTGTTCCTGCCCTGTAGGCCACGGGCGTCACAGGCTAGAGAGTTAATCAAGCAGGGATACCAGTTTTATAAATATGTTTTCTAGACTGCATTCTGCTCTCTTCTTGAAGATCTGGAGGCATATTTTCTTAAACCAATGCTGGCTTAATGTCCTGTTTCCATCGTCGTCTTGGTTGTCTCCAGAATCGTCTTCTGATATACGACATATTCTCTTCACCTAGTATGGACTGCTAAAATGTGGAGGTGTTGAATGAGATCAAGACACAAAGAAGGCTTATCATCAATATAAGAAAAAGGCAATCATAATTTTTCGGGCATGTGATGAGAAAGGGAGGTTTAGAACACATTGTAACAACTGGTAAATTCGAGGGGTGACGAGACAGATGAAGTCAGAGAGAGACAATTTTAGATAGCCTGATTTCATGGCACGGAAGAGCGTCAACACGCGGCCATCGTAATTTATTTACGATGGCCGCGGTGAAATCTGAAATGATAGCAAACACCAGAAACGGAGATTTGTGGAGATCAATGATCGTCTACGTCAGCCGACACGTCACCTGCTGATGATGATAATATGTCCTTTGCAGAACGTCCCATCACAGACCGCCGTAAAAACTAGTAAGTTATCCCGTCTCTTCCATTGTCGCGTTCAATGTTTGCACAATGTCCAGATTACATCCGGTTGTTCACTGTCTCGTCTTCTGATAATAGCCGTCCATTGCAAGATATAGATTAGAGGGCAGGGTCCCAGGAGGCAGAGGCAGACCAAGAAGAAGATGGCTTCAGGATATTAACGAAACCATGAATATGACAATCGACGAAGTGGGTGAACTGAATAGAGACGGAATGAACTTCAGATGCGCTGCGAAGAGAGCAACGTCCTACAAAGGATACGCACCTTTATGATGATTGCAAGAGATGATGACAACAGTCTCAAACGCGTGCTGCTGAATCTCTCTGATGACATACATCATACATCATGTGTAGGTGACTGGAGAGTCCAGTCCTGGAACGAACGTCCTGTGTTATTTGCGTGATCTGTAGTTGCCGTAAACTGTAGCTTGCACTGTATTGAGAAAGAATTAAGTGATGAAAAGTTTCGATTTTCGTCAACCGCACTGTCTCGTCCAGGACTATCTGTAACGCTTCCTAATACGGCGGCATATTCACCGTTCTATAATTTAGACTTCGTCCATAAGTGAGAATGAAACAACAAGGGGTAGGCAAATAATGAGTCAGAGTGTAACGCATGGATAAACACACCAATAATGTCAAATAACTATTGCATTCAAATTGTACCCTGGAGACGGTATTTCTCAGTTCGGGAGTTAGATTCAGTCCCTCGCTCTGCGGTTATGAACGACATAAATCGCCGGAACCTGTGGCGCTAACAATCGGCCATTGGTTTCATTGCCACAGAGGGGCCTGTTGTAATGCGTCACCGATCGGACAATGGTAACAACATTTGTCTCGTTTTCGGACAGTTTCCTTTTCATTAACAGCTCATAATTCAGTCTTCCACCTGGGTACCTGACCATTAGTTCGGTCTGTGGGATGTCAGGTATCAATTTGACAACCTCTGTGCAGCAATTTACCTGTTCATTGGTGGAATGAAACTATGGACCATCCAGATACTTGGCATTAACAAAGCTGATTGTTTATTATTACTTTGACCCCCTTCACGGTTCGGTTTCCGTCCGTGATAAATTGCTGCAAACGTTGCTGTGATCCATGAACCGGGTTTCCCGGACTTCTGAGAATTAATGTCCATCTTTCCGCCCCGCAAACACGGCCGGTTGCCAAGCGTCGGCGTGCTTAGTGATTGATAAGAGCTTCGGAAAATGTCCTGGTCGTGCTTTGATCTTCTGGGTGAAGCCATTAGTGTGATTTCACGTTCCGAAACAGCTACGCATCGCAGGTATGTTTGAGATCATCATCACCATGTTCCCTGTCGATACCGATAAGCGTAGGCGGTCATTATTGGCAATCTCACAGGATCAATACAGCTCCTAACCAGGTGTGTTCTTGTCTTGACCATCAAGTCATGTGATCAAGCTTCTTCTTCTTCTTTGCTTTCGTTCCTTTCGACTAATTTTAATCACTCTTTGTGATATGTGTGATCTTTGCCAAGAACGTGTATACGTTGCACATTGGTTTAGTATGCCCCTAAACGCATAGACTTTTACATGTTTAGGACACGTGCATCCGATTTCAGCGAATCAAGCCATCCAGGTGTTTATCTCTTTGCGTATACTATATGCATTTTCTGCACACATACACATATATATGCATTCTCTGCACACATACACATATATATGCATTCTCTGCACACATACACATATATATGCATTCTCTGCACACATACACATATATATGCATTCTCTTCACACATACACATATATATGCATTCTCTGCACACATACACATATATATATGCATTCTCTGCACACATACACATATATATGCATTCTCTGCACACATACACATATATATGCATTCTCTGCACACATACACATATATATGCATTCTCTGCACACATACACATATATATGCATTCTCTGCACACATACACACATATATATATGGTTCAAGAAAGAGAAGATACCCTAGGGAAACACTAAAACGAACTTTGCTGAGAGAGGCAAGTAATATCGGACTCAAATCCATGGAAGAGATGGCGCGAGTTGCCCAGGACAGAACGGTATGGAGAAATTACTTGCAGGCCCTATGTAACATATCATGGTAGGAGAGGTATATATATATATTATAATCTCATGCTTGGCTTCGACACCGCAAGGATACAATAGGACCAAGATGAGATGAGCATATTTATATGTATGGTCGTCTCTGTGACGTAGAGGTAAGACGCCCACCTCTAGTTTCAAATCTACTCTGTTCGTTCCATCGTAGAGTGATCAGAATATTTGTCCAGGGATACCTGATCTCAATGTATGTGAGATCAAGTTTCTCTCTCTCTCTCTCTCTTTGCCTTTCTACCCCGGGTTGGGGCATAGGCCCTGAACCAACTCATGCCAAGTCTTCCCATCTCTAGCTATCTCCTGCAGCTCCTCCAGCTCTTCTTTATATTGTTGATCTCCGTCTCCAAATCTCGTCTCATCAAATCTTAGTCGCCCGTGTGTTGCCGGAGCTCGCAAGGGGAGCAAGAGTAGCGGCCCTCGACCTACAAGGCATGTCGTAAGAGGCGACTAAGGTGGAGTTTGGCGTAGGGCTGGCTACCCTATCCAGTAGAAAATTTTAGCCACAAAATCCAACCAACCATGATCAAGTTTCTAGTAAAAAAAAAAAAAAAGGTAAAGGAACCCTTCATACCTCGTGGTCAATACAGTGTTAGGAAAATACAGTGTTATTTTTCATTGACCGTCTACACACGATGGGTGATGTGGTCAGCATCACGCCGGCCGCCTTTACTTTCCCAGAGCATGTCTGGTACCCAGTTGAGGCTGGGTCGACCTGAGAGCCGTCGAGGTCGGGAAAATTTCCACGCACATTGCGGGAGCTGAACCCAGACCACCAGCCTTGAGAAGCGAGTTCACTAACAACTACGCTACAGCGGCTCTCTCAAATTTCTAGTACTATCAGATAAAACATAGGTTCACACTGAATATGTAAATGAACCCATTGCAGTTTAAAAATTCCATATGGTTAGGCCGTAAAGCCGTTGTCAAGTCCAAAATTATTTTAATAAAATTTCTGCCAAAATTGTCACCATCATTAAAATGGCACCAAAGATCCACGTTGGTGCTACGGAATTCGTTCACTACAGCTGAGGAAAAAAGATAAGAACACACATGGTTATTCATGGAAGTGTAATGATGATGGTCCACTCAATCATATTTATATGTATGAGATACCAGAGGGAATACAAGTTTGCCATCATGTCCATGTGACATGCTTCTTGCAAATATTCTGACCCTGATAAAGATGTTTCATAGATACACTTCGACGACGAGCTAGTTGTTTTAAACAAAACCCATGGAAGATAACTGATATAAAGACAACATCTAGATTTATAAGAGCATGTTTTTTTTCTGTAGCAACGTAACAAAAGCTCTCATAGAGTGTAGCCGAGAAGACGATTTTCATTTCTCCTTCTCGATCGTTCTTTTTCGGCTATTTTGATCATTCTTATTGTGATATATAAACAGCCTATACCAAGAACGTGTGTTTCGTCAATTCTTCAGCACCATTTGTAGCTATTGTGCTTATCCTTCGACGATGTGTCCGATTTCAGCCAGCGTTTACTGGGTTCGCTCTCCGTCAGCCTTTGACTGTCCCCAGCCGACCTGCAAGACAGCAGGTTCTATTTTCATTTAAACCAATCCACTTCTAGATTGCAAGAGCTGGGAGTGAAGTTGCCAGAAAAGAACAGCACAATCGGTTTATGTGTAGGCTCATTAATCAAAATCGAACTGGTTCGGTCAGTCGCGTGACGCTGTTGGAGATACTGCGAAGAAGATCGGAACACCTATGGACATGTCCGGAGTGCAATGAAGATATTCCAAAGTGACACATATTATTGCTTCAAGTCATGTATTATTATATTAACAAAATAGTTGAAGAATTGATCAATGACTATGAATGCAAGGGAAACTGAATGGTACTTAGAATACCATGTATAGAGAAAAACTCAAATATTTTATTTTAGCAAAAACATTAAATTGAAGAGAAGACACAATTATTGGCTATATAATATTGTCTATATATCACAATAGAATGATAAAAATTGCTTTAGAACAATCGCGAGAAGAAGATGTTGAGCATGACTGCCGGACACATCGAGCTGGACAGGGATATATTTAGAGTCTGCTATGCGCCCGTGTTGTGCCGGGCCCCGCAAGGGAAGCAAAGAATAGTACCACTGCCGCCCGAGTGGTTACCGGGGCCCAAATATGGGGTGTAAAGAATAGAACCACTGTTACCTGTCATGCATGTCGTAAGAAGCGACTAAGGAGGTTTGGATGAAATCGGATGCATGTGTCCTAAACGTGTAGAAGTCTATGCGTTTAGGGGCCTACCAAACCAATGTGCAACGTATACACGTTCTTGGCAAAGATCAAACATATCACAAAGAGTGATTAAAATTGGTCGTAAAGAACGAACGCAAAGAAGAAGAAGAGTACCACTGCGACCTACAATGCATGTCGTAATAGGCGGTAATGTAGGCACTAGGAATGCTACCCTAGTAATATAAAAGCAGCGCAGAAATCGGATGTGCTGGTCTACTTGTAGGCTATAACTGGCACAACGTACAATCGCTCTTAGGCTCGGATCACATACAAATCCCACAGAGTGGTTGACAGGTGCACGATATGGAGCGTTCGAAGATAAAGAGAGCCTGCTGTCATAGGAGCTAAGCTCCGACAGGAACAATTAGATGATGTTAATGATGTTCAGAGCGTTCTTTCAAATCCCAGATGGTTGTTTGACTCGATTTAGCGAAGGATGTAATGTCAGGATATGAAATGATCATTGATTTAAGTGGAGCACGATCACTGATTGCACAAATAGTGCCTCAAGAAGTGATTCAAGAAGTGCAAACAGTACATCAAGTAGTAAACTTAACAGTGCTCCAAAGAGAACAGTTATTCAAAAAGTTCACGTGCGTGTGTTTTGTATTTTGTTGGTTTTTGGTTACTAACCAATTTTGTTGGAAATCATGTCATGCACAGTTGTGGTACTCAGCTTCAAAGGTAGAGCCTCTTTTTTCTCTTTGTCGTCACACCGCTACCGGACTGCTGTCCAGTGTTATGGTTTCTCTCCTCTCTCTGTCGCGATCACCCTTAGACTGATGTACCAGATTTCCCATAAATCTCATTCATGTGGAAACCTGATTCATGCAGCCTTAGCATGGGTGGGTTTCCACACATCTTCAGCGCCTTTTGGAGCTCTGGTGCTCATCCCTCGGCGATGTATCCGGTTTCAGCCAGCGTTAACTGGGTTCGCTCTCCGTCAGCCTTTGACTGTCCCCATGCGACCTGCATAGCAGCAGGTTCTATGGTTTTCTGCTTTTGTCTTGTGCTGCTCTAGTGTCTGGGGTGATAGTTATATCTGCTTTTTGACAGAATTCTGC
The DNA here is from genome assembly GCA_020796225.1 of Arion vulgaris. NCBI lineage: Eukaryota > Metazoa > Mollusca > Gastropoda > Stylommatophora > Arionidae > Arion > Arion vulgaris. The sequence goes on from CM036757.1 coordinate 71,214,652, forward strand.
TAAACCATCTATTCAATGGTCTTCCTCCATCTTCTTTCCTGGCGGTGGAGAAAATAAGTTAGAAACATGTGACATGCAACAAGTTCACATATTTGAAGCACAAATGTCAGTATGGTTGTATTTCGATAGTTCAAACTAATGGTTTTCTATAAGAGATTTAAAGACGAAAAATTGACTTCACTGCACCGGGTTTTACCCCACATGGCTCAACCCCTCTCAGCAAAAATAGCACGCTATCTACCCAGTATTACACAAAGCACGAACTCCGTAGCCCATTCAACAATTCTAAGGATCTCTGGGAACAAAAATGCACTCGTGAAAAGAACAACGCTTTCCGAATTCGAACCCTAGACCTTCGAAACGCAAGGCAGCAGCGACTTAACTACATAAAATGATTGTCTTGGTCTGACGTTAAATGTCACTATTATTAGCCGACTAGTTTAAATAATATTTGGTTCATTCTTCAAGGGATGACTGAGATGTCAATAGTTACTAGTAACATGTCAGCCAGGTCTTGTAAAAAGAAACAAATGCGTCGCGAAAATTCACGGAACGAATCATCTTTTCCCAACCGTGCTGTACGATCTCTTCTGTTCTGTTTGCCCCTCTTTGCATCTCCACAAAGTATACATTAGCATCGCCGCGTGGTATAAATCAAGTTTGACTGACATCGCCGCCGCCAGGATGATTGATTGCCAGGGCTAGAGGTGACGGTTGGATGACTGCCAGATAATTATCTTGTCGCCTTCTCATTGGTGCAGCCAGTACGCGGCATATGTCAATCACACTACAGGTATTTATTACCCATGAACACCAGGAGTGTTACTACCAACCAATCACTGAAAGCGTTTTCACCTAATTTGAAATTTCATTGGCTACGGGTAGACCTTCCCTCTATACCTCTCCTCTCTCCTCTCTCCCGCACTTAATTCTTGTCAAAACCCTCCACCCCTCTGCAGAAAATCCTCTTGTATTGTCGCGCGTGTTGTCGAGCAGGGTGGCTTTATTCACTCCCAGGTTGGACTTGCAGCGAGCGAGAGCGCAGTACGTGATTGACGTTATCCACGAGAGGTTGTTCATCGCGTTCAGAGCAATCATCACCTCTCGCAACTCGCAAACTTGAAAAGGAACTCAAAAAACGCTCAGACAGGATGAGCCCTAGTACTACAGCTGTATAACTGACTTCACCAGTTGATCGGTAACTTTGTAGTTCGCTGACCTAGCTTAGCACAACATCGTACAACGCAGTGCTCCTGGTAGTTTCTGGATTATTCCACATATTTCTTGCCGTATTCTTAAAGTTGTATTTACTTCATAATTTGGATTCAAGATATAATATATTCACAACTTGGACTTGATAATATTTTGTTGTATTAATCACACCCCATCTTGCTGATGGAAACTTAACAGTGGAATATTAATCTACATTTGGATAACAATAACATAACTTTTATTTTATTAATAACTATTTTGTCTCATCACTTGGAGTAAATGACATCATCATCTTCAGGCCTGACCATGTTGACCTCTGGTGTTAGCCAGTATCTTCATCCTGATTATCTTCAACCTCTACCAACGACAGTGAGTATATCAATCCGTTTTATTTAATAGATAATAAATACATTATCAATATTTGTCACTGTCAGTACTTTGTCACTATTTGTAATTGTTAGTAGTGGTCATTGTCACTTTTGTGTGTGCCTATACTATTTCTTAATGTCTGTATTTCTCATTGTAATACTTTACTGTAAAACTGCAGAACTTTGTTATTACTTATTTCACCATTGCTACAAAATTTTACTGAAGTCGTCCCTTATAACTATTTCTCATTGCGAGTATTTATTTTTATTATTATTTTAAATTGTCACAATATTCTCATTGTTGATATTTCTCTCACTGTAAGTAGTCTTCTCCTCGGTCGCTGTAGTTCAATGTTTACATGAAGACTCCGGTTCCTCTGGATGTATGTTGTTCTATGTGTGTTTGCTAGTTCACCAAGGCTTCAAAACAAATTTGAGTGGATTTTGTAAATCGTTATTGTTAACATTTTTTTAATAGTAAATACTTAATGCACTTTAAAAAAAACCGAACTATTTCTTACTGTAAGTAGTTCAATATTTGTTGTTGTTATTGGTTATAGTTGCAAGTATTTCTAATTGTTGATAAAATGGACCGATATTAAACAAATGTTGGTTGATTGGATAATAACAATATCGTTCTCAAATTTGTAAAGTAACAAGAATATGAGGCAGTTTCTGTCTAAACTTTCATTTCTTGTGTAAATTCATGATAAAAGTTGGTTTATCAGTCTAGGTCGGGATCGCGAGAGAGAGATTTCTTGTTTTCCTAACATCGTATTTCAAATACTATTTGAATCAAAAGATAAATCGCATTAGTTGTAAAAGTGTCGATGTGGTTTTTGTGTGTGTGTGTGTGAACTGCTTGATATGTGGAGTATTAAAGCCTCTTTATCTTTAAGTGGAGGCAAGCTTCTTTCAACCTAAGGACGAACCTTATTGTGGTTATATCAGGCTGTGTGTGGTCCAACTGAAAAATAAGAATTAACTCCTTTCGGAGACTCAATGATTAACTGGCTGTAGTGTGAAATGCTGCAGTTGATCTCAGTGTACCTTTTCTGTCTTGGAATGGCTTCACAAGTATGCACTGTTTAGACTTCACTTCCAGTTTTTCCTCATTCAATCATTTTCTAGTTTTCTTTCTAATATAAAAGTCATTTCAATCCAGTCATTCACTATTAATAAATCACTTATATTACGCATAATTAAAAACGCAAGTTCTACGTACGACACGCTTTGATAACGCGTCGGGCCCCGAATATACCCAATAATCTACACGTAATACTCAATACTGCTACAAAACGAACTCGACTTATCTCTGGCATTAACCAGGACAAGTTCTATAACTGAAAGTGTACAGAATTATAGACAGATTATTTCCTCTTTTCTAAAAAATCTCAACTTAGTATGGATTAAACCATTTTCTATAATACTCTTCTGTAATTTTCCTGAATTTTGCTCGCTCAAGCGGTGACCTAAAAAACCACAGGAAACACAGGCTGCATAATGAGAGACCCGCTCTTCATCTACTGCTCCTGCCCTTTGACATTAAACATAATGACAAGACAGTGTTATTTAGAAAATTATGATTTTAGAGAGAAAATAATACCGTCAACTGCAATTATTCGACTCCAGTTACCCTGTATTTTGCTTAGTCTACTTGGTAACAGATGTAATCTGGGCAAAGTCTGTGTTTGATGTCTGTCTAGATTGGAGAGCTAGCGAGAGTATGCGAATGGTTGACCAGGATATTTAACTATCTTTTTTGTAATTTTCATGTAGTTTAACTTTATAAGCAGCAACTAGTTATATTCTTATCTTGGAGATATCGTCTTATCGATAAAAATATATGTAATTTATCTTAACAACACTCGCGTCTGCTTGTTCTTTTCTTTCATCCTTTGTTTTGCCTCACAATGTCACAATAAGAACTGGCATGAACATTCACAAAACATGTTGAAAGGGGGTGGTGAAGGGAGGTGAGGTAAACAACAGAAAGCTGCGGACAGTGGGTTAAAGTTAATTGCATATCCGTTACAGGACTTTGCGAATCAACCCCAGCTTTTTAACGCTGTTTGTGATTTTTCTAGGCATTATTACGTTCAGTAGTTTGCCAGTACAGTGGGTTACTGTTACTAGTCATCATCAAGGTGCGTATCCTTTATAGGACGTTGCTCTCTTTGCAGCGCATCTGAAATTCACTCTGTTTCTAGCAAGTTCACCCCCTTTCATCGATGGTCATATTCATGATTTCTTTAATATCTTGTAGCCATCTTCTTCCTGGTCTGCGTCTTGAGACCCTGCCCTCTAATATTGTTCTCTCCAGGCCATCGTGACGCTTGATGTGACCAAAGTATCTAATTTTTCTACTACTATTAGTTCTACTAAATCTGCCCACTACTATTTCTTCTAAACCTGCTTATTCTCATTGCTACTACTATCTCTTTTGTTTACGACTACTACTAAACCTTCCACATCTCCCTACTTAACTACTACTACTTCCTGTTCTCAGTGAAGCATAAAACTGCCCTTCAACATCGAATTCTATCTTAGACCTTCATCATCAGATCTGTCCATGTGACTGGAATGGCGCTGACCATCTTTACAGTTCTTCGTCATATATTTTTGCCATCCACACTACTCTATCCCATTCCGAGGATGTGTCTAATCCATGGATATTTCAATCTCTTTAACATCTCCAGTTTGTTGGTCTCGTGGTCCTGTTTTCTTCTACAAATATGTATTTAACACTTTTGGTTGTCTGCCATGGAATATGCTGTTGATATACACATATGTAGCATCACGAGACAGGCCTTCCGATGGAAACCAGTGTAATAGAGGTAATGGAAGACCCAGAAACACCTGGAGGCGGGTGTTGGAGACGGAATGCAAGAAAATGGAAAGAGAGTGGGGAAATCTGGAAAATATGGCATTGGATAGAAAGGCTTGTCTATAGACCTGTAGGTGAATTGGATAAATGGTATTAGGGAGAAGTAATGCAAAGACTAACACCACAAATCTGTTTGTTTAAAAAAATGGCTTTGTTGAGAAACTGCTATGATAATTTGGCTAGTGATAGGTACAATTTTAGCAGTGTTTTTATGAATTCTAAGCTGTAGACAGAAATGAATAAACATGTTGGTGATAAGTTGCAACCATATTCCCCCACTGGGAACAGATAAATAATAAAATACACTTAAGTATATGTTTAAAGAACTGGATATAATCGATGCCACCACACTAATAGCCTTACATGGTTTTTATGTTTCTCAGCTAGTGTCAGTGGTAGAGCACTTTCAAAGTAGCTTCGGCAACATCGAATTATCTATACACATATTTTCAGGTTTACTCGAGACTCGGGCGTCCACAAACATTTTTTCAGGAGTTGTCAAAATGAATTTTAAAAAATTCAGTTGGTAGTTTACTGTGCGGAAATGGAGAAGACCAGATCCGTATATTAAAAAGCTATTTTCCTGGGTGGGACACTTGCACCCCTCTTGCTTTAATGTATGGACGCCCATGATAGATTAGACTGTACCTGAAATTGAATGACTTCATCTAGTGTACAAATTTAACGGTTTTGCCCTTTTCTTAACATCAAACTCTCTGCGTTTTCATGTGACGTCCTATGTGCTTAGAGCAGCAACAAATTCACTCAATTCTGTTCTGGTCCTATCAGTTCTCTATATTGTGTTCCAGTTGCGAATAATTTCTTTCATTTCTTGTTCTACTGTTCTCCTCCAGATCGTTTTGGGTATTCCACGTTTTTGTTTACAGTCTGGTGCCCATCTGTGCAATGTCTGCGAGGTAGGATCAAGCTATATGAGTACACTTGGTGCAATGTCAGCGGAGTGGGACCCAAGCTATATGAGTAAACTTGGTGCAATGTCTGCGAGTGGAACCCAAGCTATATGAGTAAACTTGGTGCAATGTCTGTAGGGTGGGACCCAATCTATATGAGTAAACTTGGTGCAATGTCTGTAGGGTGGGACCCAATCTATATGAGTAAACTTGGTGCAATGTCAGTGGAGTGGGACCCAAGCTATATGAGTAAACTTGGTGCAATGTCTGTAGGGTGGGACCCAATCTATATGAGTAAATTTGGTGCAATGTCTGCGAGGTGGGACCCAAGCTATATGAGTAAACTTGGTGCAATGTCTAGGGTGGGACCCAATCTATATGAGTAAATTTGGTGCAATGTCTGCGAGGTGGGACTCAAGCTATATGAGTAAACTTGGTGCAATGTCAGCGGAGTGGGACCCAAGCAATATGATTAAACTTGGTGCAATGACTGCATGGTTAGACCCAAGCTATATGAGTAAACTTGGTGCAATGTCTGCGAGGTGGGAATCAAGCAATATGATTAAACTTGGTGCAATGACTGCATGGTTAGACCCAAGCTATATGAGTAAACTTGGTGCAGTGAAGTCAATCCTGTTTCTTCAGACTATGTAGTATGTAGTCTAAAATGTTAGACAAACATATATTCACAGATGGAAGGTGCTGAGTGCGGTATGAAGAAGTTTATTTATCTCAAGCAGACGCCAACAGGAGCTCACTTCTGCTGTTTTATTTAATAATATGGCGTCGTCTTGTTCAATAATCCCCAAGGGAAGAAAATAGAGGAAGATTCCCCCCAAAATGGGAATTAATTAGAAACATGCAATACGCTGACTGGGTAGGGGTATATTGCTTGTTGATTGATGAAGTATGCATTAAAAACACTGAATATTTTAGTTCTAGTTTAGAATGAAATATGTTGAATTGCTTTTAATCAATTTAAATTGATTTGATGATGCGATTAGACTTATTTAGTCGTATCTTCTTTTACCCTTGAGTGTAGAGATTTGTCAGAGGGGGCGCCAACCCTTGAGTGTAGAGATTTGCCAGAGGGGGTGCCAAACTTTTATCGCTGTTTTATCTGTTGGTTTTGTTCCAGTCCAGTGTTAGTCAGGGATTGTCGGATGTTGTTTTCCTAGTGGACCATTAGTTCTAAAGGTCTGTATTCCTGGCTTTTAGTCCCCATGCTTGTTCTGGTCGTAGATTCTCTATCTTATAACCTGAATAATGGCAGTTGTGACTGTACCACTTGGGTTCATAAGTCCATTACGTTGGCATGAATCAGGTTTGACCAGTGGCGGCTCGCCATTAAGGGCCAGTGGATCCAGGCCCCACTAAAAATAATGTATAACGTGTATTTCTTATTTTATAAATTAAAATATAGCAACCAAAAACCATGATTTATCCGGAAAATAAATGTCTGGCCTCACCAACAAAATTGATCACGAGCCGTCACTGGGTTTGACGGTCTCCCATTCAGATCAATTAGATCTGATACCATGCTACAGTATTACTCCAGATGTGGTACTTTAAATGGGGTTTTTTCTGTTTGTGAAATCTTAGATACTCATTTGTACAAACTTGTGTGTGTTTAATGTATAATATTCATATGAAATGAAAATCGTGGCATATCCTAAAGGACGGAGCCATCAACCACAGTAAACGAGTCGTTGATTTTCTAGGCACCACTTATACGTTCAGTAGTTTGTCATTGCTTTCTGAATGGTGAGGTCTATTTTTACCTTTCGTAAAAATCCCACGGAAACGAATTTGCTTCAAAATTTGCCCACCGTGGGGCTTGAGCCAGGTACGCTTGAGTTCGTGATCAAGCTCACTACTCCTTGAGCTACAGACGCTCACATTCAATATTCATATACTTTGGTCATAGTTCGGATGTGCATGTCCTACCACATGCTGTACAGACTTAACGTGGTGTTCAATTTATTTCTTCTTCGCGATCACCCTTAGACTGATGTACCAGATTTCCTCATAAATCTCATTCATGTGGAAATCTGATTCATGCAACCTTAGCATGGGTGGGTTTCCACATATCTTCAGCACCTTTTGGAGCTCTGGTGCTCATCCTTCAGCGATGTATCCGGTTTCAGTCAGCGTTTACTGAGTTCGCTCTCCGTCAGTCTTTGGTTGTCCCCAGTCAACCTGCAAGGCAGAATTATTGACGTTCTCGGTGCAAACCACAAAGATCACAAACAGAGGTTAACTTGGTTGAGAAAAGCGAACAAGAGATCAGTACATTTTCCTCGTTACGAGCTTTGCGCCCTGTTGTCACTTGGACTACCTTTTCTTAGATATCATATTTTTGAGGTTTCAAGTTGGCTTTCATGTGTTGTGATTAATGTCCATGACTCCACATATTCAAGTCAGATCTGATCTTGTGTGAAACGGCATAACATAATCTTGATAATAGACAGTGGCGGCTCGTCATTAAGGGCCAGAGGGGCCGGCCCCACCAAAAATAATGTGCAACGTGTATTTATTATGTAATGGATTAAAATATAACCTAACCAAAAACCATGATTTCCCCGAAATGTGTCTGACACCACCAACAAAAACGATCAGGAGCCGCCACTGATAATAGATAATGTCTTATATCGTTTGTTTAGTCTGTTGTGTTGAGAAACTTAGGAGTGGTAGTTCTGTTACAGTACTTACAAAACAAATCACAAGTTTTATTTCATGTTACGTTCATGGGCGTCCATACGTTAAGACAGGGAGGGATAAGTGATACACCCTAGAAAATGAATTTTGATAAAACCTTTTTCTGGGAATCTTTTCTTCATTTCCTCGTAGTAAAATACCAATGTTTTTCCCCCTGGAAAAACTTATGTAGACGACCAATGGTTACCCTTTATATATATATATATATACAGTGGCGGCTCGTGATCATTTTTGTTGGTGGGGCCAGACAAATTTTTCCGGATAAATCAAGATATTTGGTAGCGATATTTTAATTTATAAAATAATAAATACACGTTATACATTATTTTTGGTGGGACCCGGCCCCACTGGCCCTTAATGACGAGTCGCCACTATATATATATATATATATATCAATCCATTATTATAATTTTTCATAATGATTATTATGATTTTGATTTCCTTTGAGAACTGTTCTTATCGTATATCACACAGGTTTTGTTTCATATTACATGTTATTTATCGTTGTATCTATCCAGTTGATATCACTAGTTTTCTTTGATGTTACGTTTGTTATCATTTCATCTATCATTTCTGTTTCATGTTACGTTTATAATGTGTATATCTATTACCAGTTCTGTTTCATGTTCAATCATTCAAAGCATTTGGTTCAAGTGGTTACACCCTTCTCGTGACTAGATACTGTTTGTTGCCAAGCACGCCACTGTATGCTATATTCCTTATTATCAACACGCCATAACAAACAAAACCCCACACAAACTGCGTGCGGTCTATGAGTGAAAGGGGAGTTCCTCAGAAGAAGCCTTCAATTTCCCACTTCAACAAGTATCGTATGACAGTGATACTGTTATTTCTAACTTGTTTAAAAATCCGATATTTCAAAATTTATTTCATATCTTATCAGATATTATTAATTAATTCACGGTACAGAGATGAAAGAGAAGCTTAAAAACGTTCAGTAAATTCCATTTTCGTTCGAGTTATCCATTTTCTGATCGTTTTAGTTTAACCTTTTCCTTACAGCAATATGCAAATTTGCCATGAAGCTTGTGAACATATTGAGAAGTGACAGACTGGAAGTCCCCCAAATGCGATTTAAGGATGCATGTTTGTAAGCAAAATTTGAAGGCTCTTGACGTAAACACACGGACAACAGTTGCTAAAGACTGTATCTGGAGAAAGTAGGTGTGAGCTTGTGCATTTTGCAGCGAAATAGTGGCTTTACTCCAGGATGCAATCTCATCTCGGAGAAAACTATCATTTAGGTGTGAGAGTTGTGTTAGACACTGCCACTCCCGTATCAAACTTTATACATTCACTAAGGGTTCTGCAAAGTACATACCCAGCATCACAGTTCTATGGTCCCTCGGGAATGAAGCTCAACTATCACAACTACCACGCAGCGGCAACAACGGTAGACCTAACACTAGATAGGCTAAGAGACTGATGTGTAAACATCAAGCAAATGCACAGACAATATTAGTGCACAGTAACGTATGAAACAGGATGACACAACAACGAGAGCTTGAAACTTCCAGCTACATTTCTTAAAAGTAACATTTAGTACCAGTTACATTTGTGCTGCATAAAATAACGAAGCGAACGATTAAAGCAAGTATGTTTAGCAAACGTAAAAACTTCTTTCACTAGACTCGGAACTTGTCACTTTTAATTTCGACATCTATTTTCTCGTTTATTTTTTCAAAAGATATTTTATACATCCCTTGATGGAAATTATACCCGTTGGTGGCTGCATGTTGATCTAGGCACTAGGGCCTCATGCTACTATCACGCGACCACCGATGATCGATCTGTACCCCAAACTCTACTTCTGTGTATTGACTATGTGTCCGTCCTGCTGGTTTTATCCGTGCCACAGTGTTGTTCTATCCAGGCTATTGAGTGGCGTAGTCGGGTTACTGTGCGGAACAATCTGCCTTACATAGCACTGAAACATCGTTCCGTGTTTGACATCTTGCTATCGGCGATGTGAACGAACTGTAAAATAAACTTTAAAAAAATAGAAAGCAGATTAGCAGAAAATGACCTCTTGACACACATCTAACTTCCCCAATGTTAAACGTGGCTCTTATTAGTCAAATAAAATGATATAATATAGAATAAGGAAACAGATGCTAGATTGTATGTGACGCTCTGACCAAACATACACGCCAATGTCGAACCAGCTTGAACTTAACTAGTCGTGGGTGAGACCATTCAAGAAATTCGTTTGACAAAATCGATTTGGCATAGTGATTCCCAAACTGATTAGTTGTTTGCACTCAAAATGGTTGTGATAGTGGATGGGGTCGATAACTAATGTTGATTAAACCAGTCAAATAAAATACTAATTACTAATGTTGATTAAACCAGTCAAATAAAATACTAATTACTAATGTTGATTAAACCAGTCAAATAAAATACTAATTACTAATGTTGATTAAACCAGTCAAATAAAATACTAATAACTAATGTTGATTAAACCAGTCAAATAAAATACTAATAACTAATGTTGATTAAACCAGTCAAATAAAATACTAATTACTAATGTTGATTAAACCAGTCAAATAAAATACTAACAACTAATGTTGATTAAACCAGTCAAATAAAATACTAATTACTAATGTTGATTAAACCAGTCAAATAAAATACTAATTACTAATGTTGATTAAACCAGTCAAATAAAATACTAATTACTAATGTTGATTAAACCAGTCAAATAAAATACTAATTACTAATGTTGATTAAACCAGTCAAATAAAATACTAATAACTAATGTTGATTAAACCAGTCAAATAAAATACTAATTACTAATGTTGATTAAACCAGTCAAATAAAATACTAATTACTAATGTTGATTAAACCAGTCAAATAAAATACTAATTACTAATGTTGATTAAACCAGTCAAATTAAATACTAATTACTAATGTTGATTAAACCAGTCAAATTAAATACTAATTACTAATGTTGATTAAACCAGTCAAATAAAATACTAATTCTTTCAGCATATATAATTTTGTTGCTTATTTGTGCTGGGGAAAGGGGGATGCCGATAACTGATTTGAGAGCTTTTAGGAATCCCTGACTGTCTTTAGGTGTACTTACAAAAAAAAGTAAATCCTTATAACACATCAAATGCTACCCCTGGAGAATGTGTTGAGGGAGGACAACCAAGGCGACGAAAGCTGGAAACCATTGTGACAATGTAACAGTTTAGGGAAAAGAGAAAGATGACTGGGCATAACCTTATATCACGAAAATTGATCACAATATCACTATAGCTATGGTGGGGCCACAAGAACTATAATTATTTGTTTTACAATGGTAATTGATTTTAAAAGATAAATTAAGACAAGTTAACACTGTACAGATTTCATATATTGAACCGTACTGAGTTCTAGCAGCAATAGTTAAAACAACCCTAGGATTTGTACTAACGTTTTACGTTGACATTCTTTGCTGTAGGTAATCACATTCATATATAGTATTTATATATATATATATATATATATATATATATATATATATATATATATATATACAGGGCGGCTCGTCATTAAGGGCCAGTGGGACCTGGCCCCACCAATAATCCAAAGGGAGTAAACTTCCAGGAATAGACAAATAATAGTAAATACTTCAAAACCATGTTTTTCCGAAAATTTGTGTCTGGCCCGCCAAGAAAAATAACTACAAGCCGCCACTGTATATATATATATATATATGTAAAGCAAATGTTAGCTATGCACAAAAACTTGTAAGGCTTAGTGCAAAGGGAGAGTATAGGAGCTAAGGACAGGGTTGTCGCAGAATTTTACCATCTGTAGTGGTTATGGTATCGAATGAGTTGATATGTTTAATGAGATTTAATGCCCTTGACTAACTTATTAAATATTGTTACCAACCAAATATACAAAACAAACATACTGAACTAGTTATATACAAAACAAACACACTGAACTAGTTATTGTAATAAAACTATTGGTTGAAGAAGTAATTTACTTAGTTGTATTAGTTGGACACTATTGCTTCCCTTGAGGAAGTTCAAACATGTTTGTTTACATGTTTGCTGGTCTTGATATTAATAGAATACATTATTAAGTTAGTAGCTAAGTCAAATCTAGTTGTTTGTTTTGTCTTTATTCTTATGGACCAAGCAAACCCACTTTTTGTGAACTGTGTGGTTTGCACCCAGAACATGAGTGTGCTGTGCCAACATTAGACCACTGAGGCATATAGGACTGGCACATCTGAATTTTGAATGCAAACAAAAACAAATTTGTACAGAAGTTTTCACAAGCATAAACCCCACTTTGAAGTATTACATCTGAAGTTTAATGTATCGTGGTATCAGGTATGATTGGTCATCAGAGTTGCCTCATGCCAGGTCTAGTTGTTGAAATACCTTAAAAAAATGTAGGGTTGCAAGGTATTTTAGAATTAACAAATCATATAGGTAATATATTTTTATGGGGATAATTTTTTTTAAACCAAGAAACAAAAATTTCATATTAATTTTGCTGATATTTTGAACTAGTTTGATATTTTAAAACTTATTAAACTTTTGTTTTGTATTTTCTATTCCATAGTTGGATGCCAAGAAAAGTCCCCTTGCACTTCTGGCTCAGACTTGCAGTGCTATAGGAAAGGACACATCACCTTCAAAACCTATTATTCCTCCACTAGAGAAAAAAGACAACGAAAAACAAGAGAAATCCTCAGATTCTGAGTCTTCTAAACGCCCAAGTTCCCATGGCAACAAAGACTCTGGAAGAGATTCAAAACCAGGTTTTAGAACCTTCCCACCAAAGGAAATTCCACCCTTGGTACCAATTCTGAGTTCTGCCAATGAAAAGTCCATGAGGACAACCAGCGCTGAGCCAAAACCATCAAACTCCCCAATTGGTCATATCAGTGCTAGTGTTAGCTCAGCTTCTGCAACCTCTAGACCTGTCTCTGCAGGAGGGTACTCCAGTGCTCAACAGAGATCAAGTTCTAGAAGTAGTAATGGAAAGGGAGAAGGCAATGGAGGTGATCACCACCACCATCACAGCAGCAGTCACCAGCATTCACACCATCGACCACGTGACTCTCCAGCCTCATCTGGTTCTTTGTCATCCCACCATAGTACATCTCCACCATCCTACTCTAAACCACCCCACTCCTCATCTGTGATGCAATCTTCTTCGTCCTTGAACTCTGCAGTCAAACCATCGGTCACACATCCAGCTATGCTAGGAGGAATACCGACAGCTGCTCATCTTGCTGGTTATGCCAACCCTTTAGCTTTCATCAGTCATGGACTGGATCCCAGTGCTTCAAGCTACCACAGTGCTCTCGCTGCCCATTCCAGTCTGAGCAGTTACACTGCAGCGGCTGCTCAGTCATCTGCTTTAAAAGCAGCTGCAGCTGGTTCAACAGCATTATCTCCTTTCGTGACATATGCACGTGTGAGAACACCCTCAGGAGCCACCACTCTAGTACCTGTATGCAGAGATCCATATTGCACAAATTGCCAACTAACATTACAGAATTCCCACTTATCCTCTACATGTAACTCTCCTGGATGTTCCCAGTGTGCCCACGAGAAGTCCCTCACAAGTTTATCAGCTCTTGGAATTCCAGGTGCTTCCTCCATGCTTCTGCCATCTCTGTCTTCAGCCGGTTCATTATCCAACTCTATGTCTGCTCTTTCTTCTTTACATTCTCTGTACCCACACAGTGCACTGGCTGCTGTTCACCAAGGACTTCCTTATGTATGCAGCTGGGTCTCGGGCAACGACTACTGTGGAAAACGCTTCACCTCATCTGAGGAACTTCTGCAACATCTGAGAACACACACATCCAGTATGGATGTTTCAACTCTCGCAGCATCCTATGCTGGTTTGGGACTCCCATCTGCTTTAGCAGCTTATCCCCATTTGTCTGCTCCCCTTAGCCCTAACTCCTTGAGAAGGACCTATCCCACAAGCTTGAGCCCAGTGAGTAGTCTTTTGGGAGCCAGCAGGTATCATCCTTATAAATCTCCATTGTCCGGCGTTGGAGCCACACAACCAGCTCCACAATTTCCCACAGTAGGACCATACTATTCTCCCTATACTCTCTACGGACAAAGATTGGGCGCTGCTGTGGTACCGTGACAATTAACGGAACATTGGTTAACATACCCACATCTAATGAACCAAGACCATGTGATCAATTAACTGTTGTGTGTTCAAAGTTATGAATCAAACAATTTACTACTTTCATTCACCATTTAGTTAAACAAGTTATTGATTAGTTTACTACTTTTCCTTGACATTTTTCATTAAGAATGTTATAAATAAAACATTATTACTTTTCATTCATCATCATCATCATATAGCTTGTTCTGAGCAGAACTTTTGCCACCCTAACAATCCTTTCGAATTTGTCTTTCTCTCATAGACCAGATGTCCGTCCCGCCTCTGTAGCCATCATGCTTAGATCATCAGTTACATCTTGAAACCATCTTCTTCTTGGTCTTTCTCTTTTCCTCTTTGCCAGCATGCCTCATTCCATAATAGTATTCTCCATCTCTTTGTGTCCAAAATAGTTCAATTTCTTATTTGTAACATCAGCCAAGTTTTTTTTGTAAATTTTGAATTCTTTCTGGATGCATCTATTTATTCTCTTCTCTGTTTTTGATATACGGATAACTCATCTGTAAAATTTATTTTCAAAAGTTCATGTTTTTCCACTGCCTTATTAAATGTCCATGCTTCATACCTTAACGTTGACACTGGGTATATACATACTCTTAGTACTCTGATTTTTGTCTCCTATCAATTTCGTTCCATACAGATTTTTAGTTGTTTAATTTGTTGGTATGGTCATGTTTGTTTTTCCTTCATCCCATTTCCATCTCTTGTTAGTAATGAACCGAGATATATAAACATTTTCATATTATCTCTTAGTTTATAAAAAATATCTTTTGTACTTTTTGTTTTATCATTTGTCATTACTTTGATTAATTCTTCAATAAAAACAAAATATAAATGAAACATTACTTTTCATTTAGCCTTTAATTAAAACAAAATTGTACTTCAATGAAGGAATGAGATTTCTGAATTTATCATAAACAATACCAAGATCACATTTATACATCATATTTACATTAAAACACAAGGAAGAATGTATGTATGTCACATATTATTGCATGAGTGCTTTGTAACAATGAATATTTCTGGAAAGTTCTCTGTACATACAGCATTTCTCTGTGGTATTATGTATTTATTATGATTCTACTATGAAATATTTTATATGTGATTTGTTCTGCCTCGAGTGATCATTTTCTCTCTATTCAGTTAACCAGTTACAACAATTATAATGAATTTTATTAATGAATTTTTTCACATATGATGAGAAACTTTCTATATGCCTGTTTGAACTATAGAAATCAAAAATGAAATATGCAAGTATATTTGTGCAGTATTACAGTAATGTAAAATATTTGTTGTTAGTCCGAGTGAGAGAAGCCTCTGGGAGAATGGATTAGAGTGTGGCTACCATTCTGGAAACCCGTGTTCACGGTAAGGCCAAGGATTTTTTTCTGTTGTGAGCATAAATGAAAATTCCTAACCTGAACAGCTTCACTGTGACTGCACTGCGGACAGCTTCACGGTGACTGCACTGCGGACAGCTTTGCGGTGACTGCACTGTGGACTGCTTCTCGGTGACTGCACTGCGGACTGCTTCTCTGTGACTGCACTGCGGACAGCTTCATGGTGACTGCATTGCGGTTCCTCAGACTCTTGATCACCTGTCAAGCAGCAGGTAGTAACAACAGTTTATGTTGGTTTTGTTTAATGTCTGAGTTCTGAATGATGTTACCTGACTCATTTTGTTCATTCTTCTGGTGTTAAATCATACCTGTATTCTTGACATGTTACTTGACTAGTTTTAAACATTGCCATTATATGTTGTCTGTTTTTTAAATAAACATTATAAATATATATTTACTGCTATGTGAGAAAGGGAAGCTTAAAATACATGGTGACAACCAGTAAAATCAATGCTGAAAGAGACGGAGAATGACAAGAAAGAGAAAATTATTGATAGTATGGAAAAATGTCAACATTTAAACTGACAATCTGCATTCAGGAGACATATTTGGGGAGGTTCATTATAATTTATGTCAGTCGATCTATGGCACACCATGATGGCATGAAATATAACTTTTCCCATGTGCTATAGTGTAAGATTTAAAATGTACCTAGCCTATCGAATATAAGGTAACTTCTCCACATGTGGTATAGTGTAAATCTTAAAATGTACTTAGACTTCTATCATTCTTCTTCTGTCATCAATTTCTGCTATGCGACTACTCCGGTATTTGTCATAAACACAGTGCAGTGTGATTGAAGTCTTCAGCGGTCCCCTGTAGTTTGTTTTGCAGGGTTGTTTCTCTTAGCCAGATGTTAATTCTCACACTGCTCAGGCTGGGGCAGTCTTGTGGACTGGGGACTGCTTTGGTGGTCCACATGTGCAGGCAGTCCTTCCATCCACTGTAAGGAGACTTCTCCACATTTTCTATAAGGTAAACTTTAAAATGTACTTTTTTCTATCCGCTGTTAAAGGACTTCTCCAGATGTTCTGTAAGGTGAAATGTACTGTGTTTCTAGTTCTGTATGGTAAACTAAAATTGACTGTCCAGGTGTCCACTGTAAGTGGATTTTCCCCCATGTTCTACAGTGAGTGGTACTGGCTTGTTAGTTAATTGCATATCCTTTACAGGACTTTGGGAATCAACCCCAGCTATTTAACGCTGTGATTTTTCTACGTATTATTACGTTCAGGAGTTTGCCATTGCTTTCTGAACGAGTGGTGCCATCATCCTTTTGTAAAATCCACGCGAAACAATTTGCAACCAAATTATCAGCAGTGTGATTCGAACTCAGAACGTCGGGGTTAATAGACCGAGTCAGTATCACTGTCCTTTATTCTTCAAGGACAAGACAAGTACCAAAAGTTGTACGTTCTGGTTTTGTAAAGTATAACGGTATTTGTATTTTATTTTACATACAACAAATAAACCTGAGAGAAGCTGACACTATAAGATCATTCTCATCCATGACATCCAGGTTTAAAGTTGAAGTAGCTTTGATCACAAGAATATCAGCTGTTATTAAAATTGTAAGTGGCAGGCGGCCACAACCAATAACCACATGTCTCAAACCGGTGTTTGGTACATATTTATGTACTGTTGTTTCTTCTTACTAAATAAAATCACTTTATAACTGCAGCTTTAAATCCCCTTATTTTTGCAACTATTGTTTTTATTTTGTATAAGTAAGTACTGGCGATTGTCAAAATGGTTATCGCAATCGTTTTGATAACTGATGAGGAGGTAACGTTCATTTCTGCTTATGCAACCCTAGTTGACCCATAAGGAAAAAATGTGTCCTGGCTGGCTGAGTTATGGAAGAGATATGTTAGCGAAGAAAACGTAACCTCATCTTTTCACCAAATTCTTAAGCCTAGCTTGTATGTTGCTGTGTAGATTCATGATTATTTCTTCTTGGGACTCTCCAGAACCACCACCTGTTAACCACTCTGTGTGATATGTATGTGATGTGAGCCTAAGAGCGATTGTACGTTGTGCCAGTTATGCGTCTACAAGTAGGCCAGCACATCCGATTTATGCGATGCTTTTATTTACTAGGATAGCTTCCTAGGTCATACATCATTCGCCTTTTACGACATGCCATGTAGGTAGCAGTGGTGCTATTCTTTGTTTCCTTATGGGCCCGGCACCACACGAGCGAACTAATAATTTAAAAGAAGTATTTCATTGCTGATAGTTGTAATTTTGTTTTTTAAAAAAGTATTAAACTTTTGTTTATGAAATATTGTCAACAAATAAACTTAAAGATTATTATTTTGCTTGTGCACGTACTGACAAATCCTTCAGTGGTTGTCACCCCTTGTGCTGTCTTGTAGGGTAACAAGAGCATCTCTCCTCCATCAGGCTTTGCTCAATGACCTTCCTACAAGTATAGAAAGAATCATAACAGACCCACAGTGTGTATTTCTCCACTGTTCTCATCCAGATTGTCTTTGGTCTGACAGGACATCCGTTTTTTCGCTCCAGAGGCTTTCTGGCGCTTTCAACACTAACAGTCATGCCAGCTGCCCAAGTTCTTGATGTCCACCCAACGGAAAAACACGATTTCTTGTTGTCGTTTCTATAACTCTTACCCTTTTAGCATACATATGGTTACAAGCTGTATGCTTCTTCTTCTTCCTTACGTTCGTACTTTACGACCAATTTTAATCACTCTTTGTGATATGTTTGATCTTTACCAAGAACGTGCATACGTTGCACATTGGTTTGGTAGGCCCTAAACACATAGACTTCTACACGTTTAGGATACATGCATCCGATGTCAGCCAAACCTTCTTAGTAGCCTCTTACGACATGCGTGGCATATAGCAGTGGTGCTATTCTTTACATCCCAAATTTGGGCCCCAGTAACCACTCAGCGGCTGTATGCTTCAATATTCAACCTGGGAACCCGCATTAGTTTAGTCTGTCTAAATCCCTTAACATTTTCTGAGCTGCAATACTGTCGAGCAGTATATATTTAAGATAACACAAGCCCATTATACTTGCTAATTTAGTACACATTGCACAATAAATGCATATGGCGGTAGAACACATTACACAGCAAAAGGGGTCAATACCTATCCCGGCTTGGTTAAACTTGCCCGCAGCACACGTCTCTCGCCTGCAAACTCTATCACTCGAGTACAAAAACTTTCACAACAAAACTAGTATAATCGGAAGGCATATATATATATATATACAGTGGCGGCTCGTGGTCATTTTTCTTGGTGGGGGCAGACACACATTTTCGGAAATATGGTTTTTTGAGTATTTACTATTGTTTGTCTAATCTGGGAAGTTATCCCCCTTTCAATTTTTGGTTGTCAGGATATATATATGGGGACTCTGATAAAAGAAAAGCAGGCTTTCACGCAAAAATATCAGAAGAGCAATGCCAGGCGCCTTGACTGAATTCGTAGCGGGCCAACAGAAGTAGAAATCAATTTATTATATATCTACATGACGCATTCTTGTAGCTCTAGCGTTTACTGTAGTACTTCTATTAATTGTGCATATTCAAACAATTATGGCACCATTTATGTTAAGGTATAGTATTGTTAACATTGAAATAAAAATAAAAAAAAGAATTAGTAGCATTTTTTTACTGGGACATGAACATACAAAATTATCAACTAAACATATCAACCAAAAGGTATTTATCAGTGTAATATGACAGTTTCACTTATATAATTTCAACATTTCGAACTTACGTAAACGTCTATAATAGCTGCTTTCATATAGTCATACATGAACTCAACAATATTTTTGAAAATAAACTTGAACAATATAGCAGCATCATACATGCTCGATTTTGCTGTGCTTGTAATTTGTAAGTCTTCCATATTGGCTGTTCTACTGTACCCTTAATGATGCCCTGCTTGTAGATACGTTGGTATGATCGGTTTTTTGTGTGCATTTAACTTAGTAAAAATGTTTACTGTACCTATTTCTATAATCTAATTCTAGTTTGCATTTTTCCTTAAAGTTTTAATAAAATTAGATTGTCTCTGGTTTCAATTAAAATGTTATGTTAACTGGTATGCAAGTGACCTGTGCTATAGATAACGGGTCTAGTGCATAGGGACACTGCTATAAGCAGGTTATGGGTGAAAGAACAGGTACTACCATGTATTCATTGGGGAGACTGTCACAAGCTTTAAAGGGCGAAACTGAACAAAACGCAAGATGGAAACTAATATACTGGAATAAGAGGAGCAACTATCACATCTATGTTGTAAATGTACAGGATTGGCTATAACCAGATTTTAAAGTAGTTGTTATTCAGGAAAATGAAGTCGAAAAATATCCGTTAACTAGAACCACAGATAGAAACGTTCTTGAAGGTCTCGTTGAGTGGGAAAGTAGATGTTAACTTGGTCGTGTTGAGTGGGAAAGTAGATAACTTGGTCTTGTTGAGTGGGAAAGTAGATGTTAACTTGGTCTTGTTGAGTGGGAAAGTAGATGTTAACTTGGTCTTGTTGAGTGGGAAAGTAGATGTTAACTTGGTCTTGTTGAGAGGGAAAGTAGATGTTAACTTGGTCTTGTTGAGTGGGAAAGTAGATGTTAACTTGGTCTTATTGAGAGGGAAAGTATATGTTAACTTGGTTTTATTCAGTGGGAAAGTAGATGTTAACTTGGTTTTATTCAGTGGGAAAGTAGATGTTAACATGGTCTTATTCAGTGGGAAAGTAGATGTTAGCTTGGTCTTGTTGAGTGGGAAAGTAGATGTTAACATGGTCTTGTTGAGAGGGAAAGTAGATGTTAACTTGGTCTTGTTGAGTGGGAAAGTATATGTTAACTTGGTCTTGTTGAGTGGGAAAGTAGATGTTAACTTGGTCTTGTTGAGTGGGAAAGTATATGTTAACTTGGTCTTGTTGAGTGGGAAAGTAGATGTTAACTTGGTCTTGTTGAGTGGGAAAGTAGATGTTAACTTGGTCTTGTTGAGAGGGAAAGTAGATGTTAACTTGGTCTTGTTGAGTGGGAAAGTATATGTTAACTTGGTCTTGTTGAGTGGGAAAGTAGATGTTAACTTGGTCTTGTTGAGTGGGAAAGTAGATGTTAACTTGGTCTTGTTGAGTGGGAAAGTAGATGTTAACTTGGTCTTGTTGAGTGGGAAAGTAGATGTTAACTTGGTCTTGTTGAGTGGGAAAGTAGATGTTAACTTGGTCTTGTTGAGAGGGAAAGTAGATGTTAACATGGTCTTGTTGAGAGGGAAAGTAGATGTTAACTTGGTCTTGTTGAGTGGGAAAGTAGATGTTAACTTGGTCTTGAGTGGGAAAGTAGATGTTAACTTGGTCTTGTTGAGTGGGAAAGTAGATGTTAACATGGTCTTGTTGAGAGGGAAAGTAGATGTTAACTTGGTCTTGTTGAGAGGGAAAGTAGATGTTAACTTGGTCTTGTTGAGAGGGAAAGTAGATGTTAACATGGTCTTGTTGAGAGGGAAAGTAGATGTTAACATGGTCTTGTTGAGAGGGAAAGTAGATGTTAACATGGTCTTGTTGAGAGGGAAAGTAGATGTTAACTTGGTCTTGTTGAGAGGGAAAGTAGATGTTAACTTGGTCTTGTTGAGTGGGAAAGTATATGTTAACTTGGTCTTGTTGAGTGGGAAAGTAGATGTTAACTTGGTCTTGTTGAGTGGGAAAGTAGATGTTAACTTGGTCTTGTTGAGAGGGAAAGTAGATGTTAACTTGGTCTTGTTGAGAGGGAAAGTAGATGTTAACTTGGTCTTGTTGAGTGGGAAAGTAGATGTTAACTTGGTCTTGAGTGGGAAAGTAGATGTTAACTTGGTCTTGTTGAGTGGGAAAGTAGATGTTAACTTGGTCTTGTTGAGTGGGAAAGTAGATGTTAACATGGTCTTGTTGAGAGGGAAAGTAGATGTTAACTTGGTCTTGTTGAGAGGGAAAGTAGATGTTAACTTGGTCTTGTTGAGAGGGAAAGTAGATGTTAACTTGGTCTTGTTGAGAGGGAAAGTAGATGTTAACATGGTCTTGTTGAGAGGGAAAGTAGATGTTAACATGGTCTTGTTGAGAGGGAAAGTAGATGTTAACATGGTCTTGTTGAGAGGGAAAGTAGATGTTAACTTGGTCTTGTTGAGTGGGAAAGTAGATGTTAACTTGGGTTAACTTGGTCTTGTTGAGAGGGAAAGTAGATGTTAACTTGGTCTTGTTGAGTGGGAAAGTAGATGTTAACATGGTCTTGTTGAGTGGGAAAGTAGATGTTAACTTGGGTTAACTTGGTCTTGTTGAGAGGGAAAGTAGATGTTAACATGGTCTTGTTGAGTTTGAAAGTAGATGTTAACTTAACTGTCAGATCTAACCTTTCATTATAATTATCTTAGACTTGAGCTCTTTAAGACATCATCAGTTCAACAAGCACTCATCAGGGCTCCCACTGTGACTTATTTAGCTGACACTCCAGCATAAACATCAGGGAATGCCTTTTAGAGTCCATGTAAACATGTGCCAATCTCAACTTGAACATTTCTCAATTTTAATTAAATATTTCCCCCATCTGTTTGAAACCAGGCGCTCATTCATTTCGTTACAGATTATTTTTTCTCTTTGTTATATCAATTTGTCTGAAAATACTGCACCCTTTCTTCTTCTTCGAACGCGCCATATCGATCACTTGTTAACCACTCTTTGTGATTTGTATGTGATCTGAGCCTAAGAGCGATTGAACGTTGTGCCAGTTGTACGCCAGCTCATCCGATTTCTGCTTTTTATTTACTAGGGTATCTTTCCTAGGTCCCTACCTCAGTCGCCTCTTATGACATGCTTAGTAGGTCTCAGTGTTACTATTCTTTGCTCCCCGGCAACACACGGAAGGTACCCTTTCAAATATAGATTATAAAGAAAAATGTCTCGTTACCGTGTCAGATGTTTGGATATGTTTCAGATCTTAGCAACTTCACATTTCTAGACCCGAGCATGCAGAAGGTAGGAAGGTCAATTCATTTTCTCACGTGTGGACTGAACCCCCAAGCCTCTTGTGTCCGATTCGATTTGAGAATGCCCCATGTATTACGCGAATCTATTCCACCAATGACATAGTATAGGTCAGGGGCGGCTTGTCATTAAGGGCCAGTGGGGCCTGGCCCCACCAATAATCCAAAGGGGGGAAACTTCCCGGAATAGACAAATAATAGTAAATATTCCAAAACCATGATTTTTCCGAAAATGTGTGTCTGGCCCCCACCAAGAAAAATGACTACGAGCCGCCACTGGTATAGGTCATTTGATTGTTTTGTTAATCTTGGAGCCTTTGTTGCGCACCAAAGTTTCAATATCGAAGTGCTTCAGAAAAAGTAGTAACATAAGACCTGAAAGTATGCTAAATCACGCATATAGTCCTGCCATCAGAGACTGTCACTTCCGCATCGGACTTCACGGTCACCAACGGAGCTGAATAGACCTAGCTCTATATGGTTCATCAGAACTAAAAGGTGTCTAGTGTGTGGTATTTATATGCTAGGCACAGCGCTGTCATAGTCAAGTCTATCGAGAGCTGGCACTGACAGGTGCTGGATTCAAAGGAAAAGACCTTGTTATTTTTAAAGAGTTGACAAGTAATAATAATGAGGTACTTCTTCTTCTTCTTTGCGTTCGGTTTCGTATGCTTGTCTAAACCATGAGATGTGTTGCCTCTATGAAGCTGCATGTTAGTTGGAGTTCTTCGAGAGTTCCCCATAGCTTGCACTGTAAGCTTCGTTCATGAGGCCATGTTTTGTTGATGTATGTATGATGGACATGACATAATGAGGTACATATCTTCTGTTCTAGGATTGACAATGTTAATGAGAAAGAGAACTCGCCACGTCTATATATTATAGTCTAGAATAATGTTTATAACACTTTATATCGACATTATGCTCTGTCATCAACAAACACACTTAATTCCAATGTCGTAGGGGTTTATAGTTTTTGAGACCTCACATCATTAGACTTTAGTATTTGAAGGTAATAAGAGAAGTTTTTTCCCGATCCAGGAGCACTTGAGCTTTGGGCTCGGTGCCACGGACATCGTAACCCTTCGGTTCGGTGCCACGAACACCGTAAATCTGGAGAACCTGTGGCTTTTCTGCCAGCCTGCGGAATTGAACCCACACTCACAGAGGGCTTATCGCCCGTCGTCCAACGCGCTACGAACACGCTGGGCAGGCGGGCAATAATAAGAGTTAGCTTCCATTTTCGTTAACTTTTCCATACTCTGGAAATGTCCAATTCTTTTCAAGTTGTGTTGACTGAATAACATCTGAACTAATAAATGAACTCTTTCACTTGTGAGGCATGCACTCTAACGTTGTCTGATTATTAACATGAAATGCTGAACGAAATGTGAATGAAATGTGACAGGGGTATAAGTGATTACCTCGTTGCCGTGCATTCCAAAGATCGTTGGTTCCAATCCAGACTGCACCGTTCAGTTCACATGTGCACTTGACCCTGAAAGATGCCTTTTACTGCTGCTGGAGGTCATGCTTTGCGCAATATTCTCGACGGGTGCCATATCTGCCATATGAAGTAAAATGCAATGAACTCAATCCTTCTGAGTTAGACAAGAAAGGCACAAGTTTAATGAGATACGCGGAGTTTCCAGTAGAAATCTTATTAAACTAGCTATTAATTTTTATACATCTGCAAAATACTACATTCTGAACTTACTTGCATGTGACAGAAATATATATATATATGTTGCTTTGTTCCATTTTTTTAATGTGTTAACAATGCCAGAAACGTGAATGAAATATTGTTCTTTAAGTTTCTCATTTCTTGTGATCTCTATGCTTTTAAAAACATATATCACTAGAGTATGTCACGTTTTGCAACTTCATTGTGCTATAACTATTAAGTGTAAGAATGATGATGTGAGATGTTGATGTAATCATCTGATATATGTATAGACAGCTGCACAGTATAATTATATTTGACTACGTCATTGGTTGTTAAGGTAGCCACGCCTCTGATAAAACTTTACATTTTGCATAACATAGCCCTGCCACAAAAGGAAGAAAAAAGTGTACATATGACAGAAACTAAGCAGGCCACAAAAGGGAAAAAATTGTATATTTTGCTTTATTTTAAGTCCAGAATTATGTCCATAATTTTTATTGTGGTGCCAATTGTTTGCCAAGGAAGATTTATCTTTCCTACTGTGTGCGTGTGCATCATAATTAAATATATATATATACACATTCGGATGTCTTCTGTTCTTTTTCATTTTGTTTTATCTCCAAGCGGGAAAGACATTTTTGCAATTTATTATGAATAAAAACTGCAATTTTCTATCTCAGAAATGTGTTTGCTTTGTTGAAATGTTCCGTTGTCATGTCATTTCGTATCTTATGTGTTCCTATTGCGTTGTATTCATTTCTGTATTTTGTTTTATTACTAGCGCACATCATCAACGCTAATTTATTTGTTTACCTGTTGTAAACTTTTACTTTGTTTTCTTGCCACTTGGTTGTAGATAAACATTCCTCTGATGCATGTCAAACGTTTTTGTGTGTATTTTATTTCAGATGGTGTCAAATGAATGTATTTTTTTTTCCGATCCAGAAGCACTTGAGCTTTTCAGCTCCTCGGCTCGGTGCCACGAACACCGTAAATCTGGGGAATCTGTGGCTTTTCTACCATCCCGCGGAATTGAACCCGCACACACAGAGGGATAGTCACCCGTAGTCCAACGCGCTACGAACACGCTGGGCAGACGGGCCAAATGAATGTATAACGCCCATGTGTTGCCGGGGCTCACAAGGGGGCATTTAATATTAACACTGCAATCTACAATGCATGTCGTAAGAGGCGAATGAGTAGGGCCTAGGAAGTTACCTAGTAAATAAAAAGTATCGCAGAAATCGGATTTGCTGTCCTACTTGTAGGCGCATAACTGGCACAACGTATAATCGCTCTTAGGCTCAGATCACATACAAATCACAAAGAGTGGTTAACAAGTGTACGATGTGGAGCGTCCGAAGAAAAAGAAACATGAATGTATACGTGTCGCTCTGATCACGATCAAATCTAGGGATGGAAAATGATATTTTTGAACTTTTATTAATTTTTACCTTTTTTTTCTTTCTAAAACTACATTTTCCCCCTCGCTTTCCCAACTTCTTCTTCCAGCGCTCTGTATCGACAACTTGTTAACCACTCTGTGATTTGTATGTAATCTGTGCCTAAGAGCGATTGTACGTTGTGCCAGTTAAGCGCCTACAAGTAGGCCAGAATATCAAATTTCTGCAAGTTTTTATTTACTAGGGTAGCTTCCTAGGCCCCTACCTGTGTCGCCTCTTACTACATGCCTTGTAGGTAGCAGTGTTACTATTCTTTGCTCCCATTGAGAGCCACGCAACACAAGGACAAGGGTTGAAAATAATATTTTAAAACTTTTATTACTTTTTTCTCCAAAAACTAATTTTCCCCATTGATGTCACAAATGTACACATTTGATCTGCATTCTCTCAACTTCACTAAAGTTACCAGTATGTACTTCGTTCTGCAAGGTTGTTTTGATATTCTTTCTTTCACTCTATCACAATGTGTTTCTCTGCTACATCTACGAGTTCCCACGTCACTTCCACAAACAAGAGTTTACTGCGCACTTCCTGTCAGCAGGAGTTTCATGCAAAGTAAATTAGAATTTGCGTTTTGGAATTTATTCTCCACATGGACAACATGCGCTGTTTACATTTTAGGAACAATTATTTACTCTTTACGCATTATTCAAAATAAAATTTAATTACTGAACAATTAATTATACAATATTGAAACCAGTGGAAGCTGACATAATCAGTATCTGTCCCAGACAAGTTGTCAGGAGATATCGACAGAAGCTGAGTATACAGAGATATCCACAGAAGCTGAGTTACACAGAGATATCCACAGAAGCTGAGTTACACAGAGATATCGACAGGAGCTGAGTTACACAGAGATATCGACAGGAGCTGAGTTACACATAGATATCGACAGGAGCTGAGTTATACAGAGATATCGACAGAAGCTGAGATACACGGAGATATCGACAGACTGAAGCTCAGTATACAGAGATATCGACAGAGTGCAGCTGAGTTACACAGAGATATCGACAGGAGCTGAGTTACACAGAGATATCGACAGAAGCTGAGTTACACAGAGATATCGACAGACTGAAGCTGAGTTACACAGAGATATCGACAGACTGAAGCTGAGTTACACAGAGATATCGACAGACTGAAGCTGAGTTACACAGAGATATCGACCCACTTCTTCTTTTTGAATTCACCCAATATGAATTCAGGCGTAATCAGGGCGCATGGTATGGCGCTTCTAACTGATTTTTGGGTGAAGGCACAATTTCCATTTTTATCAGTGTCCCCTGCCATACAGGCGGGCATCGACCTGATGAATCTGTTTACACAAAGATAGAGATATCGACAGATTGAATCTGATTAAACAGTTACATCGATAAGGTGAAGCTACAGAGAGAAGATAAACCAACAAACTGCAACTGCTTACCAGGTTCTTCTTCTTCTTTTTTTGATCCCGCTTAGACTGATGAACCAACTTTTCTCATGAATGCTACCGTAGTTTTTAAGGATTCCGTCTCTTCGTACAGCATCTCGCGGAGTTCTGTATTATTTGGCCAGGTTTCGTTTCTCAGGCTTTCCCAGGTTCTAAGTGAGCTAATACCAAAAGAAGAGTGGTGCTGTAATGGATACCGTCGACCGCCTGCCCAGCGTGTTCGTAGAACGTTGGTCTGCGGGTGACAAGCCCTCTGTGAGTACAGGTTCAATTCCGTGGGCTGGCAGAAAAGTCACAGGTTCTCCAGATTTACGGTGTTCGCGGCACCGAACCGAAGGGTTACGATGTCCATGGCACCGAGCCGAAGAGCTGAAAAGCTCAAGTGCTTCTGAATTGGGGAAAAATGGATATCGTCACATTGTGGCATACCATGAAACGAAAGAGTAGACAAACTAGCAAAGGGGGGAACAACACAGGAAAAAAAGAATCGAATTATCACTTTCCATGAAATAAAACACTCGTCAATGCCATTTGAAGAGAAGACCAGCAAAGATACGATTAACAGTATCTAGATTGATCAAGGCAAGTGATATTACCTCCACACATATTGCTGCCTTGTAGTTTGATTGGGGACAATCAAAGGCTAGCGGAGCAAACCGTACACAAAACTGGACGGGCGGCAAACCAAGGAGTCCACAAAACGACCGGTTTGCTGGGCAGATGGCGTTCATAAACCCGGGAGGGTTGTGGGTTTTGGCTGGGACGCTGGTTGAAATCGAACACACCGCCGAAGGATAAGCACCTGTGCTCAAATAGGTACTGAAGGCTGTGCACGTACATCCGTTCTTGATGTTTGGCTGCTTATATGTCACAATAGAATGATAAAATGCAGCATAAGAACGATCGCGATAGAGAGAGAGTTTCGACTCAGAAAGGGACACAATAGACTGAATAGTCATTCTACACAGACTAAGACTGCATTGGCACAAACGACACAGACAGTCGATCACATCCTGCAAGATTGTCACCTGAAGAATCAACAGCTGAAAGAACAATGGCCAACAGAGGCAAACATCCATGCAAAGCTGCTTGTCAGCTTTGATGAACTAACAAACACAACAACATTCACTCACAGAACCGGACTAATTGTGATTAAAATAGGAAAATCTTATATGGGTCCGGCCGAGGACTATTTGTCAAGTGTGTTCCCTTGAAGACATTGATCCCGGTGAAGAAGAGGGGTACACATGTCAACAGGAATCAATTCAACAGTTTCAGTATATGTCAGACTTGATAGACAATGCAGAGAAGAAGGCAGATATTCAAGCATTAATTTCTGAGAACGATGGTATAATTTACACCGATGGGTCAGTGGTTCGGCACATGTGAATCTCATGAGTTTTTACTGCTCAAATCGGGGGACTGCCTAGAGTAGTTGATAGTAGCTCGGCCTGCTAGCTGTGAGACGCCTCATAGCTCGGGTTCGAACCTACTGTCCGGCATTTGTTCGAGTCCCCTGGTCTTACTCAGGACGATAACGTGAGTACCTCTGAAGTCGGAGAAAATCTGCCTGTATGGCGAGGGAATACTAATTACGAGTACATTGAGCACACGGCTGCCAGTGTAAAGTAATTTACAATGTGCACGCTGCTGCCATTGTAAGAAATTGGAAAAACGGATTTTCACGCAAAATTCAGTTTCAGAGATGAAACTTCGTCTGAGTTGAAAGCGGACGAAAAAAACCTGCTCAAATCTGAGGGATGTTGTGAAGAAATGAGTATCACCGCGGATACCTCATATTCTTGCTGGGACTATATAGTGGGGATTGAGAACCTCTGAACGCTTACAAAGTTCTGGCCGATGAACTTAAAAGGTTTATCCTTAAGTTCGGACCGATAACTCTTTCACGATGACCCCCTGGGTTTTGATCGACAACCCCTGGACTTTGATCGAGAACCCCTGGCTAGAAACTATTGAAGCAAATCAGCAGCACAGATGAAGGCACTGGTTGAACATTCACCAACCCATCAATTTGATCTCGTTATTGTACATTTGAACAAATCAAAATCAAGAGAGCTACAATTTATGTGTTCACATACATTAGATCTGACATTCGCTAATCATATTTTGCACTCTTGACTATTTTACCAAGACAATAACAATGACATTCTAAATTGTTCTTAAGACTCGAACTCACTCTCACCCCATACTCATGCAATCTTTTTTTTTTCTAATTCCTCGTCTCCCAGCTACACAATCATATTTTAGATTGACTTTCGCTACGTATGAAATTATTGCACCCTTTCATTTGTACAACGTGGCTACAATAATGGAGTAAAATTATACTCTAATACACTTTCCATTTAGACGGCTTCAGACAGCACACGTTCAATGTTTGACGTTGAGGCTCTGATGCTACTTGTCGCTACTCTCTTGTATAATGGGCATTGACAAGTCTCTCTCAGGGACATGACATTTTTCTCTCTTCAGAATAACACAAAACAGCCACTTCGCGATAGATGTGAAGTTCTTGACTTTTGATGAGTGGTGACTAACTTCCCCTGTCAAGTGTTGTCTCAAATCTTCCCCGTGAAGTCTTGCCAGTTGTTGATGTCGTCTGTTTATGGTGATGAAGATTGACTGAGAAATTAATGTCACTTAAGACGGTTTGAAACATCTGCCGGTTTGAGAGATGTTCCAGAACCACGTTTTTTCTTGTATTTGAGACAGTAGGGACACGGTGCTCTAATCAAAGACTACTGTAAACACATTCATACATACGTACACACACACACACACGAACATACATACATGGTCGTTGACATATATTTTCCAGGGGCGTGGGAGAGGGAAGGGGATTCATTTTTAAATGTACTTGCTAGTTTACTAAACCGCCTGTGTGATGTCAGGGCTCGTAAGGGGTGCAAAGAATAGTACCACTGTTACCTACACGGCATGTCGTAAGAGGCGACTGAGGTAGGAGGAGCTACCCTAGTAAATAAAAAGCGTTGCAGAAATTGGATATGCTGGCCTACTTGTAAGCTCATAACTGGCACAGCGAACAATCGCTCTTAGGCTCAGACCACATACAAATTACAAAGAGTGGTTTTACAAGCGGTTGATATGGAGCGTTAGAAGAAGAATAAGTTTACTAAACAGAAAATGTCAAAGACTCGATGCAGATCATCTTTCGACTGTGTGCACCATGTGCACATATATAACCTATCATCTTTCGACTGTGTGCACCATGTGCACATATATAACCTATCATCTTTCGACTGTGTGCACCATGTGCACATATATGACCGTTTTAGAAATGTGTAAACCATAGATTAAAAAAGTGTTTAAAAGCCGAAGGATTGACTTCATTGCACCGGGTTTTACCATTATGGCTCGGTTCCTCTCCGCAGAAATGGCACGCCACCTGTCGAGAGTATTGCACAGAGCACGTACTCCTTAGCTCCAGCAACAATCCTAGGGGTCTCTGGAAACCACTCATACTTTGTTATGTGAAAATGAAAACCGTGGCATATCCTTTTACAAGACTTCGCCATCAACCACAGTAAACGAGTCGACGATTTTCTAGGCACCACTTATTCGTTCAGTAGTTTGTCAGTGCTTTCTGAACGATGATGTCTAATTTTACCGTTCATAAAATTCCACGCGAACAAATTTTCTTCCAAACTGCCCGCCGTGGGGTTTTAACCAGGTACGCTTAGGTTGTGATCGAACTCACTACCACTTAAGCTACAGACGTCCACTGTGTTATGTACCGGCCAACAATAATGCACGTACTGTATATGAAAAACAAAAATGGCTGTTACATTTTAACATTCCGTAGAAAATAAAGTGTCTATCACTTCCCATTTCAAAGTCCAAGCGTTCAGGAGGTAGGATGGTCAATCTATTTATTGATCTGGTACATCATTGTTTGATGTCAGCGTTTTGATGGTCTGAGGTTGTCTGTGGAGTCGTTTGTCCTGGTGGATGTTTGTTTGTTTGTTTGTTTATTTGCTTACGATCTTATCAACCAAGTTAAGCACTTTTTGTAACAAGTATTAGAGGCTTCCAACGAGGAACTCAGGGAGAGAACAAAGCAGATACCAGTGGAGAGAGAGCTCAGGAAGAGACGCTGGCGATGGATAGGACATACATTGAGAAGACCGACCGGAAGCATCGCAAGACAGGCATTGTTTTGGAACCCGCAGGGAAAGAGGAGTAGGGAAGGCCTAGGCAGACCTGGAGAAGAGAGCTGGAGGCGGATATAAAGAGGATAGGCAAAACATGGAAAGAATTGGAAGGGATGGCAAGAGAGAGGAAGAGATGGAAGAAGTTTGTTGAAGACCTGTGCTCCGATGGGAGTTGAAAGGTGATGATGATGATTAGAGGCTTCCGGAATGGTAAAAAATATTACCAAATACAAGATTCGAATCACAAGCGCTTATTTCTTAAGGCACACATTGCCTAGTCCTACAGACGAACATTTTAAGAACGCAACAAGCTAGTTCTCCAAAAAAACAAAGAGCGTCACTAAGCCGTGTCTTTCATGAAACAGCGTAGTCTGTTGAGCACAGAATAATCAGGTCAGATTCAATCGAACAGCGTTTCACAAACACATGCAATAAGTATTTTATGCTTGTATATTTGCAGGGGCGTAATAATATACAGAGAGGCGGCCGCATCAGGCGGCACCGTACGGGTGGCGGAATAATCAGCTAAATAAAAACCACAATTGAAGGTTATTTTAAAGGAAAAAACATTTAAGGGGCGGAATTTCGAAGACTTTCATCATACTGAGAAAATATACCGCACGGCCCTGTATATTTGAGAAGAAACAGCAGGATACATACACACAAGTATCTTTGTATTTTTCTGTTGATTTAGTGTTGCTCTGCTACCATGTCAGTCTACCATAGAATGCAACTCTGCGATGGTAAGTTGTTTGTGTGTGGGGGTATCTGTGGCTCAGTGGTTAAGCCCTTTTCCTTACGAGTAGAAGGTCGTGGGTCACGCGTTTTTGTTCACGAGTGCAGTTTTTCCAGAGATCCCTAGGATTGTTGCCGGAGCTACGGAGTTCGTGCTTTGTGCAATTCTCTCGGCAGGTGGCGTGCAATTTCTGCGAAGAAGGACCGAGCCATATCGTATAAAACCCGGTGCAATGAAGTCAATCCTTCAGCTTTAAAGTTGTTTATCTTCTCTTAATTCCTTTCCCACTGATCTTGATAACACCAGCTTCTTGTTTAGGAGAGAAGATGAAAAGTATAACGTTGCACCATAACCAACTCAAAATATAGTTAAATGTGGATATGGGCAGTCCTTATCTGTATTGATGTTGAATCACCATCTGTTTGCCCATGAGGTTAAGGTACCAACTCTTTGCATCAGTTTGGTAATCACTGTAGCATACTCAACTTATTGATTAAATGTCATCATATTTTATATTTACTTGTATAATTCAGTCATAGGC
The DNA here is from genome assembly GCA_020796225.1 of Arion vulgaris. Classification (NCBI taxonomy): domain Eukaryota; kingdom Metazoa; phylum Mollusca; class Gastropoda; order Stylommatophora; family Arionidae; genus Arion; species Arion vulgaris. The sequence continues at coordinate 71,247,341 of CM036757.1, forward strand.
GTCACTTTATTGGGGAGACCATTGCATGCGAGAAAGCCTAGAAATGTGTATGCTCTGGTTTGTAGCTGTGTTATACCATCCAGTTCCCAGGTTTATCTTTTTAACTATCTCAATATCTCGTGCAATGGGACATCTTTTATTTATCGTGTGCAGATGGTCAGTAAAAAATAAGGGTCTAACGCCGTTTCCCCAATATGTGATCGCGAGAGAGAGAGAGAGAGAGATTTCTCAATATATCTCATAGTATGAAAAAGGTGGTTTCTCTCTCTCTCTCTCTCTCTCTCTCTCTCTATATATATATATATATATATATATATATATATATATATATATATATATTAACCACTCTCTCTCTCTCTATATATATATATATATATATAAACCACTCTCTCTTATATATATATATATTAACCACTCTCTCTCTCTATATATATATATATATATTAACCACTCTCTCTCTCTCTCTCTCTCTCTCTCTATATATATATATATATATATATATATATATATATTAACCACTTCTCTCTATATATATATATATATTAACCACTCTCTCTCTCTCTCTCTATATATATATATATATATATATATTAACCACTCTCTCTCTCTCTATATATATATATATATATTAACCACTCTCTCTCTCTCTCTCTCTATATATATATATATATATATATATTAACCACTTCTCTCTCTCTCTATATATATATATATATTAACCACTCTCTCTCTCTCTCTATATATATATATATATATATATATATATATATATATTAACCACTCTCTCTCTCTCTCTATATATATATATATATATTAACCACTCTCTCTCTCTCTATATATATATATATATATTAACCACTCTCTCTCTCTCTATATATATATATATATATATATATATTAACCACTCTCTCTCTCTCTCTCTATATATATATATATATATATTAACCACTTCTCTCTCTCTCTATATATATATATATATATATATATATATTAACCACTCTCTCTCTCTCTCTATATATATATATATATATATATATATATATTAACCACTCTCTCTCTCTCTATATATATATATATATATATATTAACCACTCTCTCTCTCTCTATATATATATATATATATATATATTAACCACTCTCTCTCTCTCTCTATATATATATATATATATTAACCACTCTCTCTCTCTCTCTATATATATATATATATATATATATATATTAACCACTCACTCTCTCTCTCTCTCTCTTATATATATATATATATATGTGTGTGTATGTGTGTACCGAATAAGCGCAATGTAAAGAGCGTTCGCTTATCGAATTGGATACAAGAGGGTTGTGGGTTCATTTCCCACTCTAAGTTTCACAAGTAAGGCATTGGCCCTTCTACCACAGGTAACATATTGGCCCTTCTACCACAGGTAACATATTGGCCCTTCTACCTCCTACACACTAGGAGTAGAAATAGGAAGTGACAGGCAATTTATACTACAGGGTGTTCAACTTAAAAGCAGCCTGTGAATGGAGCTAATCTGGCAAATATGTATGGAAATGAGAAGGTTCAGTTATGACGTAGTATAGGTCAAGGTTGTGTGATGGTGTGTAATTGTAATGCGGAAAGGGGCGATGAACAAATGTGACGTAGCACAAGCTAGTCAGAACCGGTTTAAATAGTAAATAGACGAGATGCAATGCGTACCTGGCAAATTTATATTTATCACTAGGGCTGCTTTTAAGTTCAACACCCTGTATAAGATCCGAAAAGACTATGGGGCATTTAAAAAAGATATATATATATACATATGTAAAGAATAGAAGTGAAAGATATATGTTTCCTATACGAACGTTGCGGTGCTTTGCACTTGGGGGACTTTCCCACAGAAAATTGCTCTATTTCTGGATCTGAAATTATGATCTTAGTAAATGATTCCTTGAAACCCCTAACAGCATCACAAGATAGGCTCTCCGATGGAACCACCAGGGCAATAGAGGTAGGGGAAGATCCAGGAACACATGGAGACGGGAGTTGGAGACGGGATGAAAGAAAATGGAGAGAGAGTGGAGAGATCTGGAAAATATGGCATTGCATAGGCGGGCTTGGAAGGCCTTGGTTGTGGACCTATGCTTCCCTAGGGGCGAAGTGTGAAGAAGATGAAGAAATGATTCATTCCTTCCAAATACATCTGCTTTCATACATCTGCTTTTATACATCTGCTTTCATACATCTGCTTTCATACATCTGCTTTCATACATCTGCTTTCATACATCTGCTTTCATACATCTGCTTTCATACATCTGCTTTCATACATCTGCTTTCATACATCTGCTTTCATACATCTGCTTTCATACATCTGCTTTCATACATCTGCTTTCATACATCTGCTTTCATACATCTGCTTTCATACATCTGCTTTCATACATCTTAGAACTGAACAAACTAAGCAGATTCCAGTGGAGAAAACACTAAGGAAGCGACGTTGACGATGGATAGTACACACATTGAGAAGACAGACCAGAAGTATTGTAAGATATGCACTGTTTTTGAACCCGCAGGAAAAGAGGAATAGGGGATGCTCTAGACATACCTGCATAAACGAGCTGGAGAATAATATTAAAAGGATAGGTAAAACATGGAATAAATTGGAAAGGATGGCAAGAGAGAGGAAGAGCTGAAAGAAATGTGTTGAAGACCTGTGCTCCGTTGGGAGTTGAAAGTGAAGAAGCTGTGTGCTATCAACTTTACTATACGAATCAAAATGTTGGAGAATAACAGAACAATATATCTCCAAACTCTACACCTTCCCCAACTTGTCTGCAAAGATCTCGCGTGTGTTCTATGCAAATAATATTTCTCACCAAGAACTTCGTGCACAGTGTCAACAAGAGAGTTTGAGCACCATCATCCAAAAGAGACGCTGGAAAACTCAGCAATTCTTGACGCTCGAACAACAATATGGAACAGAAAATGAAAAAAAAAAAAAAAAAAAACAAGTAGTGTTTTGTAATACAGAAACAGAAATAAAAGTTCTAAAACTTGGGGGAAAAAAATGATCATACACTGACTCAATTAAAAAAATTAAATAGGCAGGAATGATTTCAGAATAAAGTTTTCCACTTTGGCTCGGTCCGTTTCGTACACCACTTGCCGAAATGTTTTCACAAAGCAGAAACTCTGTAGCTCCAGCAATAGTCATATGGATCCCAGACAAAAACGCGCTCGTAAACAAAAGAAAAAACGGTTGGGATTCGTGCCCATGATCTTCAGAACGCAAAGCAAACGTCTTGATTACTTTACCACGGAGACCTCCACAACATCAATAAACAAGGCAATAAAACAAAAGCACTTCAATAATGACAAGTTTGCAATTTATCATGCACACCAGAAGGACAATGATTATAGCTACACTCCACATCCTCTTGTTTAGCTCTAAGACATATTGCTGGTCTGTCCAGTGATATTACAACTTGGCAGACATGTCAATATTCCATTACCATTTCCTTGTCATCAGGAAATCTCATTTCATTCGCTAGTTCACATGTTTTTTTTGTTGCTCTGTTATTTTTGTGGGGTCACATTGTAATCGCTCTGTTGAGCTTGTCAAAGATTTATTCATTTCTAGTGACGCAAGCTCTGAGGTTAGAAATATATTGGCAAATTTGGAATATTGAATAACGCTATGTATTCCCAATCAGAGTTAAACTTCTAGGGGTCAAATTAACCCTCTGTCAAAGTGTGTATATTTCTTTGTTTGTTTGATTGCTATGAATTCAAGCGTAGTTCTGAAGCTTAATATGACGCAACTGACTGATTTTTTGTCACCTTATCACCAGTGTCACTCACCATTCAGGCAAACCTTCATCCGAATTCTCTCTCTCTCTCGCGATCCCCGCTTAGACTGATGTACCAGATTTCCTCATACATTCTGCTGTTGTTTTTAGGGACCGTCCCTCCGTACAGCTTCCCATTAAGCTCGTTATTTTCGGACCATTTTTCGTTTCTCAGGCCTGCTAGCAACTGGCAGTGTTGAAGTATGTGCTCTGCCGTCATGTCCGGCTTTTCACAGTGGCACAGGCTAGTTGTGCCAATTTTAAATTTGTTGAACATATGGGCCCGGAGTCTGTTATTGCCGGTACGGAGGCGGAATATAACAACTTGTTCGCTACAGGATAGACCATAGTACCCATATTACTCGATAACCTTATGGTATATTAAGACAGAAAATCCAATCCTTTGAAACTAAATGCTACAGAAAGATCCTACGAATACCATGGACAGAAAAAAGGAAGAACACTGATGTCATGAAAGAACTAAATGTTAAAAGAGAATTGGCTGATAAACAACATACTATACAGAAAAATTAGATACTTTGGTCACATCAAGCGTCACGATGGCTTGGAAAGAACAATACTAGAAGGCAGGGTCCCAGGACGCAGAGGCAGACCAAGAAGAAGATGGCTACAAGATATTAAAGAAACCATGAATATGACCACCGACGAAGTGGGTGAACTGGCTAGAGACAGAGTGAATTTCAGATGTGCTGCAAAGAGAGCAACGTCCTATAAAGGATACGCACCTTGATGATGATATTAAGATGATTCGTTTCCTCCTTTAATGTAATATTTATATCTTTATTTTACAATAAATAGCTACGATTAAAACTTGAAAGTTTTAGTTCAAAGCGAAATAAGATGCACCATCTCAAAAGCTACTATAGTTAATAATGGTGTGATTGGCTCACATTTGAACCCCCATATAGTGGTTAATGGTATGGGATGAGTTAAGGTGCTACATATGCTAGATGTAACATATTTCAGATATTGATTTTCTGATAATTATCAATCTTCTTCTTCTTTGCGTTCGTTCTTTACGACCAATTTTAATCACTCTTTGTGATATGTTTGATCTTTGCCAAGAACGTGTATACGTTGCACATTGGTTTGGTAGGCCCCTAAACACATAAGACTTCTACACGTTTAGGACACATGCATCCGATTTCAGTCAAACCTCCTTAGTCGCCTCTTACGACATGCGTGGCAGGTAACAGTGGTTCTATTCTTCACATCCCAAATTTGGGCCCCGGTAACTAAATAATGTATGACTCTTTACAATAGAAAGTTCTCAGAGCTGTGCTAAAACCCCAACTTAAGAAACTGGGAGGTCACTGTTTTTGTCGATACCTTCCTTCCCAGTGACATGTCCGGCTTGGACGACTCTGACAGGTCAAAGATTTTGACAATATATCTCTCTAGTTCATTGAGGCACTCAAATTTCTCACACTCTAGCCCCCTAATGGTTAATGTTCTCAGGAAGAAGGAAAAGTGTGATTCCCTATGCTGCACAGATGAAAATTCGTATTTCCTTTCGATTTGGACAAGATTCAGCATCGCTTGCGGTACTACTAAGTAAGTGCTTGTCGGTTGACATTTGCAAGTAGCTAAGAAGAGTTTATCAGCACAAATATTTTTCAGAGATTCCTTATCTCAGTCCTAGTCCTATCGGAGACGGACGATAAAACGTAGGTCCCATGTTCAATTTGAACACGTAAAAGAACCCTTGGCAGTTCAAAATCAAGAAGATCAGGCTGGAAAGCTGCTGCCCGGGCAAAATTCATTAGAAAAGAATACAAATAAAATTCCTACAAAAATATCTTCACTATCTTCAAAATTACATTGGTGACCTTCGCCGGGGCTACGGAGTTTGTACACTGCTGCTGAGATCTTCCTATGTAAGAAAGAAATCGGAGCACACATGGTTAAATTACTCACTGAAGTGCAATGATAATTCTCCTATCATTCAATGAATCAATCAACGTCAAACACTATCCTTACTTGTTCTCTTACTAAACGAGTTGTGTCTTTATGCGACTTTAAATGTATAACTTTTTGGGGGGTAGGGATGGGGATTTTTACATTTTTTGGGGGTGGGGGATATTTTATATTTCCAAGAGTCAATCTATTTGTAAAATACGCCATTTGATATCTCAAGTACCACAAGTCCTGTTTCCTGTTGCGTGCATACTGTCACCAGTTCTCTCGATAGAAAACTCTAATCCTGAAAATATGGGACACATAGTCTCTGACTTTTTGTAATATATTGTCTTGGCAACACACAAAACTCGACAGAACATTTCAAGAGCAGAGAGCCACGTTGTTTATACTGATCAATAAAAATGTTGTCCAGGAAAAAGATTAAACAGAACGTGAGCATAAATCTATCCTTGCCAGGATTAAACTCTGTCTTGTGTCCTCGTTTGTTTTCAAGTCTTATTCTGAACTAAGAACCATATATCCCTTCTCTTGAGGATTCCGATCTCATATTAAGGATTGAATGTTAACTCCCAAAGTGCTTGTAAAACAAATGAAGTACTGAAATTTGACTATCGCAATAAAACTGGGTTTATCACTCACTCACTCATGCTTTCTTTTTTCTTTATTTCTATCTCTCTCTCTCTCTCTTCATTTCACGTTACAACTAAAGTACTACCCACTGTTTTGTTTCTTGGATACTGTTTTCATAAACTGTAATGTGGCATAGAGGTTAGATATTCGATTCTCGTTTCAAAAGTAACTCTGTTCGCTCCCTAATGGAGTCATCAGGATATTTTCCCAGAGATCTCTGATTTCAGTGTAGGTGAGATTGAGTTCTAGTCCTATCGGAGACGGACGATAAAACGTGGGACTAGCTTTCAAGCTGAGCACGTAAAAGACACTGTGGCATTCAAAATCGAGAAGAGCAGGCTGGAAAGCAACTGCCCGTGCAAAATTAATTAGAAAAGATTTTTTTAAAACTCCTACGAAAGCATTTTTGCCATCTTCTAAAATTATATTAGGGACCTCACCGGTGCTACGGAGTTCGTGTACTGAAGCTGGAACTTTATGTATAAGAAATAGATCGGAGCACACATTGTTACTCACGTAAGCGCAATGATGATGGTCCTATCATTCAATCATTCAATCAATCAATCAATCAATGTTCTTACTCTGTGCACACTTTCAGGATTCAAACTCTGAACTCATATTTAATACAAATATAGGTCAGTTCCAAGCTGGAGATCTTCTTCTTCTTCTTCATACGCTCTACACTCAACCACTTTCTTAACCACTCTTTGTGTTTTGTATATGAATTCGTTCCATTTTATGTTCATTAATTTTCGCAGTTATGCATTTTCTAACGCATTAAACTTACTTTCTATATCGTTAGTTATTGTTCAATTATCGCTGGCATGTGCGCCCGAGTGGTTATCGGGGCCCAAATTTAGGGTGTAAAGAATATAACCACTGTTACCTGCCATGCATGTCGTACTAGGCGACTAAGGAGGTTTGGCTGAAATCGGATGCACATTTCCTAAACGTGCAGAAGTCTAATCGTTTAGGAGCCTACCAAACCAATGTGCAACGTATACACGTTCTTGGCAAAGATCAAACATATCACAAAGAGTGATTCAAATTGGTCGTAAAGAACGAACGCAAAGAAGAAAAAGAAGAGAAGCTGGTATGTGCCACGATTGATACAACATTGGAATTGAAATTTGTAATTTAGTTTTAAAAATATATAACTTGTAGTTTCATATTTTATTTACATGTTTAAAAGCTGATGTTTCTTTGTCAATTCGTAACATAATTCATTTTTCTTATCTACCACGCAGTAATATATGCGCATTACGTGTTTTATTTTTGACGAATAGCCAATAACCAATATTGACGACACAGATATTGTTTACTAATAAACTTGAATTTACTGTAAATATATTTGTTTCACGACACTGGGCAACAACCCGGTAGCAGTGTGACGACAAAAGAAGAAGAAGAAAAAGAATATTTGTTTGTTCGCCTGCTATTACTTTAACGGTAGTCATTACACCTAATATAGTGCATCTGGCTAATTTTTGCATGAAGGTGTGCTTTCCTTATCAACAATGTTCCTAGCTATCCTAGGCGAACCTTACTCCGACTTCGGAGTACTTGCAATTTAGGTCCCCAAGTAAAAGATCATGGTTTCCTGCAGCCCAACTATGTATTGTATACACACCGAGAATTGTTAGCACAAGCTGGCTTTAATGTTCGAAATTTTCCCAGCATGTGGTCACTTGTGCACAGTATTATCAAATTCGCTATCAGCGCCCCCCACCCCCACCCTCCAACCCCACTCCCAACCTTCTCTCCGTAATGAAAAAAATTATAATTATATTCGCATTTGTTGACAAACATGGCATATTATAAACAAAACAGGACTCCATCTTCACTTGAAAACGACACGTCTCGGCTTTAATGTTACGTAATCTCCAAAAATAGAATCAAAGAATAGAAAAAAAGAAGTATCAAAAGCCACGAATGAAATAAGTTTGAAGTTAATGAAAATGAAATACAAACTTACAAAGAACAAGTGGACTTGTACAAGATAAGAAAAGCGGTTTCCTATATTATTCTTCAAGAACAAAAACACATTTTCTTAAAGTTAAAATAATGTAAATCGTTTTTACTGCGACAAGAAGAGATAAAAAAAAATATATTGCGCAATAAAACGTGTTTGCTATTTGATTCCCACCTTTTCCTTCCCCCATGGTGCACGTCCAAGGGAGATGATTTAGTGATGCAGCTGCCCAAAATTGCATTTATACCCACTTCAACTCGGACGCCAAGAGTTATGGCCTTCAATTTGTTCATTCTCTGGAGAGCCATTATAGACAGACCCATGTTCGTGGCAATGTAGCCGATCAGTGGTACTTCAGATGCATGCGTTACTTTATGAAGAAGCCAACTGTCACATTATGTCATTGCATTTCCTTCGCTCGTTTCACTTGAATTTTGTAAATATAAATGATTAATGTCAGTTCTCAGATGCTTTTTTGTTGTTTCTTTTGAAGTTAAGACAACCAACCAACCGTACTGATCTCAACGGTTGTATAATAGAAGAATAGCGACTGGTCGAACGGGTTAGGGCGCGGCTACCATGTGGGAGACCCGTATTCAATTCACGGTAAAATCAAGGATTTTTTTCTGTTTGTGGGCATAAATAAAAAATCCTAACCTGAACAGCTACGCGGCGACTGCACTAGTCATGCGGCCATTAAATTCATCATCGCTCTTGTCCTTCCTGCCATACACCGCCCTAAAAACCGAGACTACCAGGCAGCAACGAACGTATTTTGTTTACAATAGAAGAAAGACACTGGTAGCTCTTAACATGGATAGAATATACACGATATATGTATATATATATATATATATATATATATATATATATATATATATACAAGCAAATGCTGTAACCTACCAGCTAGCCCCATTGTTAAGGCACCCAAAAATTTCACAGGCAGGTAAGCAACAGATGATCAACAGCATTTTTATACTTACTTTGTGTTACCAGAGCCAAACATGGACAATGAGCAAAGCGCAGTCACAAAAATAACTACATGTTAAATGCCTTGCCTGCGAAAAGTTACCAACAACACCAGAAAGGACAGAGTCACCAACATCAGCATAAGAAAGAAAGTTGACACAGAACCTTGCTTGAATTACATTGAGAAACAAAGAATGAAGGGGTTTGGCCACTTAATAAAAATGCATCCAAACTCCACAGTATACAGAGTCTTCTACAACAGAACATCGGGTAAGAAGGCAAGAGGAAGACAACGGAAAAGATGGTTAGATGGCGTAGCAGAATCCTGTGAAAGAGCAAAAATAACAATCACACAAGCCACCAGAACAGCGCAAGACAAAAACAGAAAACCACGACACTGGGCAACAACCCGGTAGCAGTGTGACGACAAAAGAAGAAGAATAAGATATATATATGTATATAGTATGCGTATGTTTGTATGTAATATGTGTGTGTGTGTGTGTGTGTGTGTGTATTGCAAATCCACATTCCAAAAGAACGTTTCAGTCCCCATCAGACTCCCAAGTCATCTCGCACATAAACATAATGCAACTGCATTCTCTTGGATGTAAAGTGGTGGTCATCATCATTCGTGATGGACGAGCATAATCATATTAATAAAGATAATAAATAAAAACTTGTTTGTGTTACACTGAAAAGTCTTGGAAACGGAATGAATAAATACTACTAATAAAAAACATGCCACATAAGATCTGCCGCTATATCAGAGGGCCAGCCAATGGACAGAGCTGACATCATGAACGCCCTCATAGAGCGTGGCCGCAGAGAAGACCTTCATCTAAACCAATCCACGTCAACTACTAGATTGCGAGAACTGGGTTTGAAGATTGATGTGGCAAGAAAAGAACGGTACAACAGGTATACGAGTCGGCTCATCAATCAAAATAGAACTGGCACGGTCAGTCGCTGGACGCTGTTGGAGATATTGCGAAGGAGATCGGAGCACCTATGAACATGTCCGGGGTGCAATGAAGATATTCCAAACTGAAACTGAAACTGAAATGCAACATAAGAAAACTGTATCCTAAAAAAGCTTGACAAGATTAGCAAAGAAATGAGATGAAATAGTACACAATTTTGATAATTTTCTGAAGATAGATGGACAGTATATGATCATAGATTGTCGCAATCAAAAGAGAAGTTCTTATAGTATGGGAAGGAAATGGATGGACAGAGCAGAGTCGGAGTTTTACAGTCTTACTTACTTACTCTGAGAATGAAATACAACCAACCACCAATAACATCATACAATAAAAAGAGATTGGGTACTAGAGCTAAGGGAAGACCAAGAAAATATGGATAGACAATATCAAGACCACACTACATAAACACTGATATAACACAACAAGGGCGACTCGTCTGGCTCTAGAACGCAAATTAAAGCTCCCATCCCTACGCTTAACGGCAAGAGTGGACAGCCAACTACATCTTCCATCTGGGAATAGACAATAAACAATAGACTTACTTACTCATTTCTCTCCGCTCCTCGTAGAGCATAGGGTCGCAACTGTCAGATTAAATAGAGAGGGAAACAAAGAGTCAAGACAGTTTATACAAGGCTATGCGCCAACATCTTCTGCCGACAATATGAAACTGCGAATTTTTATAAAATCATATTATGGACTTGAAAAAAAGAAGTAAAAATGGAAAGTTATTTCGAACAGAAAGTTGTGATGGTGTTACCTATATCTTCTTCTTTTCTTTCTCTTTCTTTCTCTTTATTTTGTCCTTTCTTCTATTTTGCCGCTTGGCGTAGCAGGTTTAACTGATGATCGGTTTCCAGATAATGCACGCTCGGTCGCTTGATATGGTGTGGTATTGTGGAGTCTTAAGATGTCTGTAACTCCATCAACCCATCGTTTTCTTGGTCTGCCCTTTCCTCTTGATGATTCCATTTTCAGGTTGTACGCTCTTGCAACTGGTGTATTCGGGTTCATTCTGACCAAGTGGCCAAACCATTTGAGTCTCTGTTTTTCAATAAATCTAATAGCAGGTGTTGTTCCGACTGTTCTTCTAATTTCCTCATTTCTTATATGGTCTCTTCTTGTTTTATTTACTGCTTTCCTCAGGCATCTTTTTCTTTCAACGCTCCATATCAACTACTTGGTAATCACTCTGTGCGATTTGCTTGTGACCCGACCCTAGGAGCGATTGTACGTTGTGCCAGTTATGCACCAACATCTAGGCCTGCACATCCAATTTCTAAGATACTTTTTACGTGCTAGGATATTTTCCCTAGGTTTTACATCAGTCGCTTTTTACGACATTCCTTGTAGGTCGCAGTGGTACTATTCTCTGCATCCCTTACGGGCTCGGACACCCCATAGGTGTCGCCTATAGCGAAGCTGATAACATACTGAGCAAGTGAGAACATGTCATGGAATTATCTTGTTCGATGCCAACTTGGGCCAACAATTTTCGGTGGACTACTGAAACCCGATCCGTTACTTGGGAATCTAAATTACAAGTACATCTAAAGTAGGAGTAAGACTCGCCAGAATAGCTACCAACACTGGGGATAAAGATACCAAGCCATCACGCAAAAATTAGTCAGCGTGACATGATAGGCACCATGACTACGTCTCAATTCAGTGCAGGCGAACAAACAGATACAAGTTGTGGAGATATACCAAGTTGAACATTAGGAACAGAAAGTTGTGGAGATCCATGATCGACAACGGAGTAGGCACGCCACTTGGTGATGATTATGAGTCTTTAGATCAATTGAAAAAAAACCCATCAAATAGCGACATCTGTGCTTAACATTTACGAAATAAGACAACCCTATCTTCAGTAATAACATAATAGCATACTTTCTGCTGCAACCATAGCAACAGAAGTGTAATCAATACGTCTAACACGATAAAAGATCAATCAAAGAACAAATAAGGAAACTTCAAAGACGTAATGAAAAGCAGATCAAATTTTGTAAACGCTGAACAAAAGACGGGAGGTAAAGCAAGGAAATTAAGAAAGTGACAGTTGTATAATAAAATAAGACACAAGTGCAAGATAGCGACAGAGATTATACTTTAACTCATGTTCTAGGAATGAAAGGAACACCCAAATCTGTGTATAGACAAAGAAATAAGTTAACAACTAAAATAACACACGTACACGCACACACACACACAGCTACTACACGGAATGAGATTAATGGATAACAAGAATATAAAATAAAGATTGGTGAAAGACATCAAAGACATCATACAGAAGAGTAAATTACTAAATTTGCATTTTTTCTTCTCCGTGCGTCTGTTGTGAATTTAGGTTCAGTCATAGTGCCCAATATGACGCCTCTGACTGATGTTTGCGTGACGACTTGTTTGCTTTATCAATAGTGTCCTATCGCCATTCAGGAGAACCTTAATCCGACTTCAGGGGTTCTTGTAATTTAGATTCATAAGAAAAGGATCAGGGTCTGATGTAGTTTAACTGTGGATCGTGTGCATACCGAGAAATGTTGGTAAAACTGACCGCGAATTCTGAAGTTTCTACTGCTATCCACTCTGGTATCGCTGACCACAAATTGATATAACAAGAACAACATGCAAGGAGAAACTAAGTATGATCAACTATAGATAATATGTTGTCCGTGTGACGCCAGGGACTAGCAAGGGGAGCAAGGAGTAGTGCTTCTGTGACCTACAAGACATGTCGTTGGAGGCGACTGAGATAGGGTCTAGGAAGTTACCTAGTAAATAAAGTGTTGCAGAAATCGGATGTGCTGGCCTACTTGTTGGCGCATAACTGGCACACCGTACAATCCATCTTATGCTCAGATCACATACAGATCACAAAGAGTCATTTAACAAGTGGTCGATATGGCATGCTTGAAGAAGAAGATGCTAAATCTTACACTTACTAATACTTTCAATTGAGTATTCTGACTTGAATATGCTACCCCCGAGTGGTTACCGGGGCCCAAATTTGGGGTGTAAAGAATAGAACCACTGTTACCTGCCACGCATGTCGTAAGAGGCGACTAAGGAGGTTTGGCTGAAATCGGATGCATGTGTCCTAAACGTGTAGAAGTCTTATGCATTTAGGGGCCTACCAAACCAATGTGCAACGTATACATGTTCTTGGCAAAGATCAAACATATCACAAAGAGTGATTAAAATTGGTGGTAAAGAACGAACGCAAAGAAGAAGAAGAAGAATATGCTAAATCTTACACTTACTAATACTTTCAATTGAATATTCTGACTTGAATCTTAAGTCAATGAGATGGATAGATCAGTTTTCGTGGACCAGTGCTGCGCAATCAAGAGAATTATATTAACATTCAAGCAAATAGAAAGACATAAATTTAGAATCATGAAATGTTAAAAGATAGTTACACTCCAGTGGGTACCATCACACTGTGGGGTCCCAGGTAACGAGAAGGCAGACAAACTTGCGAAAAAGATAGGAGAATGTGAACAAATATAAAACGAAGTCACATACTGTTATTTTTCATGTTTGTTGGCCTACACGCTCTGATATAACCAATACAAGGTTCACTTTAGGTTGAAAGGTGCGTGTCTCGGCTTAAAGAGTCTTTAATCCCCTTCATAACAAACAAATAATGGGAAAAAAGCTAATCTGGACATTAAAAAAGAATCTAACAACTATTCAACGATGAGTAGCACACATTCGACAGACAAGAACACACCATCATCTTTTGACTCAGGACAGGGAATAACAGACTGAACAAACACTTACACATGTTACGATTGTCTCCACAGGACCATGCGATATGTTTTCTCAGTATGATGCAAGTCTTCGAAATGCCGCCCTTAAATTCTTTTCTTTAAAATAACCTTTAATTGTAATTTTGATTTTGCTGCTTATGTCGCCCCTCTTACGGACCGCCTGATGCGGCCGCCTCTCTGCATCATAGCACTGCACGGCCCTGTGTCTCCATCCACTCTGTGTCCTCGTGGTACCTCTGATCAAACCACAGAACATGCCCTGCAAGACTACCCCTAGTGTTGTTCTTCCTAGAAACGGAAGCTGGCATTAAAACACAACATTTCAAAACTACATGACACAAGAGATGAGCTCCAGACAACAGTCGACTTCATCATAAGAACGCGTCTGAATGTATAATCATCAAAATAGCTATCGCAAAGAAGAAGAAGAATATCAAATGTTTCAGATACATAATTTTGTTCTGTATGATGCGGAAACGTACCCAATCAATAAACAGCTGGAAAACAGAATCGAGGCTTTTGAAATGTAGACTTGCAGAAGAGATGAAAGGAAGTAAAAACGAACAGTAAAATGAGAACTACTTAAAGAATTACATGTTAGACAAATACATTTTTTGGGTGACATTAAAAGATATTTCATCATTAAGACAATATTGTAACTGACAGTTGAAAGCAAGAGAGCAACAGGGAGAAAGACATGGAGAGAAACATCAGGATGTAGACAGGCAGAAGTCTGCGTATCATCTTGTCTTTCTCGAATCCTGTATGCCTCACAGCGTCAGGTCAGGAAGAGATTTATTTATGTAGATGATTAAAGCATCTTCAAGCCGATGTACGCCCTTTCAACCTACTGTTGAACCTTGTTTTAGTTATATTATAGCTTCTTTAAGAGACTCTAAGATTGTATATGCGTGGTTACCGGGGTCCAAATTTGGGTGTAAAGGATAGAAACACTGTTACCTGCCACGCATGTCGTAATAGGTGACTAGGGAGGTTTGGTTGAAATCGGATGCACATGTCCTAAACATGTAGAACTCTATACGTTTAGGGGTCTACCAAACCAATGTGCAATGTATACACGTTCTTGGCAAAGATCAAACATATCACAAAGAGTGATTAAAATTGGTCGTAAAAGGTGAACGCAAAGAAGAAGAAGATCTATGATGAAATGACAACAGAAAAGAATACAAATTTACTGGAAATGTATTGCAGTTAACCTTCAATGCAGAGACGGCATATGCTGATGACTAGCAATCTTTCATTAACCATATCCAGCTCAAATATACAATAACTGAAACCATTTTGGAAAGGTCTTCTTCATAGGGGTTCGCTTTTCCAGTCCCAGTGTTGGTCTCAAATTTCACGTCCGCTAATTTTCTTGTCAGCATAGATTCTGATTTACGGAGACTCGAATAAAGGGACTTGTGAAAAGTCATCACAAATATCCGTCTTATATTTCACAGATCCCGGAATGTATAACTACTTTGTGTGGCAGGACAGAGTGAAGTGTGAGATTTTCTGATTCTATCCTTTTTCAGAGATCAAATACTGTTTTATTATATATTTTTAGATATCAAATACTGTTTTTAAATATTTTTGATAAAAATACTGTTTTTAAAATATTTTTTATATCAAATACTGTTTTTAAATATTTTTATATCAAATACTGTTTTTAAATATTTTTCATATCAAATACTGTTTTTTAAATATTTTAGATATTAAATACTGTTTTAACAAATTATATCCAGAGATCAAATACTGTTTTGATTATTTTCAGAGATCCTGTAATATTTTTTTAATTATTTACATAGATCAAATACTGTTTTTAATTACTTTAAGAGTTCAAATAATTTTTTTAAATTATTTTCAGAGATCAAATACTATTTCTTTATTACTTTCAGAGTTCAAATACTGTTTTTTACATTTCAATGATCAAATGTTTTTTTATTCGTTTCAATAGATCAAATAATGTTTTCATTTTTTTCAGAGATCAAACACTATTTTCTTATTTGTTTTATAAATCAATTACCATCTTTGATTCTTTTCAGAAATCAGTTACTGTTTTTATTCTTTTCAAAGATCAAATACTATTTTTCTTTTTTCAGAAATCAAATATTTAAAAAATTTGTTTTAGAGATCAAATACTGTTTTTATGCTTTTGTACTTTTATATTTTTTCCCGATGTAGACCTTGAAACAAAAGTTACTGATAGAGGAGAGAAATATCGGACTGAATTCCATATAAAAAAACGAACAAGCTGCCCATGGTAGAACGGTATGGTGAAATTACTTGTAGGTTCTATGTCTCCTTCTTCTTCTTTGCGTTCGTTCTTTACGATCAATTTTAATCAATCGTTATGATAGGTTTGATCTTTGCCAAGAACGTGTATAAGTTACACATTGGTTTGGTAGACCCCTAAACGCATAGAATTCTACACGTTTAGGACATGTGCATCCGATTTCAGCCAAACCTCCTTAGTCGAATCTTACGACATGCGTGGCAGGTAACAGTGGTTCTATTCTTTACACCCCAAATTTGGACCCCGGTAGCCACTCGGGCGTAGGTTCTATGTAATATTTAACAGTACGAGAGAGAAATGCAAAAATAGCTCCAGGTCGACATAGCCTAAAATATGTACCATAACAACACAAGAAAGTACAACCTGTAGGCTAGATGTTGACTGCATCATCGATAGGTTGAAGTTGATCAAAGAAACATACGGGACTAACATCGTATTCTCTATTATGAGAATATCATCAGGTGCCGTGCCGGCTGGTGTAGGCGATCATGGATCTCCACAAATCTCTGTCGTTGGTGTTTGCTATCAACTCAGATGTTGACGCTCTACCGTACCACGAAGTCAGGATATCTAAAATGTTCTCTCTCTGTCTTCCTCTGTCTCGTCTACCCTCGATTTTACCGGTTGTCACAATGTATGAGAATATATGGTTACAGAATTATGGTTGATTTGCATATACCATATGATATTATTATGCATTATTTATTTGTACTTACCTGATACACCTACCTGTAAATCTATCTTCTCGTGTTTCCCATTGCTCATCTGTTTAGCCAGAGTCAACTATAAACTTATTGGGCTTCGGACTCAGGTAAGAATTATGGGAAATCAGACCACAACTACACCACGTGACCTTGCATTCCAGTATTGGTGTATACAGACGAATTCATTTTAATATCAACACACAATGCTAAATTTAATTTGTATTATACAAGTTAAGTTTGACAATAAGGAATATCAATATTATGAATATTTGTCACCAATAAATAACCATAGACTCACAGAACTGAGTAAAATTGCAAAAAAGCTTGCAGTGTTCTATCAAACATATATACATTCCAGCCCCTTCTCTGATCTAGGTCAGGGATTCCTCGGTCAGTTGTCTGGCCTAGTTATCTAGAGTTGGCTGTGGTTCAGCCCAATAACTCTATTTGTTGCTAAAACATTCTTTACTGTATGGAGAGTATGTTGCAGTAATTGTCACTATACTTGATCTCATATACCCAGATATTAGGAACCGCTGGGAAATAGCTCGATCGCTTCACAAGGTACACGAATAAAGTACTTTTCTAGTTGTTCACGTGCGCTGTACCGAAACGCTATGAAAAAGCATTTAAAAGAATATTAACAAAAAGATTACAGAAAAGTGGGCAGAAAAACCCCACAAAGCTTCAAGATGGAGAAAGATAGGAAGATATGGACAAACATCAAATGTCGAAGATCTATTACATCCAATCTTCAATGTCAAGATTACATTCAAACTGGGCTGACATGCTGTTAATGCATTTGTTGAATCTCTCATTATGTAGCAAGAAATATATTTCGTGGCGAAAAACAAGCACAAAAATGGCCTAAGAAACGTTTTAGGTCTGAAACGATAATGTCTTGACAATAAGAAACACACATCCATCGTCTTCAACACTAAGGCCATCAATATGTCATTCGGGCCATTAACTCGAATGGATGCATCCATCTTGTGGTATCATTAAAAGAACATACACAAGCAGAAGTATTTCACATGTGGATTACTTGCCCCTGAATTTCCGAAGCTTTGATTTGTCTCCCGTTTGAGAGTTACTGGAGTGGAAAATACAAAGTGTAAATTGTTGAAGAATTGAGACTTATACGGAACAAACTCTCTCAAGCTGTGATTTAAAATCTTGCAAACAATTCCTGAATGTGATAATGTAACTGTTGGTGATGGATGGACGTGTAGAATCCATTATCAAGTGGCGTAGCTTACTGTCGGATGTGACTGTCTACATTCTACATCATCAGTAATGTATTTATGTCGTTCTTTCTGTTATCTAAACATAACGATGGTGAGGCAAACAGCAATAAAACTAGAAATCAAAGGCGAAGTTTGAAACAAGATGTAAGGTTTCTCTGTGGCGTAGGGTTTAGATTCTCGCCTCTAGTTCCAAAAGTACTCGGTTCGCTCCCTCGTGGAGCCATCAGGATATTTTTCAAGAGATCCCTGATCTCAGTGTACTGGAGATCGAGTTCCTAGTCCTATCGGAGACGGACGATCAAACGTGGGTCACGTGTTCAAGTTGAACACTTCAAAGAACCCTTGGCAGTTTAAAATCGATAAGAGCACGCTGAAAAATTGATTCCCATGCAAAATTTATTTGAAAGATTTATTCGCCCGAGTGGTGACCGGGGCCCATATTTGGGGTGTAAAGAATAGAACCACTGTTACCTGCCGCGCATGTCGTAAGAGGCGACTAAGGAGGTTTGGCTGAAATCGGATGCACGTGTCCTAAATGTGTAGAAATCTATGCGTTTAGGACCTACCAAACCAATGTGCAACGTATACCCGTTCTTGGCAAAGATCAGACATATCACAAATAGTGATTACAATTGGTGGTAAAGAACGAACGTAAAGAAGAAGAAGAAGAAAGAAAGATTGATTTTTCATTCCTACAAAATATTGTCATCATCTTCTAATTACATAGAGGACTCTCGCCGGTGCTACGGTGTCGTACACTGCCGATGAAATCTTCCTGTGTAAGAAAGAGATTTGAGCACATATGGTTACTCACTGAAGTGCAATGCGGATGGGTCCTATCAAACAATTAAAGTAAAGTACAGCAACAACATACATGGACGCTTCGGTTTTAAAAAAAGCATATCGAGCATAGGATACCAAACACATTACGTGTCTACCCCTGAAGCCGGAGAAGGCGCTCCTATATTGCGGGGACACTGATAAAAGGAAAGCACTTTACGCAAAAATCAGCCAGATGCGCAATACCAGGCGCTCTGACTGCGCCTGAATGAATAGCAAGCGAACGTATGAAGAAGAAGAAGGAAAAGTTTATGTATAAACGTTGCTTACAACAATCGTACTTGGATTTGGTACAAGTATAAAGCAGATTTTGACAAAATACACCATCACAGTAAAAGGGACTGAGCTAAGACAAGTGCAGCAATTTAAATACCTCGAGTCCTGGTAACATCAGATGGCAGATGGCGATCAGAAATAAAGAGCAGAATAGGACAAGCGAAAACATCATTCCTGAAAATGAGAAGCATTATCTGCAACAAGTCCTCGTCAATCCCGATCAGAATGCGAGTTATTCAGAGCTACATAGCACCAATACTGACATACGAATGCGAGTCATGGACAATGAACACACAGATCGAAAAATCTCTGAGGACCACAGATATGTGGTTTTACAGAAGAATGATGAAAATACCATGGACTGCTAAAATGACTAATGTTGAGATGTTGAATGAGATCAAGACACAGAGAAAGCTTATCATCAATATAAGAAAGAGGCAGTCATTATTTTTCGGGCATGTGATGAGGAGGGAGGTTTAAAACACATTGTAACAACCGGTAAAATCGAGGGTTGACGAGACAGAGGAAGACAGAGAGAGACAATTTTGGATAGCCTGACTTCATGGCACGGTAGAGCGTCAACATCTGAGTTGATAGCAAACACTAACGACAGAGATTTGGGGAGATCCATGATCGCCTACGCCAGTCGTCATGGCACCTGATGATGGTGATTTTGACTTGGATTCTACGCAAGGAATTCATTCTTATTTTGCATGCTTGTTAGCCTTCCTTCCGTCATTGTGGGCATCTGTAGCTTAAGCGATACTGAGCTCGATAATGGGTTTCTTAACCCATAGTGATAGTGAGTTTCAGTTTCAGTTTCAGTTTAGAATATCTTCATTGCACTCCGGACATGTCCATAGGTGCTCCGATCTCCTTCGCAATATCTCCATCAGCGTCCAGCGACTGACCATACCAGTTCTATTTTGATTGATGAGCCGACTCGTATACCTGTTGTACCGTTCTTTTCTTGCCACACCAATCTTCAAACCCAGTTCTCGCAATCTAGTATTTGACGTGGATTGGTTTAGATGAAGGTCTTCTCTGCGGCCACGCTCTATGAGGGCGTTCACGATGTCAGCTCTGTCCATTGGCTGGCCCTCTGATATAGCGGCAGAGCCAGCCAGCCAGTCTGTCTGCTCTCTCATTGCCAACGACACCCATGTGCCCGGAACAAAGACAAGTGCAATTCTGCAAATTGTTGACGCCTGCAGTGATTCAGTCCATCGCCTGCGCTCCGAACCGGCCTCCACCTTTCGGATCATACTCAATGAGTCACTCAGAGATACTGACCTCGACCATGGGCGTCTGTAGCTTAAGCGATAGTGAGCTCGACCACAAACCAAGTGTACCTTGTTCAAACAACGTGCAGGCAGTGTAGAAAGAAATTTTTCCCCGTGGTTACGAACGGTAAAATAGACCTCCCGTTCAGAAAACAATGGCCAACTGCTGAACGTATAAGTGGTGCCTAGAAAATCAACGACTCGTTTACTGTGGTTAATGGAGACGTCCTGCAAATGATAGGTCACGATTTTCATTTTGTTATATAAGGTTATTCGCCCGAGTGGTTACCGGGGCCCAAATTTGGGGTGTCAAGAATAGCACCACTGTTACCTGCCATGCATGTCGTAAGAGGCGACTAAGGAGGTTTGGCTGAAATCGGATGCACATGTCCTAAACGTATAGAAGTCTATGCATTTAGGGCCTACCAAACCAATGTGCAACGTATACACGTTCTTGGCAAAGATCAAACATATCACAAAGAGTGATTAAAATTGGTTGTAAAGAACAAACGCAAAGAAGAAGATAAGGTTATTGTGCTTGTGTATGTGAGACGAAACAACAACAACACACACACACACACACACACAAACACATGTTTACACATTTAACATACACGCACACACAACATTTTTATAACTAGTGATAACTGTTGTAAGAAAGAGAAGATGGAGATATGTTGGGCACACCTTGAGGAGAAATGATCAACGAATATCAAAGCAGGCATTGAAGTGGGATGCAAAGGGTTCAAGAAAGAGAGGTCGACCTAAGGAGACCCTGAAACGAACTTTGCTGAGAGAGGCAGGAAATATCGGTCTCAGTTCCATGGAGGAGATTGAGCGAGTTGCCCAGGATAGAGCCGTATGGAGAAATTACTTGCAGGCCCTATGTAACGTATAACGGTACGAGAGGCATTATTATTATTTTACACACAACATTCATAGTAGATTCAAGTTTATTATAAGAAGGGAATAAGAAGTTTTCACTGTTCGATCGAATCTGGCCTGACTATTCTGTGTTCACTCTCTCACTCTCGATCACCGTCCAGACCGATGTACCAGACTTCCCCATAAATTCAATTCATATGGACATCTGATTCATGCAGCCTTAGCATTGGTGTGTTTTACGTCACATCTTCAGCACCAATTGAGCCGCTGTAGCGTAGTTGTTAGTGAACTCGCTTCGCAAGGCTGGTGGTCTGGGTTCAGCTCCGCAATGCGCGTGGAATTTTTCCCGACCGCGACGGCTCTCAGGTCGACCCAGCCTCAACTGGGTACCAGACATGCTCTGGGAAAGTAAAGGCGGCCGGCGTGATGCTGACCACATCACCCATCGTGTGCCGACGGTCAATGAAAATACAGGCCTAACACTGTATTGACCTATATACCACGAGGTATGAAAGGGTTCCTTTACTTCAGCACCATTTGAAGTTCTGGTGCTTAGCCTTCGGCGATGTGTCTGGTTTCAGCCAGCGTTTACTCGGTTCGCTCTCCGTTCTGTAGCCATCTAGTGTTTTTACGGTGTGGGTTGCTAGTCCCATACCCAACCTTCTTAGTTGCTTCTTACGACATGCGATGCAGGTAACAGTGGTTCTATTCTTTACATCCAAATTTGGGCCCCTGTAACCACTCGGGCGATTCTGTGTTCAACAGACGATTTGTTCATGAAATATGCTACTCAGTAAAGCTCTTTTCCTGGAGAGCTAGCTTACTGATTTTTTTAAAACACTCTTATTGTAGGACTAGATAATGGGTGCCTTCAGAAATACGGGTTTGTGGTTCGAATCTTGTGTTTGGTAATTGGATTTTCCCGGAAGCCTCTAATACTTGTACACAGACTATTTAGTGATCATATTCACCCGTGTGGTGCCGGGGCCCGCATTGTACCGCTGCGACCTACAATGCATGTCGTAAGAAGCGACTAATACAGGCACAAGGGATGCTACTATAGTAAATAAAAAACAGCGCAGAAATCGGATATGCTGACCTACTTGTAGGCGCATAACTGGTAAAACGTACTATCGCACTTAGGCTCAGATCACATATAAATCACACAGAGTGGTTAACAAGTGTTGATATGGAGTGTTTGAAGAAGAAGTGATCATACTCACTGGCTCCGGTGCTTCCTGTGAAGTTCTTTAAAAAACACATTCTCTCCTCTAGTTAATATTTTTTTTTCCGATCCAGAAGCACTTGAGCTGAAAGCTCTTCAGCTCGGTGTCATGGACATCGTAACACTTCGGCTCGATGCCACGAACATCGTAAATCTGGGGAACCTGTAGCTTTTCTGCCAGTCCGCAGAGTTGAGCCCACACTTACACAGGACTAGTCACCCGTAGTCCAACGCGCTACGAACACGCTGGGCACGCGGGCTCTAGTTAATATAAAGACAACAGTCGATACAACAAACATCAAGTTTGAATAAATACAACTCGTTCTCACTGTTCCTGGCTGGTAAGATATTGTGGACAAGTGACATTACATAAACAGCAGGTGACGTGTCACATCGTTACCTAAACAGAACACCAAATTGCAACGTCGCCATTTCATGACATCATTGTTTACTCTGACGGACACACCTCTGTTAGTTGCTGATGACGTCAGTAGTTTATGTGCATTTGCTAGTGAGAACTACTCAATGACAAATATAACATATAAGCAATGAATTAACTTTGGGATATCTTGTCCCAAGTGGAATAATGATACGTCAATATAAACCCAGATTAGATGTAATCCACAGGTCGTGAATCTTGCCAGACATGACCAGAGAATGTATACAACTAGAAATGACAGGTCAAACTGACATGATATAGATAGACCAAGGGTTCTCAACCTGGCAGGCGGCTATCAGGAAAGGTGTGAAACAGTATGAAAATTTAGTGGATTTTATGTTTTAATAAGTTTTTATAATATAATTCGTTTAGCTTGTCAGCAGTGGCGGCTCGTCATTTGG
Organism: Arion vulgaris; assembly: GCA_020796225.1. Lineage (NCBI taxonomy): Eukaryota > Metazoa > Mollusca > Gastropoda > Stylommatophora > Arionidae > Arion > Arion vulgaris. The sequence goes on from CM036757.1 coordinate 71,271,036, forward strand.
AGCCGGGCCCCACCAAAAATAAGATGTAACGTGTATTTATTATTTTATGCATTAAAATATATCCTAACCGAAACCATCATTTTTCCGAAAATATCTGTCTGGCCCCACCAACAAAAATGATCAGGAGCCGCCACTGCTTGTCAGGTGCACAGATAAAAATGTGTACCTTTGTTGTAACCATTTGATTCAATAAATTGAAAACTTGCATGTGAACTACACATTTTCTGGACGTTATAAAATTTTTTGTTGCAATTCAAACATTGTTACCATCTCGAAGTTGCCTTCTTTGTGTTTTATATTTAGCGCATTTTAACTTTGTTTTGACGTGTTTCGCAATACATTTCTTGTCAACATTTCTTTTTGAATGTTTACATTTCTCACCGTCAATGTTATTGTGCTTATGGAAGCCAGGGGACAGTTCTGTTATAACGCTTAGAGTGAGAAACATTTATAGTTTTCGTTTGCTGTTGGGAAATTACAGTTAATTCGGCGGTGAGAAATGGGTGAAAGGGAAAGGTGGAATCTTTCCTTATCTTCAAAGGGAACGCCAGCTGCAAAAAAAAATGATTATCACTGCTCTAGAAGAAAGACAGGTGGCGTCTGTGGCTTAGGGGATAGTGATTCGGTCTATTAACCCCAACGTTCTAAGTTCGAATCACACAGTGGACAATTTGGTTGCAAATTGTTTCGCGTGGATTTTACAAAAGGACGATGACATCACTCGTTCAGAAAGCAATGGCAAACTACTGAACGTAATAATGACTAGAAAAATCACAAACAGCGTTAAAAAGCTGGAGTTGATTCGCAAATTCCTGTAAAGAATATGCAATTAACTTTGTTTTTATTTTTTATTTTTATGAAAAAATAATTTTTTTAGAAGAAAGACGAGAAAAATAAGAATTGTAGACGAGCGACAAGATGATGATTAGAACTATGTTCAGCGATATGAACTAAGTATACATTTAAATGGATTGTAGATGGAGGAGATTTATGTTTTACATTTGTAATATGCAATAACAAATACTGATTAGCAGTTGGATTAGTGTACCTCATAGTGAGTTCGCTTATCAAATTGGACATCAGGAGAGTTCAACCCTACTCTCGGCTCTTCACACGAAAGGAAAGGAATTGTTACTCCTACGGTCCTACCTCGTGCACACTTAGAGCTAGAAATGTGAAGTGATAGGAAATTCATACCTTATGGTCTGAAAAACTTGTAGTTTGATTGGGGACAATCAAAGGCTAGTGGAGTAAACCGTACACAAAACTGGACGGCAAGAAAACCAAGTAGTCCAGAAAAGACAGGTTTTCTGGGCAGATAACGTTCAACAACCCAGGAGGGCAGGTCGTCTAAGGGTTGCTACCCTGAAGGAAAGTAGCAAATGCTGCCTTGCAGGTTTTGACTGACTGGGGACAGTCAAATGTTGACGGAGAGTGAACCCAGTAAACGCTGGTTGAAATCGGACACTTCACCAAAGGATAAGAACTAGAGCTCCAAATGGTACTGAACGATGTGACGTACAATTGCGTTCTTGACAACGGCTGTGTATATGTCACAATGAGAATGATAAACATGGCCGAAAAAGAACGATCGATATATACCTGTTGTGCTGTTCTTTCTGGCCACTCCAATCTTCAGTCACAGCTCTTGCAACCTAGTGGCTGACATGGACTGGTTTAAATGAAAATCCTCTCTGCGGCCACACTCTATGAGGCTGTTCATGATGTCAACTCTATCCATTGACTGACCCCCTGATAGGGTGGCAGAGCCAACCAGCTTGTTTGCTCTCTCATAGCCAACGACACCCATGTGCCCCGGAACGAAGATAAGTGTGATTCTGCAAATTGTTGACGCTTGTAGTTATGCAGTCCATTGCCTGTGCTTCGAAACAGCCTCCACCTTTTGGATTATACTCAATAAATCACGCAGAATGCACGTGAATATAGTTTGGTGGCTCTGCTCAGAGTAGTGTCTTAGTCATCGCCACTAACTTCATTGTCATGCTGCTTGTGATACTAAATGCACTACTGGCTTCCCTGATCTACTGGCCGTATGAGTTTGCAGAGAAGGCGTAAGCGGAATTTTCGTGACGAATTACCCATCATTTCGTGTAAATCACAACGTCACCTTCTTTGCAGTTTTCATTGATGATAGCCTTAACGTCTGCATCAGCCCGCGTGCCCAGCGTGTTCGTAGCGCGTTGGACTACGGGTGACTAGTCCTCTGTAAGTGCGGGTTCAACTCCGCGGACTGGCAGAAAAGCTCTAGGTTCCCCAGATTTACGGTGTTCGTGGCACCGAGCCGAAGGGTTACGATGTCCATGACACCGAGCCGAAAGCTTTCAGCTCAAGTGCTTCTGAAAAAAAAACCTCTGCATCCAATGCTCGGGATTCCTCTCTCTCTCTCTCTCTCTCTCTCTCTCTCTCTCTGCAACCTTTGTCGAATTTAATGATTGTCGAAAAGATGTTCGCGTATATTGAAGGCACGGGTATCCATTCTTCCCCGTGATCGATATTTGTGAGCCCGCATACCAACTGAACAGTGTCTGCAGCACGGCCAACCCTCGATTATTTAGGTATAACTAAACGTCGTCACGTTTTCGGCACACGCCACACAGATAACAAAGGTTGATAAGAACGAACTTAAACGACAACAAATTTATTTTCCGATCGTGGCATTTGTAGTACTGTCACATTTGAATATAGTAAGATGGAAAATACAACGCCGCTGTAACAAGATATAATTAGATATGTATTAGTTGAATTTGCACCCAGATTTTATCAAAATTAGACATAAATGCGGGAATACGGAATGCGAAATCTATTTTCAATGTACTACTATTGTTCGTTCCAAAATTCATGATCATCGCTACCCACCGATATTTTTTTTTTTTCTTGATCCAGAAGCACTTGAGCTGAAAGCTATTCGGCTCGGTGTGGACATCGTAAACCTTCGGCTCGGTGCCACGAACACCGTAAATCTGGGGAACCTGTAGATTTTCTGCCAGTCCGCGGAGTTGAACCGACAGAGTACTAGTCACCCGTAGTCCAACACGCTGGGCACGCGGGCTACCAACCGATATAAAATCATCCCCTTGATATAAATTCTTGATTTTACATTTTATATAGGCAACAGTGACGACGTTCCAAAAGTATTTTTGCCCACCCAAACCTTTAGTTCTGTAAGATTTTATTATATGTTATTACTATAATTGCAGCGATGTTGATATGATATACTTATCGAAATTTTACAGTACGATTGTCAAGTTTGTCTATAACTAAGCATTTCCGTGTTCCACATGCAATTCAGTGCTAGTCAAAATAGGAAATTCCGTGGAATTAATCAGCTCACAATGTTTCCTAACGACTGTCATTGGCGTATGTACGCAACATTTATTTTCATTTATACAGGGTGTTCAAGATAATTGCAGCCCCATTGACAATTCGAAAGTTGCCAGGTACAAATAGAGTTGTGTTTATTTATTATTTAAACCGGTTCTGACTAGCTCGTCCTACGTCACATTTGTTCATCGCCCCTTCCCGCACTACAATTACACACCGTCACACAACCTTGACCTATACTACGTCAAAACTGAACCTTCCCATTTCCATCAGATTAGCTCCATTCACGAGCTGGCTGCTCACTATGTGACCTTTCTTTTATAATATGTAATAGGAATACGCCTTTGCAAACATTCGCAACCATTTTGTGTATTAATGTAAATTCTAAACTTTGGTTACCATTTTGTTGTGCTTCTGCAAAATTATATCACAAAAACGTTTTTGCATCAACCAAGCTACCTACCAAATAGTTAACATGTATTTGTAAGGTCGTGAGATATATAAGACTGCCTGCAAAAAGTTACTTTTATCCCTCAGGTAGATTTCGTACAAATTAAACCTAAGTGTGATCACGAATTTTGGAACGAAATATAATTTCTAACCCTCTCTCTCTATCTTTGTGTGTCTTTTAAATTCCGACTGGGGTATCGACCTTCTACCGACTTCCTTCTTCTTTGCGTTCGTTCTTTACGACCAATCTTAATCACTCTTTGTGATATGTTTGATCTTTGCCAAGAACGTGCATACGTTGCACATTGGTTTAGTAGGCCCCTAAACGCACAGACTTGTATACGTTTAGGACATGTGCATCCGATTTCAGCCAAACCTTAGTCGCCTCTTACGACATGCATGGCAGGTAACAGTGGTTCTATTCTTTACACCCCAAATTTGGGCCCCGGTAACCACTCGGGCGACCGACTCATGTCAAGTTTTCCTATCTTTAGTTATCTCTTGCAGTTCCTTGGAGCTCTTTCATATATCGGTTAAACTCTGCCTTCAAATATCTTTTCCGTGTATTTTTAGGCTTCCTCTTTTCGCCGTTCCTGCGGGGTCCAGGCATGGGCCTTCTCTCCCAGGGTTTGCCCAGGGTTTGCCTAGGGTTGGCCTAGGGTTTTCCCTATCCAGTGCCCTTTATTTCTCTTCAAATTAAAGCTAAAAAAATTAAAAACAGAATCACCTGTCATGTGTTTAAACTTACAACGTCAATTCGCTTTCTATACTGCGTAGTCATTAGCAACAATATAACTATCTGTTGGATTCTGAATATTATTCTGTCAATTCATTTCTTTGTAGCATGCAAACTGCTTGCCATTGAATTCTACACTCTATACACAAGTCAAGCCTACTTGTGGAGAGTCACTCCTATCTCTAACTTAGGCCAGTTGTGATATTCTTTTGTTAATCGTCACAAAATGAAGAAGAATGTTATAATAATACGCTGAAATGAAAATTGCAATAGTAAAACATCGGTGACATTGAAGAAGGATCCTAAGAAATGGACAAGAAGTTTTTAGATAATGTATACACAGCATTGGACAACATTGTGGAGATTTGAAACAAACAAGAAGACAGGTCGAGTGGTGGTGTGATGGTACTTGATGTGATAGTTCCTGTCAAACGAAACTCCCTTTGTTATATCTCCTACCATTGAGATCATGAAAGTCTGATGTGTCTGTACTGTTTCACCCTACTAATCATCTTGTCGTTTGGTTAGCCATGTAAAGACAACTCCTGTCTTCCTTTCGGACATCAATCTGATCCAGTGGTGGGCGTTTGAGATCGTGACTTAATAAAGGGTATTACTCCAGGACAACGTGTCAGACTGGTGTTACTTGTCAGATTTGTTAACGTACTTGTCCAAAGGTCATTGCGTGTTAAACACGTGACATAGTCGTAGATGTCATCTCTGTATTAAAACAATCAAGATTTAAAATCACTCTAATAGTACAGATAAACCTCTTACCTCTCAAGTCAAGGAAGGTACGACTTTATGGCAGGAGACACTGACAACAAGGAGAAGAACTCTTCACGCAAAAATCAGTCAGATGCGTCAAACAAGTTGCCCTGACTACACAAGAATTTATAGTGGACGAAAAGAAGAAGAAGAATAAAACGATAAAAGAATGATTTACATCAGATCATCCATAAAGCAGCTCAAGTTGGGTGCTCACTAGGTCTCCAGTGTATACAGCTGATTGAAACTACTTGTGTTGGGGGTCTGATGACTGACAGAATAACAACGAAGAGAAGAGAAATAAGAACATAAATAAATATTCTTCTTCTCCGACCGCTTCATATCGACTACTCTGTGTGATGTTTTTCTGATCTGAGCCTAAGATTGAGTACGTTGTGCCAGTTATGAGCAACCTAGGCCAACACATCCAATTTCTGTGACGCTGTGTGTTTACTAGCTAGCCTATACCTCTCTACCTTAGTCACCTCTAACGACATGCCTTTTAGGTGGCAGTGTTGCTATTCTTTGCTCCCCTTTCGAGTCCCAGCAACACACGAGCGAATTAAATATACAAACACAAATTTACACATTTTAAATACCAACTTCTTTTCACATTGTTTTTCAGTGCGCAAAATTCAATAGTTAATTTTTATATTTTTGGCATAAAGTAAGCACTGGACATCCTGATATTGGTTTGGTTCCGTTCCGTTCGCTCTTATCAAACAAGTTAGCCACTCTTTGTGATTTGTGTGGTTTGCGCCGAGAACGTCTGTATGTTGCTTTACTTTTTTAGCATCCTCCTCCATTCCCTCCACGAAATGCAGGATATAAACATCTGAATTTGGACAATTTTGGATCGTTCCGGATTCGAACCTACGATCTTCAGAACGCAAGACAAATGCAAAACCACTAAGCCACAGAAACCCCATAATGTTCCGATAAAAAGTAGCAATTTGTCACATTTTCTAACTTTAAATTAGAATATAGAATGTGACATGACAGGGAGTTTTGTCTTTCTGTCATTCTAGGGTGTTTCTCAACTATTCTTTCACTCACTAGTGACAACAATGTGAAGATTATATCAAATTACTGGATGAATGTATGATAACAGGGTCGGTATGTCACTGTCAGTTGGTTGACACTTTCTATGTCAAAACGACAAAAGTGATAGACATAGCCTCTAGACTTGATGTTAGCACTCACGTACGTGTATATTATTCACTTATTTGTTCTTTATTTTGCCATGTTTAAGTCAACAATTGTTATATTATTCGGTTCTGATGTCTTTCTGATTTCCTTTGTTTTGTTTATGGTTGGTTTCAGATCTCTCTCTCTCGCGATCACCACCCAGACCGATGTCATAGACTTCTCCATAAATTCTATTCATGTGAAAATCTGATTCATGCAGCCATATCATTGGTGTGTTTTACGTCACAACTTCAGCACCACTTGGAGCTCTGGTGCTTATCCTTCGGCGATGTGTCCGGTTTCAGCCAGCGTTTACTCGGTTCGCTCTCCGTTCTGTAGCCATCTAGTGTTTTTACGGTGTGGGGTAGCTGGCCCCACGCCCAACCTTCTTAGTCGCCTCTTACGACATTCGTGGCAGGTAGCAGTGGTTCTATTCTTTACACTCTAATGTGGGCCCCTGTAACCACTCGGGCGGGTCTCAGATCTGACACTATGCTACAGTATAACTCCAGATATGGTACTTTAAAGTGGGGTTTTTCTGTTTGCAAAATCTTACTTTTTCTTTCTTCTTTTCTTTCGTCCGCTTTCAACTCAGACGAAGTTTCATCTCTGAAACTGATTTTTGCGTGAAAATCCGTTTTCCAATTTCTTACAATGGCAGCAGCGTGCACATTGTAAATTACTTTACACTGGCAGCCGTGTGCTCAATGTACTCGTAGTTAGTATTCCCTCGCCATACAGGCAGATTTTCTCCGACTTCAGAGGTACTCACGTTATCGTCCTGAGTAAGACCAGGGACTCGAACAAATGTCGGACAGTAGGTTCGAACCCGAGCTATGAGGCGTCTCACAGCTAGCAAGCCGAGCTACTATCAACTACTCTAGGCAGTCCCCTGCAAAATCTTACAATTACCCGTCTGTTCAAATGTGTGTCCTGTTGGATAATATACATACACTTTGGTCAAAAATCGGATGTACCACATACCGTAGGAGCCTAATGTAACCACATCAAACTCACGTTTCGGCGTAAACCACACTGACCACAAAGAGTGGTTAACATGGTTGATAAGAACCGTGGCCCCCAGCGAAATAAGGCCGACTAGTTCAGACGGGAAAACCAAAATTCCTGTTTAATCGGGGCTGGTTTTTATAAGTGTTTGATAGAATACTGTAAGGGTTTCTGCAATTTTACACAATTCTACAAGTAAATGATTATTTATTTGATGAAAAATATTAATAATACTGATATTCCTTGGTGTTCAACTGAATTTGTAACATAATATAACCTTGATTAACAAGTTGTTGTGTTCTTAAAATGAATTTGTCTATATACAACAATGTTAGAATGCGAGGTCACGTGACGGTTTTGGTCTTATTTACTGGAATTTACAGAGGCGTATCATTATTAAGTTATGTGGTGAAATTATATGCTCAGATTTTGGAATCTAGAATCAAACCTATAATAGAACCACAGCTGAACATTTCTCAATTAGGGTTCAGAAAGGGAAAAAGTTGCACCGATGCCCTGTTCACACTAAGGCAACTCAGCGAAAACACCATATAATATGACAAACAGCTCAACTTAGCATTCATAGACCAAGAAAAGGCCTTTGATAGAATAAACAGAAACAAACTATGGGCCATACTAAGTGAATATGAAATTCAGGGCCAACTGTTAGACAATATTAGAGCGCTATACCAAAAATGCTCAAGCGTAGTATGAACAAGCGACGGCCTGACAGACGATATTGAATTATCATCAGGAGTAAGGCAGTGATGTGTGCTTTCGCCTATACTTTTCAATATATACATAGACAGGATAACGCAAGAAACCAAGACAGATAACAATCTCGATAACAACTACAATTTAATCAACGAACTACTCTTTGCAGATGGTCAGAATTTACAACAACGAACACAAACTTCAACAACACATAAATGCACTGCAAGCGACATGCGAAAAATATGACATGAAAATTAACACCTCCAAAACAGAAGTCATGACAATAAGTAGGTCAACAGGTCAACTAAATATACACGTGAATAATGTCAAAATACAACAGACTCCAGAATTCAAATATCTCGGAGTATATTCACAGCAGATGGAAAGATGGACAGAGAAATCGAGACTAGATGCCAGAAGGCAAACGCAGTGACATACCAACTGTCACCACTATTAAAACATCCAAGCATTAACATGGCAGTCAAACGACAACTGATAAACTGCATATTTATTCCAACTCTCTGCTATCAGTGCCAAACATGGCCCCAGTGAGAAACGAGAATATCAGAAGCATCGTTGGTACTATACCATGCATACAGTACATCGAGAAGCAAAGAATCAAATGGTTCGGTCATCTAATGAGAATGGAACCACATTTACTACCATCACGTGCCTACAATAATCGACACTCACGGCGCAGAGCACAAGGCAGGCCAAGAACACGATGGATAGATAACATCTCAGAGTCCCTGCGAAAGCATGGACTGACAACGTCAAGCGCAACACACCTGGCACAAGATAGAAAACTAACTCTCCCACGACGCTTCACGGCAAATGTGATTCAGATAAGATAAGATAAGATAAGATTCCTGGAATTTGGAACTTTTTGTTGTATTGTTTGCTTGATAAAGGCCTTTTGGTCGAAACGTTGCTGTTTATCGTCACTGTTTATGTATTTTGTAAAACTGTAGTACTTTGTTTTTACGTGTTTACCGAACTTTTACAAGAGTCCATCGGCCGTATGATTATCGGAGGCTACGGTTTAAAATTAACACAACATGCAAAATCAAGGTTATATTATGTACAAAGTTAAGTTTAACACTAAGGAATATCAGTATTATGTACAAAGTTAAGTTCAACACTAAAGAATATCAGTATTATTAATAGATAAATCAATAAAGAGCGATAAACTCGTAGAATTGAGTAAAATTGAAAAAAAAGCAGTGTTCTATCAAACATATACAAAATCCTGCCCCCAACTCAAAATAAGGTCAGGGTTTCCTCAGTCAGTTATGTGGCCCAATTTAGAGTTAGCTATATGATGCTAACTAAGCTCAAATGGTTCTGGAGAGATTCGTCGTTTTCTGCAATCAGTACTTGGTCGTCTGCAAATAAACGTTCACCTTTTGTTTGAATTCCTTTCATCACGCCCACTTGTTATTGATTTTTCTTTCTATGTAGAACAAGAGTGGTATTGTTGTATTTTGACACTTTAAGTGGCTCTAATTATACCACAATTTACATCTTTACGCATACAAGCGACTCAGACTACGTAAATGCGCAATTTACTTCGCAACATTTAATGACCGCAACTTGAACGTAGCAGTCAGGAAAGCGAGAAGTAGTAATGCAGTCAATCTGGTACCCCCAAGTACTGGAAAACATTTTATCAACATATTACAACTATCAGTCCTATCCAGCTTAGAACTAAGGTTAATATATACTGTAGATGTGTGCTTATAGGATACGATTACAAATGAAGAGCTCAGAGAAAGAGCTAAGCAGATACCAGTGGAGAAAGAGCTAAGCAGATACCAGTGGAGAAAGAGCTAAGCAGATACCAGGGAGAAAGAGCTAAGCAGATACCAGTGGAGAAAGAGCTAAGCAGATACCAGTGGAGAAAGAGCTAAGCAGATACTAATGGAGAAAGAGCTAAGCAGATACCAGTGGAGAAAGAGCTAAGCAGATACTAATGGAGAAAGAACTAAGCAGATTCCAGTGTAGAAAGAGCTAAGCAGATACCAGTGGAGAAAGAGCTAAGCAGATACTAATGGAGAAAGAACTAAGCAGATTCCAGTGTAGAAAGAGCTAAGCAGATACCAGTGGAGAAAGAACTAAGCAAATACCAGTAGAGAAAGAACTAAGCAGATACTAGTGGAGAAAGAGCTAAGCAGATACCAGTGGAGAAAGAGCTAAGGAAGAGACACTGACGATGGATAGGACACACATTGCGAAGACCGACCGGAAGCACTGCAAGACAGGCACTGCTTTGGAACCCGCAGGGAAAGAGGAGTAGGGGAAGGCTAGACATACCTGAAGAAGAGAGATGGAGACTGATATGAAAAGGATAGGTAAAACATAGACACAATTGGAAGGGATGGCTTCTTCTTCTTCTTTGCGTTCGTTCTTTACGACCAATTTTAATCACTCTTTGTGATAGGTTTGATCTTTGCCAAGAACGTGTATACGTTGCATATTGGTTTGATAGGCCCCTAAACACATAGACTTCTACACGTTTAGAACATGTGCATCCGATTTCAGCCAAACCTCCTTAGTCGCCCTTACGACATGCGTGGCAGGTAACAGTGGTTCTATTCTTTACACCCCAAATTTGGGCCCCGGTAACCACTCGGGATGTTAGGAGAGAGGAAGAGCTGAAAGAAGATTGTTGAAGACCTGTGCTCCGTTGGGAGTTGAAAGATGAAAGAAGATATTACAATTATACCCAGCACTTGATACCATTGTGAATGTGTTCAAATCTTGTTTTCTCTTTATTTGATTTATTGAAGGAATAAGTTGTAGCGTAATGCAAAGCGTTAGCATATCGACTCGGAGTTAATGGGCTTGTGTGTTCTATTCTACACTCGACGTTCCACAAGCGAGGAAAGGAATTGGTTCTACTACCTCCTGCACACTAAACATTTGAAGAAAAAAATATTTCCGTAGCCTTTTTAGACCTTATAGTAGAAAGTGCTTGTAGCTTCAGATTTCTAGACCCTGGTATGCAGGAGGCAGGCGCGCCAATTCATTACGTGTGGGTCGTCAAGTATGGGATTGAACGCACAATCCGCTTGATTCTACGTCGATGGGCGAACGATTACGTTAATCTATCCCCACTCCTGTACACTAGGAACACGACAGACGTTAATCTATCCCCACTCCTGTACACTAGGAACACGACAGACGTTAATCTATCCCCACTCCTGTACACTAGGAACACGACAGACGTTAATCTATCCCCACTCCCTGCACTAGGAACACGACAGACGTTAATCTATCCCCACTCCTGTACACTAGGAACACGACAGACGTTAATCTATCCCCACTCCTGTACACTAGGAACACGACAGACGTTAATCTATCCCCACTCCTGTACACTAGGAACACGACAGACGTTAATCTATCCCCACTCCTGTACACTAGGAACACGACAGACGTTAATCTATCCCCACTCCTGTACACTAGGAACACGACAGACGTTAATCTGTTCCCACTCCTGTACACTAGGAACATGACATACGTTAATCTGTCCCCACTCATGTACACTAAGAACATGACAGACGTTAATCTGTCCCCACTCATGTACACTAAGAACATGACAGACGTTAATCTGTCCCCACTCATGTACACTAAGAACATGACAGACGTTAATCTGTCCCCACTCATGTACACTAAGAACATGACAGACATTAATCTGCCCCCACTCCTGTACACTAGGAACACGACAGAGGCTAATCTGTCCCCACTCCTGTACACTAGGAACACGACAGACGCTAATCTGTTCCCACTCCTGTACACTAGGAACACGACAGACGTTAATCTGTCCCCACTCATGTACACTAAGAACATGACAGACATTAATCTGTCCCCACTCCTGTACACTAGGAACACGACAGAGGCTAATCTGTCCCCACTCCTGTACACTAGGAACACGACAGAGGCTAATCTGTTCCCACTCCTGTACACTAGGAACACGACAGAGGCTAATCTGTCCTCACTCCTGTACACTAGGAACATGACAGACGTTAATCTGTCCCCACTCATGTACACTAAGAACATGACAGACGTTAATCTGTCCCCACTCATGTACACTAAGAACATGACAGACGTTAATCTGTTCCCACTCATGTACACTATGAACATGACAGAGGCTGATCTGTCATCACTCCTGTACACTAGAAACATGACAGAGGCTAATCTGTCCTCACTCATGTATGTCGGAAAAGGCTGCTGGAAATTGCATTTTATTTTAGATGCAATAAGAAGAAAATGAAAAGAAGAATACGCATATCCTTACAAGAACTTTAACAATTGAAAACAGTATGGAATCGATCTGATAGGCATACAAAGATCTGATTAGTAAAAGCATGCTTATTTGCCGGGGTAAGTATTGGTGTGAAACATAGTCATTGAACAAGGTAGTGGAAAATCATATACGTGCTTTTGAATAAGTCCTCAGTATAGCATGGACAGAGAAGAGAACAAATATATATATACAGAAAGAACTCATAATTAAAGAAAACTGAGAATGAGACAATTGAAGTATTTTGAACATATAAAATGACACGAAGAGTTGTAAAGACCATTATGGAAGGAGACATTCCGGCAAAGAGGAGAATAAGAGGACCATTATAGAAGAGGATCCTGGCAAAGAGGAGAATAAGAATACCACGGAGAAATTCATTCAGGATGTAACTAATGATTTCATCAGTACTTTTCATCCATAATTAGATCGTACAAACTCAGCAATTAGAAACAGTTTAACAGGTGCAAATAGTACCAATGCTACCTACAAGGTGTGTCGTAAGAGGGGACAGAGGTAGGGACCTTGAGCAACTACCCTAGTAAATAAAAAGCATCGCAGAAATCAGTTGAAATCAGTAGGCGCATAACTGGCACAACGTACAATCGCTCTTAGGCTCAGAATACATACAGATTACAAAGAGTGGTTTAACACGTGGTCGATATGAAGAAGAAGAGAAGATAAGGTGAAACATGAAGTGCTATGGCGCAGAGTTCATGGATGGGGACCAGCTACAGTTGTGGTTTATGCTTCCATAAACAGCAAACAGGATCAAGTCGAAGAAGAAGAAGAAGAATCCTCAATGGCGTACAGTTATTCTTCAAGTGGACTACACTTATTTCAGTGTTAACTAGCTCTTCACGCTTCATGTGCATGGAGATGGAAATACGCCCCTGAATAGGAGAGCCGAAGATTATTTGGAATCTCCGGTAGAAATCTGCAGATTTTTATCTGCTATCAAATCCAATCACTCCCCCAGACAAGTCGGGGCCGTCATGTTATAATTTTCAGCACTCGGAAACGTCCAATCCTTCCACCTTGTCCGTTTCTTGTGCTATGTTTCAGCCCAGTTCACTGACGTGTGTATCTGGAACTGAGGGATTTGTCCGGCTTCCTGTCACGTCGGATCAGACTCTGCACAAAAGATTGCACGGAGAACGTACACTTCTCTGTCAAGTGCACAAAGGGTGGTGTACGTTCAAGGGGTCTCCGGTTTTCGACAAGATCACTGAACGAGGGTGTTCCATGTAGCCATTTGAGACATCTGAAGTAGTCATATATGGCGCCGGTTTGAAATAAGGGAATCGCTCTCTATCTTCCCGATCAATTATCATGTAAATAGGTTGTCCAGCGTTTTGTTATTTGATGTGTCCCAGACTTTTTGTGAGTTTTTGCTTCAGGACTAAATAGATTGCAATAACTGTAAGATATTGCATTAGCAAAAAATGGTGAAGATTATATTGTAACAAATAATAGCGTAGGGGTGTGAAGTGTTCTAGACTGCGCACTACTATGTCCTAGAAAGACTTACGTGTTATATATCCAGCAGTTTTAGTTCTTAGCAGGATTAAAGTATATGTTTGTGATATGTTTGATCTTTGCCAGAAACGTGTATACGTTGCACATTAGTTTGGTAGGCCCCTTTTTTTTTTTTTTTTCGTCCGCTTTCAACTCAGACGAAGTTTCATCTCTGAAACTGATTTTTGCGTGAAAATCCGTTTTTCCAATTTCTTACAATGGCAGCAGCGTGCACATTGTAAATTACTTTACACTGGCAGCCGTGTGCTCAATGTACTCGTAATTAGTATTCCTCGCCATACAGGCAGATTTTCTCCGACTTCAGAGGTACTCACGTTATCGTCCAGAGTAAGACCAGGGGACTCGAACAAATGCCGGACGGTAGGTTCGAACCCGAGCTATGAGGCGTCTCACAGCTAGCGGGCCGAGCTACTATCAACTACTCTAGGCAGTCCCCCTAGGTAGGCCCCTAAATGCATAGACTTCTACACGTTTAGGACACGTGAATCCGATTTCAGCCAAACCTCATTAGCCGCCTCTTACGACATGCGTGGCAGGTAACAGTGGTTCTATTCTTTACACCACAAATTTGGGCCTCGGTAACCTCTCGGGCGGGTCCCGTGTTCAATGTTAGCACGAAAAGAGCAGGATGAAAATCCACTGACAGGGCACAATTAATTAGAAAACGAATTGAAAATAAAATTCCTTCAAAATATCTTCACCAATTTCAAAATTACATCGGGGACCATCGCCGGTGCTACGGAGTTCGTGCACTGAAGCTAAGATCTTCATGTGTAAAAAAGTAATCGGAGCACTCATAGTTACTCACCGAAATGCAATGATGATGGTCCAATCAATCAATCAATCAATCAATCAATCACAAAATCAATAAGAATGATGTTATGTGTTATAGATCTCATAGTTCTATGTCTTACCCTGGTGTAGATGAAGTTATAGTTTCTTGTTTGTCCTCGTTGTTTTTCATTTATTCATTTCATAGAGTCATGTACATATTCAAACTCATACCGAGAAGTCCTATCTTAACCTGAACAGTTCCGTGGCGACCGCACTAACCATGCAGCCATTTTTTTTTAGATCCAGAAGCACTTGAGCTTTCAGCTCTTCGGCTCGGTGCCACTGACATCGTAACCATTCGGTTCGGTACCACGAACACCGTAAATCTGGAGAACATGTGGCTTTTCTGTCAGCTCGCCAATTGAACCGCACTCACAGGGGGTTTGTCACCCGTCGTCCAGCGCGCTCCTAACATGCTGGGCAGGTGGGCTCATGCAGCCATTAAGTTCCACATATTCCACGTGTCCTACATCGCCTAAAAAGTGGCATTACAGGCAGCAAGGACAGTTATCCAGTCCTGCTTTGATGTTTCATCTTGGTAGACTGAAGCGTATCCAAGTCATAAAGCGTGTCCAGTTATTTTCTATTACTAAGCAAGCTCTGTAAAAACTCGGTATTTGACTAAATGTGATCTAATGTACGAGATGTTAATACTTGTATTATAAATCTACAAATCCTGACATATCCTTCAACAGGGCTTTCGCCATCAACCACAGTAAACTAGTGGTCGATTTTCTAGGCACCACTTATACGTTCAGTAGTTTGTCATTGCTTTCTGAACTGTAATGTCTTTTTTTACCGTTCGTAAAAATCCAAGGGAACTAATTTGCTTCCAATTTGCTCGCCGCGGAGTTTGAACCACTTACACTTGGATTATAATCGAGTTCACAACCGCTTAAGCTACAGATACTGTTAATATTATAGCATAATAAATTTCCCGGAGCCTTTTAGACCTACGGTATGAAGTTACTTCACTTCTTATTTCTAGTCCCTAGTATGCAGGAGGTAGGTAGGTCAATTCCTCTCGAGTGGAACGTCGAATGTGGGATTGACGCCACAACCCTCTTGTGTCCGAGTCAATAGGTGAGCGTTCAATATTAGCGATTATGAAGGTATACCTGTAGCGATTATGAAGGTATACCTGTAGCGATTATGAAGGTATACCTGTAGCGATTATGAAAGTATACCTGTAGCGATTATGAAGGTATACATGTAGCGATTATGAAGGTATACCTGTAGGGATTATGAAGGTATACCTGTAGCGATTATGAAGGTATACCTGTAGCGATTATGAAGGTATACCTGTAGCGATTATGAAGGTATACCTGTAGCGATTATGAAGATATACCTGTAGCGATTATGAAGATATACCTGTAGCGATTATGAAGGTATACCTGTAGCGATTATGAAGGTATACCTGTAGCGATTATGAAGGTATACCTGTAGCGATTATGAAGGTATACCTGTAGCGATTATGAATGTTTACCTGTAGCGATTATGAAGGTATACCTGTAGCGATTATGAAGGTATACCTGTAGCGATTATGAAGGTATACCTGTAGCGATTATGAAGGTATACCTGTAGCGATTATGAAGGTATACCTGTAGCGATTATGAAGGTATACCTGTAACGATTATGAAGGTATACCTGTAGCGATTATGAAGGTATACCTGTAGCGATTATGAAGGTATACCTGTAGCGATTATGAAGGTATACCTGTAGCGATTATGAAGGTATACCTGTAGCGATTATGAAGGTATACCTGTAGCGATTATGAATGTTTACCTGTAGCGATTATGAAGGTATACCTGTAGCGATTATGAAGGTATACCTGTAGCGATTATGAAGGTATACCTGTAGCGATTATGAAGGTATACCTGTAGCGATTATGAAGGTATATCTGTAGCGATTATGAAGGTATACCTGTAGCGATTATGAAGGTATACCTGTAACGATTATGAAGGTATACCTGTAGCGATTATGAAGGTATACCTGTAGCGATTATGAAGGTATACCTGTAGCGATTATGAAGGTATACCTGTAACGATTATGAAGGTATACCTGTAACGATTATGAAGGTATACCTGTAGCGATTATGAAGGTATACCTGTAGCGATTATGAAGGTATACCTGTAACGATTATGAAGGTATACCTGTAGCGATTATGAAGGTATACCTGTAGCGATTATGAAGGTATACCTGTTAAAAGTGTATATATCACATTCTCTTGTTTAATTGGTCATTGGTTACTAAGCTGACGTCATTGCACTACGGGCAGACCTATAGGTGCTCAGTCTCCCCAACAGATATCGAAGAGTTTGTATACTGATGGTTCCCGTGGCTGATTAAACACACCTATCACTCTGCCCCTCAGGCATCGAGTTCTACTTGTACAACGGGTAACTCCAAACCGCTTAAATCGCTTGATCGATTCAACATCTATTTTAGTGTCCTCATCCAACAGACAGTCGTGAAGAGACCGAAGAACATCCCCTTATCAATCTTCAACTCCCCAATAATCGATTTACCTGTTAAAAACCGTTGCTTATTCATATCTTCATATAATTGTTTCTTTGAACGACTATCAAATATGCAAAGATTTCATTAGGAGAAAAGAGGTACAATGAAATGATTAAGTCCATCCTCAATTCAAAGTTGGTCTACACGTAGCCTTCAATAACATACCCCTGCAGACTCAGGTAAAAATTGTGTGAAATAAGACCACAACTGTCGCGTGATCCTTGCATTCCAGGAGTGTTATATATAGACTTATCTATTGTAGAAACACGCCCGAGTGGTTACCGGGCCCAAATTGGGGTGTAAAGAATATAACCACTGTTACCTGCCATGCATGTCATAAGAGACGACTAAGGAGGTTGGTCTGGGGCTGGCTACCCCACACCGTAAAAACACCAGATAGCTACAGAAACCACAGCCAAGAAAATTCAAAGCTCGCCACCCGAGGAAGAAGAGGGACCCCAAATAGAGGGACTCATGAAGCGACCCGGTGAAATTCGAAAGAACCACAAACAGAGAACTGTGGGATAGGGCAGGACAACGGCAGGTGGAACAGGAGATAATGAGCAGAAGATGGCGATGGATAAGACACACACTGAGGAAACCCCCTGACAGCATCGCGAGACAGGCTCTCCGATGGAACCCCAGGGCAATAGAAGTAAGGGAAGACCCAGAAACACCTGGAGACGGGAGTTAGAGATGGAACGCAAAAAAACGAAGAGAGAGTGGCGAGATCTGGAAAAGATGGCCTTGGATAGGTGGGCTTGGAAGGCCTTGGTTGCGGACCTATGCTTCCCTAGGGGGAAGGTGAAGACATAATGTAGAAACAACACAACGTGCTAAATCAAGGTTATATTATGTTACAAGTTAAGTTTAACAATAAAGAAGATCAATATTATTAACATTTTTCATCAATAAATAACCATGGACTCGTAGAATTGGGTAAAAATGCAAAAAAGCGTACAAAGCAACATGTACAAAAACCAGCCCCCGTTAAACAGGAATTTTCGATTTCCTGTCTGAGCTAGTTGACATTCTGTTGTCGGATGCCACGGTCTACATTATGTGTTCTGTGTCTGGCTTTAAATTCAGCATTGTTGGATTCGGCCAGTCTCTCTTAGGAAGGGAGATAAGTTACCATGAGCAGACTACCCATGACTCGGAGAACACACAAGTAAACCCTAGCTACATCTCAGGGGTGTAAACCAGGAAACTTTAACCAGGAAGTGAAAGGGCAACGGGTCTCTGGTTCGACTAGTGGGGAATTAATTAACTTAGGTTAAGTTTTAAAATATTCTCATTAGAGAGGGAATCCGAATAAAAAGTATGAAGAAATCGAATGTGCTGATGTAAGGGTCGATATGAGCTAAAATGATACAACTAATTCACAGCTTAAGGTGCAAATCACATAAGATCACTATCTCCTACAGTATCCTTCATATGTAAGAACTGAACGACTCCCTCAAAGATCTAAGCAGAACAGACCAGGTCATTATATTTCGACAACGCACCGGACACTGCAGACTCAGCAAACACTTATATAGACTAGGAATAAGTCAAACAGCTCTCTGTCAGTGTCAGCAATCGGAACAGACTCCGAACATATCCGCAAGAGTGTCCTCTCTTGGGTGACCTAAGAGGCAACATGTGGCCACACCCAGTAGACCTTAAAACTAAGCTATGGGGAAACCTGACAGACCTGAAGCTGTCTGCCCAGTTTGTGGTCCACAGTAAACTAAGCACATGACCAGAGATCGCTGAAGAAGAAGAAGAAGTAGAAGTAATCTAATCACTATCTGGAATATACTTCATTGATCTCTTTGTCTACTTCTGAAGTCGAAGTATGGTTCGAATAAATGTCGAAGGGCACTGGTAATAAGGAAAGCACATCGTCACGCAAAAATCAGCCAGATGTGTCATATTAAGCTGAATTCACAGCGAGCGAAAACAAAAAATGTAATATAAAACTAAAAAAAAATATTCTGTTATATTTTCATTTTCCGATGTGGTCAGGATTAATTTGGTTGCAAGTTTCGAAACACAGTTAATAATCTTGAGAAAAATATTATCGTGTGCAAGAAAGATATTGTTGGAGTAATATATACGTGCAGCATTTGTTGAGAACGCAGGATTGAGCTGTTTCATATTAGATTTAGTCGTGCAAATTGAAAGTAATTATTTGTTGATCAGTTTGTTGGGTACTGGAATGAAGGCGATGTTCTTTCATTCTTGCGAGGAACCGTCAACTAAGTCATTTTTATTGTGGGGAAAAACAGGATGAGCAACTTTTCTTGTGGGTAACAACAAAATAAGCAACTTTTCTTGTGTGCAACAACAAAATACGCAACTTTTGTGGGCAACAACAAATTACACAACTTTTCTTGTGTGCAACAACAAAATAAACAATTTTTCTTGTGTGCAACAACAAAATAAACAATTTTTCTTGTGTGCAACAACAAAATAAACAATTTTTCTTGTGTGCAACAACAAAATTCGCAACTTTTCTTGTGTGCAACAACAAAATAAACAACTTTTCTTGTGTGCAACAACAAAATAAACAACTTTTCTTGTGTGCAACAACAAAATAAACAACTTTTCTTGTGTGCAACAACAAAATAAACAACTTTTCTTGTGTGCAACAACAAAATTAACAACTTTTCTTGTGTGCAACAACAAAATAAACAACTTTTCTTGTGTACAACAACAAAATACGCAACTTTTCTTGTGTGCAACAACAAAATACGCAACTTTTCTTTTGTGCAACAACAAAATACGCAACTTTTCTTGTGTGCAACAACAAAATACGCAACTTTTCTTGTGTGCAACAACAAAATACGCAACTTTTCTTGTGTGCAACAACAAAATACGCAACTTTTCTTGTGTGCAACAACAAAATAAACAACTTTTCTTGTGGGCAACAACAAAATAAACAACTTTTCTGGTAGGGAACCAGAAAATAAACAACTTTTCTTGTGTGCAACAACGAAATAAAAAAAACTATTTACTCGTATTATTTCTCCACAATCTGATCAGTCGTGGAATTCTGATTATGTCGTGGATGTGCAAAGTAAGTATCCTGCTCTGAGACGGAAGTTTGTTGTGTACTGTTTTCTATTCTGCTGATGGGGTCTTGTGTGTGTTTGCTATAGGTTTGTTGCCTCCACAACTGTTTGTATTTTTCTTTCATATATGCCATGATCTCTGATAGTATTTTTCTTCTTTGCGTTCGTTCCTTACAATCAATTTTAATCACTCTTTGTGATATGTTCGATCTTTGCCAAGAACGTGTTTACGTTGCACATTGGTTTGGTAGGCCCCTAAACGCATAAACTTTTACATGTTTAGGACATGTGCATCCGATTTCAACCAAATCTCCTTAGCCGCCTCTTACGACACGCGTGACAGGTAACAGTGGTTCTATTCTTTACACCCCAAATGTGGGCCCTGGTAACCACTCGAGTGAACGCTGATAGTGATACTGGGTGTTTGGTTGTATCTTCTTTGTTCCCTTCTTAGCCAGCTTGTCTGTTTTCTTATTTCTTGATATACCATTGTGAGTCGGTATCTATTGGAATGATTTGGTTGTTTTTTGAGAGCTTGTACGGCTGAAATATCAGCTCTGTTTTTTTTCAGAATGGTCATGTGGTGGATTATTGAAGATTAAGTAGAAGATGAAAAGACAATCAAGAATACTTTTCTTCTTTGCGTTCGGTTCGGTATGCTCGTCTAAACCATGAGTTGGGTTGCCTCTATGAAGCTGCATGTCAGTAGGAGATCCTCAAGAGTGTCCCATAGCTTGATCGTGAATACAAAGTGAAATAGTTCATTCGGTTGTTATAGGCATGGCCGCCCATGTGTTGTGGGGATCGTAAGGGGAGCAAAGATTAGTAACATTGCGACCTGCAAGGCATGTCGTAAGATGCGACTTAGGGGCCTAGGAAGCTACCCTAGTAAATTGTCTTCTTCTTCTTTGCGCGAGTCGTTACCGGGGCCCAAATTTGGGATGTAAAGAATAGAACCACTGTTACCTGCCACGCATGTCGTAAGAGGCAACTTAGGAGGTTTGGCTGAAATCGGATGCACATGTCCTAAACGTGTAGAAGTCTATGCGTTTAGGGCCTACCAAACCAATGTGCAACGTATACACGTTCTTGGCAAAGATCAAACATATCACAAAGAGTAATTAAAATTGGTCGTAAAGAACGAACGCAAAGAAGAAGAAGAAGAAGAAGATGCATCCGATTTCAGCCAAACCTCCTTAGTCGCCTCTTGCGACATGTATGGCAGGTAACAGTGGTTCTATTCTTTACACCCCAAATTTGGGCCCCGGTAACCACTCGAGCGACCCTAGTAAAGAAAAAGCGTTACAGCAATCGGATGTGCTGGTCTGCATGTAGGCACATATCTGGCACAACGTACAATCGCTCTTAGGCTCGGATCGCATACAAACCCCAAAAAGTGGTTAAATAAGCGCAAGATATGCAGCGTTGGAAAAAAGTGATAAGCATGGCAACTCATTGGCGCGTGAAATGAATCGTATTTAGCAGAAGGCAAGTGAGGAAGCAGATGTCAAGTAGATGAGGTAAGATTAGCATGATCTCACGTAGGTAATGGTGCTTTACATCATTAGCGAATGAGTTAACAGAATTCAATGCACCGTGCGACAGTAGATGTCCCGCTAGGACATATTTTCGCTTATTATCTGCAAAAGTATTAACAGACTTCTGATGTGCATACATTGAACTTCAAAGAAACTGATCATGAGTGCGTGCAGCTTGCGTGAACATGCCTATTAAACTGCAAAGATAAAACGAACAGGCAATGTTATCTCACGCGATTGTACGCACAATGGCGTACTGTCACACACCGATGGCGTCTCTGACACATGGTTGCTGGGATGGTAAAGATGGATATAGTTTAATGATAGCTTCTGTCACCGTTATCAGAGTGACATAAGGGATCGATATGTTGAGTATCATTAATCGGTTCCATGCCAGTCGTTACTGCCGTTCAGAAGTCATCAACATGAACACGATGACGACCGCAGTGGTTATTATTGTAACAGCAAAGTATTGTGTTCCCGTTGTCAACGTTCAGACTTCTTATCCATCAAAACTAGTTTTCTGTCCAACGAAAATGAGTTGGATCAGATAATGTGTCATCTCCAGATCTCATGTCAACTGAAATTGTTTGTATGTTTGCGTTTGTTTTTATATCAACCAAGTGGGATCAGTGAGAGAGAGAGAGAGATATCAACCAAGTGGGATCGCGAGAGAGAGAGAGATATCAACCAAGTGGGATCGGAGAGAGAGAGATATCAACCAAGTGGGGATCGAGAGAGAGAGAGGATATCAACCAAGTGGGATCAGAGAGAGAGAGAGATCAACCAAGTGGGATCGCGAGAGAGAGATCGAGAGAGATCAACCAAGTGAGGATCGCGAGATAGAGATCGAGAGAGATCAACCAAGTGGGGATCGCGAGAGAGAGAGAGAGAGATCAACCAAGTGGGGATCTCGAGAGAGAGAGAGATCAACCAAGTGGGGATCAGGAGAGAAAATCGAGAGAGATCAACCAAGTGGGATCGGAGAGAGAAAATCAACCAAGTGGGGATCGGGAGAGAGAGAGAGAGAGAGAGAGTCGAGAGAGATCAACCAAGTGGGGATCAGAGAGAGAGAGAGAGATCAACCAAGTGGGGATCGAGAGAGAGAGAGAGAGAGAGAGATCAACCAAGTGGGGATCGAGAGAGAGAGAGAGAGAGAGAGATCAACCAAGTGGGGATCGAGAGAGAGAGAGAGATATCAACCAAGTGGGGATCGCGAGAGAGAGAGAGAGAGAGAGATCAACCAAGTGGGGATCGCGAGAGAGAGAGATATCAACCAAGTGGGGATCATGAGAGAGAGAGAGAGATCAACCAAGTGGGGATCATGAGAGAGAGATCGAGAGAGATCAACCAAGTGAGGATCGCGAGATAGAGATCGAGAGAGATCAACCAAGTGGGGATCGCGAGAGAGAGAGAGAGAGAGATCAACCAAGTGGGGATCTCGAGAGAGAGAGAGATCAACCAAGTGGGGATCGCGAGAGAGAGATCGAGAGAGATCAACCAAGTGGGGATCGCGAGAGAGAGAGAGAGATATCAACCAAGTGGGGATCGCGAGAGAGAGAGAGATCAACCAGTGGGGATCGGAGATAGAGATCGAGAGAGATCAACCAAGTGACCGAGAGAGAGAGAGAGAGAGAGATCAACCAAGTGGGGATCTCTGAGAGAGAGAAAATCAACCAAGTGGGGATCGCGAGAGAGAGATCGAGAGAGATAAACCCAAGTGGGGATCCGAGAGAGAAGAGAGAGAGATCAACCAAGTGGGGATCGCGAGAGAGAGAGAGAGAGAGATCGAGAGAGATCAACCAAGTGGGGATCATGAGAGAGAGAGAGATCAACCAAGTGGGATCATGAGAGAGAGAGAGAATCAACCAAGTGGGATCATGAGAGAGAGAGAGAGATCAACCAAGTGGGATCGAGAGAGAGAGAGAGAGAGAAGATCAACCAAGTGGGGATCCGAGAGAGAGAGAGAGAGAGAGAGATAAACCCGTGGGATCACGAGAGAGAGAGAGATATCAACCAAGTGGGGATCGCGAGAGAGAGAGAGATATCAACCAAGTGGGATCATGGAGAGAGAGAGAGAGAGAGAGAGATATCAACCAAGTGGGGATCAGGAGAGAGAGAGAGATATCAACCAAGTGGGATCGCGAGAGAGAGAGAGATCAACCAAGTGGGGATCGCGAGAGAGAGAGAGAGATATCAACCAAGTGGGGATCGCGAGAGAGAGAGAGAGATCAACCAAGTGGGGATCGCGAGAGAGAGATCGAGAGAGATCAACCAAGTGAGGATCGCGAGATAGAGATCGAGAGAGATCAACCAAGTGGGGATCGCGAGAGAGAGAGAGAGATCAACCAAGTGGGGATCGCGGAGAGAGAGAGATCAACCAAGGGGGATCGGAGAGAGAGATCGAGAGAGATCAACCAAGTGGGGATCATGAGAGAGAGAAGATATCAACCAAGTGGGGATCGAGAGAGAGAGAGATCAACCAAGTGGGATCGCGAGATAGAGATCGAGAGAGATCAACCCAAAGTGGGGATCGCGAGAGAAGAGATCAACCAAGTGGGATCTCGAGAGAGAGAGATCAACCAAGTGGGGATCGCGAGAGAGAGATCGAGAGAGATCAACCAAGTGGGGATCGCGAGAGAGAGAGAGAGAGATCAACCAAGTGGGGATCGCGAGAGAGAGAGAGAGAGAGAGATCGAGAGAGATCAACCAGTGGGGATCAGTGAGGAGAGAGAGATCAACCAAGTGGGGATCGGAGAGAGAGAGAGAGATCAACCAAGTGGGGATCGCGAGAGAGAGAGAGAGAGAGATCGAGAGAGATCAACCAAGTGGGGATCGTGAGGAGAGAGAGAGATCAACCAAGTGGGGATCGAGAGAGAGAGAGAGAGAGAGAGATCAACCAAGTGGGGATCGCGAGAGAGAGAGAGATCAACCAAGTGGGGATCGCGAGAGAGAGAGAGAGAGAGATCAACCAAGTGGGATCGGAGAGAGAGAGAGATCAACCAAGTGGGGATCGCGAGAAAAGAGAGAGAGAGAGAGAGATCAACCAAGTGGGATCATGGAGAGAGAGAAGAGATCAACCAAGTGGGATCATGAGAGAGAGAGAGAGTATCAACCAAGTGGGATAGGAGAGAGAGAGAGATATCAACCAAGTGGGGATCGCGAGAGAGAGAGAGAGAGAGAGATCAACCAAGTGGGGATCTCGAGAGAGAGAGAGATATCAGCCAAGTGGGATCGCGAGAGAGAGAAAGATATCAACCAAGTTAACCATTCTTTGTGATCTGTGTAATTTGTTCTTATCAACCAAGTTAACCACTCATTAACCTGTTACGCCCCTAATGCATTTAGAACAGTCACATACAAACCTCGGCTAAAGTGTATGCATAGTATCCAGAAGAACACAAATTTGTTCAGGCGAACAATTGTAATATTTTATAAACACGAACTCGTACTCTGAAGTTGGAAACAGCCCACTTGTATGGCGAGGAAACCAATAAAACGGTAGGCAAGCTTTCACGCATAAATCAGTCAAAAGCGTCACACCAGACGCCATGGCTACACCTGAATTCATAGCGGGCGAATGCAGAAGAAGAAGAAGAAACGCTCGTGTGTTTCCGGTGTTGAAAAGGGAAACAAAGAATAGTAACACTGCAACCTACAAGGCATGTCGTAAGAGGCATGAGAGGAAACCCCCCTCGCTCCATGAGAGTAACTCCCCATCACTCCATGAGAGGAACTCCCCATCACTTCATGAGAGCAACTCCATCACTCCATGAGAGGAAACCCCTGCTCCATAAGAGCAACTCCCATCACTCCATGAGAGGAACTCCCCATCACTTCATGAGAGGAACTCCCCATCGCTCCATGAGAGGAGCTTCCCATCGCTCCATGAGAGGAGCTTCCCATCGCTCCATGAGAGGAGCTCCCATCGCTCCATGAGAGAAACTCCCAATCGCTCCATGAGGAAACCTCCCCTCGCTCCATGAGAGGAACTCTCATCGCTCCATGAGAGAAACTCTCCATCGATCCATGAGATAACTACTCATCGCTTCCATGAGAGGAACTACCCATCGCTCCATGAGAGGAGCTTCCCATCGCTCCATGAGAGAAACTCCCAATCGCTGCATGAGAGGAACTCCCCATCACTCCATGAGAGAAACTCCCCATCGCTCCATGAGGAAACCTCCCCTCGTTCCATGACAGGAACCTTATCGCTCCATGAGAGGAACTCTCCATCGATCCATGAGATAACTACTCATCGCTTCCATGAGAGGAACTACCCATCGCTCCATGGGAGGAACTCCATCTCACCCACCCTAAGATCAAGGATATCTGGAAAAATATCCCATCGCTCCATGAGAGGATCTCCCCATCGCTCCATGAGAGAAACTCCATCTCACCCACCCTGAAATCAGGAATATCTGGAAGAATATCCGCTCGCTCCATGAGAGAATTTCTACATCGATTCATCAGAGGATCTCCCCATCGCTCCATGAGAGGAACTCACCATCGCTCCATTAGAGGATCTCCCCATCGCTCCATGAGAGGATCTCCCCATCGCTCCATTAGAGGAACTCACCCTCTCTCCATTAGAGGAACTCCCCATCGCTCCATTAGAGGAACTCACCATAGCTCCATTAGATGATCTCCCCATCGCTCCATGAGAGGAACTCACCATCGCTCCATGAGAGGAACTCACCATGGCTCCATGAGAGGAACTCACCATCGCTCCATGAGAGGAACTCACCATCGCTCCATGAGAGGGAAATCACCATCGCTCCATGAGAGGAACTCACCATGGCTCCATGAGAGGAACTCACCATCGCTCCATGAGAGGAACTCACCATGGCTCCATGAGAGGAACTCACCATCGCTCCATGAGAGGAACTCACCATCGCTCCATGAGAGGAACTCACCATGGCTCCATGAGAGGAACTCACCATCGCTCCATGAGAGGAACTCACCATGGCTCCATGAGAGGAACTCAACATCGCTCCATGAGAGGAACTCACCATCGCTCCAGAGAGGAACTCACCATCGCTCCATGAGAGGAACTCACCATGGCTCCATGAGAGGAACTCACCATCGCTCCATGAGAGGAACTCACCATGGCTCCATGAGAGGAACTCACCATCGCTCCATGAGAGGAACTCACCATCGCTCCATGAGAGGAACTCACCATCGCTCCATGAGAGGAACTCACCATCGCTCCATTAGAGGAACTCCCCATGGCTCCATGAGAGAACTCACCATCGCTCCATGAGAGAACTCACCATCGCTCCATGAGAGAACTCACCATCGCTCCATGAGAGGAACTCACCATCGCCCATTAGAGGAACTCCCATCGCTCCATGAGAGGAACGAACCATTCACTTTGGAATGAGAGACGTGCACCTTCTAACCTCGCCAGAAGACACCCCCACCTCCGCATACACCTCGATAATAAACACTTAAAAGTTCTAACAAAATAGAATTTAAGTTTGAATTATATGTTGACATTGATTCATGTTAAGTGTTTCTGTCTGTTACAAATAGTAGATTCTTCAATCAGAGTATTTGCTTGTAAAGCCAAGCTTCTACTTATAAGAAAATGGTAAAAATTTGATAAAGGGTGGAGACTGCAATATGCTCCTTTATGCTCACGAATATGCTCCTTTACTCCTTATTCGTTTCACCATCCACGTTCTCAACAGACAACTGCATGAATTTATTTGCATGCATCATCAACAAAACTTGACCTTCTTCGCCCTGTACCTTCTACCACTCCTCTCAATTGTCCACAACTATCTTCTCCTCCCACCCAGGTTGTCTGCATCCCTCCAGACCTTCTCTTATCTGACAGCGAGAGATGTGTTTAAGTAGGGTCTCAAGTTTGTTCCTCTCCGTCCCTCCATTGACCACTACTCTACTCTTCAGGATGTCAACTGTTTCCACCGTGGCCTGCGACTCAAATTCCATTTTCACAACCAGGAGGATCCTCTAGAACATCACGACTCGAGTATGTTCTCCCAGTATTCCACCTGCAAACATGATTGGACTCCTAAACCTGGTGCCTCTAACGCTCTTGATCTCTACATCAAGAATACTTCATACGACATTGACTTCTCCACCTAAACGCCTGGGCGTTCTAACATGTCACCGTCCGAGTTTCGTGCTCTATCACACCTCCGTCGACGTGATGACATTGTTATCAAAACCGCTGATAAAGGTGGTGCCATAGTCGTATGGAGTAAAGAACTATATCTTCAGGAAGGCCACAACCAACTACTCAACACCCTATTCTACAAAAATATTCCTTCTGATGCCACACTATCCAACAATAGTAAGGTCCGTACAGTCATCAAGAACCATGCCTCTAAAGACCTTCCTACTATGTGTCATCGACAGTTGTTTGGGCAAACCGCATTCATATGCTCCCAAAATTCATAAACTTCACAATCCTGGTAGGCCTATTGTTTCTGCTTGCTCTTGTCCTACAGAACATATCTCCGCATTCCTTGACAGTATCTTCAACCCTATAGTCACCACACTACCTTCATTCTTGAAAGATACTAACCACACTTTGTCTGTTTTTCTTCTATTAAGTTGTTGCCTGGCAGGACTTATCGCCTCTTCCTCCTTGATGTCTGCTCACTGTATACCTCTATACCTCATTCTGACGAACTTCAAGCTCTCCAGTTTTTTCTCGACAGGAGAACTAACCATCTTGTCTCCACCTCGACTCTCCTTCGTCTTGCAGAACTAGTTCTCACTCTCAACTCCTTTCAGTTCAATGACCAGTTCTTCGAACAGATTAGTGGGGGTCGCCATGGGTACTAAAATTGGACCCAGCTATGCTTGTCTATTCATGGGTCATCTTGAACACTTAGTATGGAACACCTATGATGGCCTTCCGTCCGTGTATCATAGATACATCGATGATTGTATTGGAGTTACCGATATGTCTGAAGCCGATTTGTCACGCTTCATTACCTTCATCAATGCCTTCAATCCTGCATTCGGTCACCCTCACATCTCTACCTCCTGTGTCAATTTTCTACATCACTATCACCATCAGCCTATCCACTATCACTACATCAGTATACTACAAGCCTACTGATACACATAGCTTTCTTCTGTATACCCCTTCCCATCCCCAGGCTTGTCGTGACTCTTTACCTTTCTCTCAACTCTTACGCCTTCGTCGCCTCTGCAGCGAGGACGACGATTTTCTTGATAGAGATCATGAGATGCTTGATTTCTTCCGCCAGCGCCTATACCGGGAGAATGTGCTTACATCTGCCATGCATCGGGTTCAGCTAATTGCTCGCCAGAGGCCTCTCTCACATACTTAGAACCCCAAGTCTGACAGGGTTAAATCTTAACTTTCCACCTCATAGTTCCCTGTGAAAAAGGTCTTATTCCATCATCTTCCTATTCTTCAGTCTGATCTTGAGACACGTTCAGTCTTCCAACACTATCCTTTGGTGGCTACAGATGGGACAGAAGCCTTCAAGGATTTGTTGACCAGTCGCCTCAAGCCTAACATCCAGAGACACTTTGGCACCATCCAATGTGGCCGTCGGCGCTGTAATACATGTGCATATGTAATACAGACCGGTACTGTCTCTTTTCCAAAAGCTACCTATACCATTCAAGACAGTTTCACGTGTGAGTCCTGCAATATCATCTATGCTATCACCTGCAAACGATGCCATAAGGCCTATATTGGTGAAACCGGTGAGAGGCTCAGTGACCGATTCGCCCAACACTTACGCGATATTCGCCAATGCCGTTCGACTCCAGTGCCACTCATTTCAATGATACTGGCCATTCAGGAGTTGACGATGTCCAGGTCACAGCCATCCGATCACGTTCCTCCGATGATCGCAGTCGATTCGCCCTGGAGAACCGTTTTATTTCATTCTATGGCACTTTGCGACCTCTGGACTCAACGCATTACATTCCTATGCTTCTTAGTACTGTCTTATCTCGTGCCTTATTATCTATATGTGTGTTTGTCCATATATGTGCATTTATCCACTATATTGTTTATTGTTCCTCCTTTTCCACTTTCGGTTTTTGTGTTGCGCTCATTTCGTTGTTCGTTTTTATTCCCAGATTTTCATCAGATAGTTTTATGTTTCCACATGTAATCGTCCATTTGTAGTGTTCCTCGAAATTCGTCATGCTTGTTGTATTGTTTGCTTGATAAAGGCCTTTTGTCGAAACGTTGCTGTTTATCGTCACTGTTTATGTATTTTGTAAAAATGTAGTACTTTGTTTTTACGTGTTTACTTAAAAATTTGATATGAAGTTATTGAAGATTACGATCAAGAATTTTACCATTAGCTAAACTGCTTAACTAAAGTACTAAGATGCACTGACAGTCATTTTTAGTCATTGAACTAATAGAAAAAGTATCTAGACTTGTCAGATTTAACTAAATAATCGGTTCTGAATCTCTTTATTTAAGGCCCGTGTTACTTTAGAAAAGACAAGATTTTCATTACATTTGATTTCAGATTTGTAAAGAAAACGAATCTGTGAGGTATTGCCTGTTCATTTGTTTGTATCAATCTGAGATTCAGGTATGCGTTCAAGGTGTTAGTCGCTTTAAGATCAGTTGTTAATAACAAGACTATATGGTATTGCTTTTACCTTTGAATAAGAAGACATTGTTACGAGTTTCTGTTTGTTTTATCTTGGAATAAAGAGTTTCTTGTTAATGGAACTTGTCATCTATTGTCTCAACTTTCATGCTTAGGTTTAGCATAACTTTCAGACTTGAAACATGGATCCTTTGCAGTAACAGGCATGTTCACGTGTAGGTTGGGTATTCTTCTTCTTCTTCTGCGTTCTCATTAGATTGGGATTTTAGATTCTCTAATAAAGGTAGCCGTCTGCCTCAGATTATCAGTCACGCCATACAGTTTGTCTTGGACGCTGGTTTCTTCTTCTTCTTCTTCTTTGCGTTCGTTCTTTACGACCAATTTTAATCACTCTTTGTGATATGTTTGATCTTTGCCAAGAACGTGTATATGTTGCACATTGGTTTTGGTAGGCCACTAAACGCATAGACTTCTACACGTTTAGGACATGTGCATCCGATTTCAGCCAAACCTTCTTAGTCGTCTCTTACGACATGCGTGGTAGGCAACAGTGGTTCTATTTTTACACCCCAAATCTGGGCCCCGGTAACCACTCGGGTGTGGACACTGGTGTAAGAGGGCCTTCTCTTTCTTCTCAGGTCTGCATACTCGGGTGCAGTTCTGTAAGATATGCTCTGTTGTCATACTTGCCACGCCACAGGTGCTTGTTGGTGCCTATCTTGAATTTAGTGTACAGGTGGTGTCTCATCTGTTGTGACCCGTCCGAATGTGAAGTATGAATGTCTGGTCCCTTCTGGACAATTGGTAATATCCATCGTTCTTGTTGTGTTTTGTGTGTTCTTTCTCCCACTTTGTAATGCCCTTTGGTGATGGTTTTTGCTTCTTCATAGCTGACAAGGTTGTCATCTTGCTGCAATCTTGCTCCTTCTTTAGCCAGTCTGTCAGTATCTTTATTTCCTTTGATCTTGCAGTGTGAGGGTATCCACTGGATTACTACCCTCTCAGAATCATAGGATAACTGGTCTTAGGTTGATCTGAGATCACTTAGTTCTGTGTTCCTTTCAGATTTCAGTGCTGAGATAGCAGACAATGCATCTGTCAAAAGCACTATTTTTCCATGTATTTGGTTTCATATGTTGTAGTGCCATTTTCCCGCTGCATTGAAGCACTCTACCTCAGCCCTGAAATTGTTATTCAATTAAATAAGTAAAAGTTTGTTTACGCACGTTCTTCTCGAAAATGTTGATCATTCTTATTATCTTATCTTATCTTATCTTAACCACATTTGCCATGAAGCGTCGTGCGGAGAGTTAGTTTTCTATCTAGTGTCAGGTGTGTTACGATTGACGTTGTCAGTCCATGCTTTCGCAGAGACTCTGAGATGTTATCTATCCATCGTGTTCTTGGCCTGCTTCGTGCTCTGCGCCCTGAGTGTCGATTATTGTAGGCACATGATGGTAGTAAATGTGGTACCATTCTCATTAGATGACCGAACCACTTGATTCTTTGCTTCACGATGTACTGTATGCATGGTATAGTACCAACGATGCTTCTGATATTCTCGTTTCTCACTCTATCTCGCCTTGTAACGTTGACAGCTTTTCGTAGACATCTCATTTCACATGTTGTAATCTTTCTTTCTTGTGTCTTAGTCAGGGCCATGTTTGGCACTGATAGCAGAGAGTTGGAATAAATATGCAGTTTATCAGTTGTCGTTTGACTGCCATGTTAATGTTTTAATAGTGGTGACAGTTGGTATGTCACTGCATTTGCCTTCTGGCATCTAGTCTCGATTTCTCTGTCCATCTTTCCATCTTCTGTGAATATACTCCCGAGATATTTGAATTCTGGAGTCTGTTGTATTTTGACATTATTCACGTGTATATTTAGTTGACCTGTTGACATGACTTCTGTTTTGGAGGTGTTAATTTTAATGTCATATTTTTTGCATGTCGCTTGCAGTGCATTTATGTGTTGTTGAAGTTTGTGTTCATTGTTGTAAATTATACTCTGATCATCTGCAAAGAGTAGTTCGTTGATTCTTCTCTTCTTCTTCTTTGCATTCGTTCTTTACGACAAATTTTAATCACTCTTTGTGATATGTTTGATCTTTGCTAAGAACGTGTATACGTTACACATTGGTTTGGTAGGCCCCTAAACGCATATATTTCTACACGTTTAGGACATGTGCATCCGATTTCAGCCAAACCTCCTTAGACGCCTCTTACGACATGCGTGGCAGGTAACAGTGGTTCTATTCTTTACACCCCAAATTTGGGCCCCGGTAACCACTCGGGTGGTTCGTTGATTAAATTGTAGTTGTTATCGAGATTGTTATCTGTCTTGGTTTCTTGCGTTATCCTGTCTATGTATATATTGAAAAGTATAGGCGAAAGCACACATCCCTGCCTTACTCCTGATGATAATTCAATATCGTCTGTCAGGCCGTCGTTGTTCGTACTACGCTTGAGCATTTTTGGTATAGCGCTCTAATATTGTCTAATAGTTGACCCTGAATTCCGTATTCATTTAGTATGGCCCATAGTTTGTTTCTGTTTATTCTATCAAAGGCCTTTTCTTGGTCTATGAATGAATATCATTCTTATTGTGATATATAAACAGTCTTTGCCAAAAACGTTTAGAACGTTGATGCCCCCGTTAAGCCCCTACTAGTGTAGGACGAGCGCATCCGAAACCAAAGTTTTCGGTCCATAAGTAAAAGTATATGGCCTTTTTCGTCATTACAGACGGTTATTGACAAGTGTTTTACTGAAACAGCTTCTGAGTTTTCGCTGGTCTCTCTTGTCTTTCAGCTCATCCCTAAGTCTCTCTTCAAAAGATTCCGCACCTTTGCGTAATGGTGTTTTCCATATATCTCAATCATCAGTCAGTTTTTCTCACATGCTGGGACCGACAGAAAAGTTATTCATTGAGACCTTGCAGACATCTTTATATCTGAGCAGTGGTCTACCTTGGTGCCTCTTCCTCTCCGAAAGTTCACAGAACAACATTTGTTTTGGAATGCGGCCATTGTCCATTCTTCGCACATGCCCTAGCCATCTAAGTCTTCTACTGCTGAGCATGCCCATGACGGAATGCAAGTTTGCACCTTGCAGTACTTCAGAGTTGGTTATCTTTTCGTACCACCTGATGTTCATAATCTTGCGGAGACATCGAAGGTGAAAGATGTTAAGTCTCCTCTCGTGTCTTGAGTAGGCTGTCCATATTTCTGAGCCATATAGTAAAGAACTAATTACACAGGCTCGATATATTTGGACCTTCGTCTGCAATGTCAGTTTTGTGTTGTCTCACGCTCGCTTTGATAGTATGCCGAATGTAGTAGCCGCACTCCCTACACGAGCATTGATATCTTCATCAAGAGAAAAGCTGGCAGTGACCATGGACCCAAGATAGAATAATTTGTGAACTGGTGTTAGATGGTTGCCATTTAAAGTGATATTTGATGTGTTACCTCCTGACATAAAAGTAAAGTGACCCTTATTATGCCACGCGGTGTATAAGTAATATGATGTTATGTCCGTATTTTTCATTGACCGTCGGCACACGATGGGTGGTGTCGTCAACATCCCGCCGGCCGCCTTTACTTCTCAATGCTTTTTCTAGTACCTAATTGATGCTGAGTCGAACTGAGAACCGATACTGTGGAAAAAAATTCCACGCATATTGTGGAATTGAACCTTGATCCCTAGTCTAAGAAGCGAGTACACTAACAACTACGCTAATGCCGCTCTCTGGTATTTATGTAGAACAAGACAATTTCCCACCAGCAAGGGAAAAGTAATTTTCTTCTTTGAAAGCTCCATATCGACCACTTGTTAACCACTCTTTGTGATCCACGCCCATGAGCGTTTGTAGATTGTGATAGTTATGCGCCAACAAGTAGGACAGCACATTCGATTTCTGCGCGACGCATTTTATTTACTCGGGTAACTTCTCTATGCTCTTACCACAGTCGCCTCTTACGACATGCTTTGTAAGTCGAAGACATACTATTCTTTGCTCCCCTTGCGAACCCAGGCACTACACGGGTGGCGACACGTAGTTGGAGTCGATGCCAAGGTTCTAACTTCACCTCAACGTATTGCTTTATGATTGCTCCGTTCATGTGTCA
Organism: Arion vulgaris; assembly: GCA_020796225.1. Classification (NCBI taxonomy): domain Eukaryota; kingdom Metazoa; phylum Mollusca; class Gastropoda; order Stylommatophora; family Arionidae; genus Arion; species Arion vulgaris. The sequence goes on from CM036757.1 coordinate 71,305,758, forward strand.
TGGAATACAACTCAAAATGCCACACTGCCTTCGAACCCCGGACTTTCTCCAGCAAGTGCATATTTTATCGACTTCACTATCGGATACCCCAACACCTTTCTTTCTTTTGATATGATCATCATCATTGCACTTCGGTGAGTAACCATATGTGCTTGTAGATCAGTTTATACACATGAAGATTTCAGCTGCAATGCACGAACTACGTAGAATCGGTGAATGTCTCCGATATAATTTTGAAGATGATGAAAATATGTTCCTGGAGTTTTATTTTAACCTTTCTAATCTTCTTCTTCTTCTTCTTCTTCTTCTTTGCGTTCGTTCTTTACGATCAATTTTAATCATCTTTGTGACATGTTTGATCTTTGCCAAGAACGTGTATACGTTGCACATTGGTTTGGTAGGCTCCTAAACGCATAGACTTTACATGTTTAGGACACGTACATCCGATTTCAGCCAAACCTTCTTACTCGCCTCTTACGACATGCATGACAGGTAACAGGGGTTCTATTCTTTACACCCCATATTTGGGCCCTGCTAACCACTTGGGCGACCTTTCTAATGATTTTTGTCCTGGCAGTGACTTTTCATTCTGCTTGTTTTTCGATTTTTAACTCCCAAGGGTTCTTTTACGTGCTCATATTGAACATGAAACCTATGTTGTATCGACCGTCTCTGCAAAAATTATTCAGATAGTTCTACGAGGTAGCAAACATAGCACCTTTGGAGCGAGAGGCGAGAACTAACCTCTATGCCACAGAGATCCCTACACATGTAGTGATGTAATATGTGATAACTAGTGGTAATGTTTAGATATAACTGAGAACTGTAATATGTGATAACTAGTGGTAATGTTTAGATATAACTGAGAACTGTAATATGCGATAACTAGTGGTAATGTTTAGATATAACTGAGAACTGTAATATGTGATAACTAGTGGTAATGTTTAGATATAACTGAGAACTGTAATATGTGATAACTAGTGGTAATGTTTAGATATAACTGAGAACTGTAATATGTGATAACTAGTGGTAATGTTTAGATATAACTGAGAACTGTAATATGTGATAACTAGTGGTAATGTTTAGATATAACTGAGAACTGTAATATGTGATAACTAGTGGTGTAATGTTTAGATATAACTGAGAACTGTAATATGTGATAACTAGTGGTAATGTTTAGATATAACTGAGAATTGTAATATGTGATAACTAGTGGTAATGTTTAGATATAACTGAGAACTGTAATTTGCGATTGATTTTTTTCTCTCTTTTTTTTCTTTTTCTTTCGTCCGCTTTGAACTCAGACGAAGTTTCATCTCTGAAACTGATTTTTGCGTGAAAATCCGTTTTTCAATTTCTTACAATGGCAGCAGCGTGCACATTGTAAATTACTTTACACTGGCAGCCGTGTGCTCAATGTACTCGTAATTAGTATTCCTCGCCATACAGGCAGATTTTCTCCGACTTCAGAGGTACTCACGTTATCGTCCTGAGTAAGACCAGGGACTCGAACAAATGCCGGACAGTAGGTTCGAACCCGAGCTATGAGGCGTCTCACAGCTAGCAGGCCGGGCTACTATCAACTACTCTAGGCAGTCCCCTAATATGCGATAACTAGTGGTAATGTTTAGATATAACTGAGAACTATTTAAAGCCGACGCATGCTACACATCACAACGGTTTCTATTTCTTTAGCAGTCATTCCACAGCATGCAGAATATTATCCTGGGAACATGATTCTGTAAATTCGATCATAAAAAATAAGAATATGATATGGGAATCTTGATAAGACATGCTACATTAAGTTAAGCAACACATCTGGAATTTGAAAGAAACTTTTGAACGGAAGGTTTCAAGAAGAAAAAACCAACATTAAGTGGAAAGCTTAAACTGAACTATCTGGTAGACGTATAATCAGTTTATATTGATTGATTGATTGATTGAGTGACAGGACCGTCTTCGTTACATTTCGGTGAGTAACCATGTGTGCTCCAATCTCTTTCTTACACATGAAGATTTTCTTGGTTGAAATCGGATGCACATGTCCTAAACGTGTAGAAGTCAATGTGTTTAGGGGCCTACCAAATAAATGTATACATACCAAATAAATGTATGCAACGTATACACGTTCTTGACAAAGATCAAACATATCACAAAGAGTGATTAAAATTGGTCGTAAAGAACGAACGCAAAGAAGAAGAAGAAGAAAAGTGCATGAAGTTAGTTGTATTTGTTGTCAGAGTTGTTTGTTTGGTTTCTTTCATTTTGCACTCCTCGTGTCGGAGAAGGCTCGTCTGAATAGCGAGAGACACTGGTAATAAGGAAAGCAAACCGTGACGCAAAAATTATTCAGAAGTGCCATGCTGGTCGTCATATAGCAGCACTACACGACTAGTGTTGTTGGAGGTTTCTGGGTCTGCAAGAAAGCCAGGTACTCTCCCCCATGCACTTTAAGAAAAGGGTGAAAAGTCATAGTTCCTTGGGGCTCAACAACAATAGCTGACGAACAAAAGAGAAGAAGTTTCGTCTTGGCAGATGTAGGATTATTTAGAAAATTACGCTCTTTCTACTTGTATGAATTCTGCATCAGCATCATCATCATTATCTTCAACATTATCATCTTCAACATCATTATCATCGTCAGTATCATCACCATCATTATTATCGTTACCATCATCATCCTCATCACTGAACGGTTAGACGAAGTCAAGAAAGAAATGAAGCCAAATCTAGCTAATATAACAACAGTAGAAGAAATGGGTAAACTGAACAATTTGAGTCTAGAATTGATAACAATCCAACCTGTTGCCTTGCAGGTTTGGCTGTGGCCAAGATAACATTCCCAGATTTTCATTAGAAACGTTTGTATTTGGTCGTCCATGTGTTTTTTTAAATTTGTCACTCCTGTTGTTCGTTTGCTTGATAAATGCCTTGTTGGTCGAAACGTTGCTGTATTTTGTCATTATTTTTGTAATTTGTAAAACTACAGTACTTTGTGATTACGTGTTTTGCCAATCAAATAGTTTTACTGCAGTCTCATCTATTTTGTGAATATTGAAGATTGTGAACGTACACTCGTTCTTGGTGTTAGGCTGTTTATATATCACAGTTAGAATGATAAAAAAGCCGTAAAAGAACGATCGCGTGAAAGAGAGAGAGAGAGAGAGAGAGCGAGAGATAACAACCCTTCTAAATAACATTTATAACAATTCGTACACTTCTGAACCCACATAACATCTACAACTCTGAAGTCGAAGTAAAGCTCACCTGAATAGCAATGGACAGTAGTGAGAAGGAAAGCAAACCTTCATACAAAAATCAGTCTGAGTGCCATATTAGGCAGTCATCATGACTACGGGTGAATTTATAGCAAGCACCAACAATTTAGAAAACAAAAATTATGGATATACTTTCTTCTTCAAACGCTCCATATCAACTACTTGTTACCCACTCTGTGATCTGTACGTCATCTGAGCCTAAGAGCGATTGTACGTTGTGGTAGTTATGCACCGACAAGTAGGTCAGCACATCAGATTTCTGTTACGCTTTTTATTCACTAGGGTAGCTTCCCTAGACCTCTACCTCAGTCGCCTCTTACGACATGCCTTGTAGGTCCCAGCAGTACTATTATTTGCTCCCCTTGTAAGCCTGGCACAACGCGGGTGTATAGGTAGATCTAAAATAATCTGAAGATATAACCAAAAAAATAACGAACAAACAAAATCATTTTTTGTTTAAAAGCACACCTTCAATACCTGCGAAATGATATACCTGTGAAATTATATACCTGTAATACTACATACCTGTAATATTATATAGGTTAGCACTACCTTTACCTTTAGCCAGACATTGAATATACACAAGAAAATATTTCATTATCTTTCATATCTATACAGCAATATGTTTAGCAGTAGCAATGACCAAAATAAATCTATAGAAACTAGCTTAAATTACGATCATCGTAACTTATATCCCAGGTCAGACATCAATCAGAAACGGGTCTAAGCGATCCATCAGATCTCAGTTTTCTAATATCAGACAGCTCATAAACCCTCTGGGTGTGATAAAATACAAATAATTTCTCACTTTACGTCCAACAAACTTCCAACAGCTTCTACTTTTACGGACCAGAACCGCCACATTGGCCCATTTACCGGTAGTTTTATGACTGCCATAACTTGGTGCCGCACCGGGGCATCAAAGACACAAATCCGGGAACAACACAGCAGTGGATAAGTTATGATATCGTCCGTCAAACTGCGAAAAGAAAGTCGTTTAACAGTTTAACGAACCACCCAACCAACCAGCCGCGTCTTACGTGAACTATTCTTCGCTGTGTTATAAATTGAACACCAGTAGAAACCACATTTCAAGTAAGCCCAGGCTATTAGTCCCCTGTGATCAGCAATAACAAGAACCATAACTCTTGTCCTGCCTGGTTTTAATCTCGTCCCATCTGCATCTGAATCCCATCAGAAGAGAGCAGACCATCGCTACAGCCACGGCAATAACTGTCCACGTCTGCTGATGGATGGCGCGATTAGGGAGCCTTAAAAACAGCAAGATCTCAGAGTATCAAAGACAACGAGATGGCTTCAGACTGCGAAAACACGATTCTGTCTACTCTAGCTTCACGAAAATTCTTAACATTGGATGTAAATTTCTCCACCGATTTAGATTGAAACAAAAAATAGCGAATAAGAAATAGGAAGGAGGGATAATTCACTATTAAATCTTTCAAAACTATTGGAAATAGGGGGGTGGGGTGTTTGGAATGTAAGAAAATTGGAATTCGACGATCGATCTGCAGTACTTTAATTTTCAGACTGATTAAACATTACAGTAATATATTAAATTCGCCTGTGTATTGCTGAGACTCGCGAGGGGAGCAACGGATAGTACCTCTGCGACGTACAAGACATGTCGTAAGAGGCGACTAAGGTAGGAACCTAGGGAAGCTACCCTAGTAAATAAAAAAGCATCGCAGAAATCGGATGTGCTGTCCTACTTGTAGGCGCATAACTGACACAAGGTGCAATCTCTCTTATGCTCAGATCACATACAAATCACACAAAATGGTTAACGAGTGGTCGATATGGAGCGTTTAAAGAAGAAGAAGAATATCCAGGCAGGTCTGGAGTGCCATGATGATAGTCTTCACATAACAGATAACTGATTACATGCGTTGAGTGTGCAAAATATGAACAATGACATTCAGATATCAAATAACTCGCTGTCTTGAAGGTAGGCTGGGGACAGTCAAAGGCTGACAGACAGCGAACCCAGTAAACGCTGGCTGAAACCGGACACGTCGCCGAAGGATAAGCACTAGAGCTCCAAATGGCGGTGAATGATGTGACGTAAAAAAGCGTTCTTGGCAAAGGCTGTTTGTATATCACAATATTTATGGCCTTTTTTGTCTTTACAGACGGTCAATTGGCAAGTGTTTCACTGTGACAACTTCTGAGTTTTCGCTTGTCTCTCTTGTCTTTCAGCTCATCCCTAAGTCTCTCTTCAAAAGATTATGCACCTTTGTGCAATGTTGTTTTCCATATATCTCGATAATCAGCCAGTTGTTCCCATTTGCTGGGACCGATAGAAAAGTTATTCATTGAGGCCTTGCAGACATCTTTATATCTGAGCAGTGGTCTACCTTGGTGCCTCTTCCTCTCCGAAAGTTCACAGAACAACATTTGTTTTGGAATGCGGCCATTGTCCATTCTTCGCACATGCACTAGCCATCTAAGTCTTCTACTGTTGATCATGCCTATGATGGAAGGCAAGTTTGCATGTTGCATTACTTCAGAGTTGGTTATCTTTTCGTACCACCTGATGTTCATAATCTTGCGGAGACATCGAAGGTGGAAGATGTTAAGTTTCCTCTCGTGTCTTGAGTAGACTGTCCATGTTTCTGAGCCATATAATATAGAGATAATTACACAGGCTCGATATATTTGAATCTTCGTCTGCAATGTTAATTTTTGTTGTCCCACGCTCACTTTGATAGTTTGCCGAATGTAGTAGCCGCGCTGTATATTCGAGCGTTGATTTCTTCATCAAGTGAAAAGCTGGCAGTGACTATGGACCCAAGATAGCAGAATTTTAAACTGGTGTTAGATGGTTACCATTTAAAGTGATATTTGTTGATGTGTTATTTCCTGACATAAAACAACTGTTATGGTGACACTTATAGTCAGAGAAAACAGGTCGCATGCACTGGCCAAATTATTTATTAGGTATTGCAGTGTAGCTTCACTGTGTGCAATAATGAGAATCATCAAAATGGCCAAAAAGAACGTTCTGGAGAGAGAGAGAGAGAGAAGAAAGATATCAAATAGGATATCAAATATCAGTAGGAAAGGATTCAATAGTCCATGTGTAGGGAAAGATTCAATAAACCATGTGTATAGATTCAATCATCCGTTTGTATTGATTGATTCGCTCTCTCTCTCTCTCTCTTGATCCCTGCCTAGACCGATGAACCAGATTTTATCATGACTGCTACCGTGGTTTTAAGGGACTCCGCCCCTCCGTACAGCTTTTCACGAAGCTCTGTGTTTTCGGGCCAGGTTTCTTTTCTTAGGCCTGCTATCAATTGGCAATCTTGCAGTATATGCTCTGCCGTCATGTCCGCCTTTTCGCAGGGGCACATGCTAGTTGTGCCAATTTTAAATTTGTTAAACATGTTTGATGCGAAGCTTGATGTGGTCGGTACGGAGGCGGAATATAGCAACTTGTTCGCTACGAGATAGACCATAGTACCCGTCGCTGTTGTTGTACTGTGGATGGTCCTTCGATCATTTGTCTTTATACTGCCAGCCGATGGTTGTTCTGGCCTCATAACTGATCTCGAGATCTGTCTGCGGTAGTCGCCTGCCTTCTTTAGCAGCTTGTCAGCTTGTTCATTTCCGCTTATATTGCAATGTGATGGTATCCACTGAATGACGGTGCGTTTTTAAGTGAGTTCACTAGTGCATCGAGGGTCGCTTTCAGCTCATTACGCTCTGTTTTGCCTATACTTTTAAGTGCCGTGATGACCGATAGAGCATCGGTGAACATCACGACTTTGTTGCGAGAGGTGCCTCTTCTCTCTAAGATCATTTCAGCCGCTGTTCTTATTGCCTCTGCCTTTGCCTGGTAGTTATTCGAGTACTTACCTGTGGCAATCGCTTTCGTGACCGTCACTTTCTTTGAGAGTTTAGGGATTGATTCAATCTTCCGTGTATAGGGAAATCTTCAATCCTCCATGTGAAGGGAGGGATTTCATCACCCGTGTATAGGGAAGTATTCCCTATGTATGGAGGAAGAAATTCTATCATCCATGTGTATGGATTCAATAATCCATGTGCAAGGAAGGAATTAATGATTCATGTGTAGGAAAGGAATTAACCATTCATCATGTAGATACCATACACAAGACGCATTTGTATGCTCTTGCCAGAACGCTTCGTATACCCTGAACACTGAAAGACACAACATTCCATGAGCTATGGTTACTAGGGCCCAATTTCAGTTGTAAAGAATGAACCATGTTACTCTGCCATGCATGTCTAAGAGGCGACTAAGAGAGGTTTGGCTGAAATCATATGCATGATGTCCTGTGTAAGTCTGCGTTTAGGCTCATAACAATGTTCAGATCGTATATACGTTCTTTGCAAGATCAACAATCAAAAATTTATTAAAATTGGTCGTAAGAACTGCTTTAAAGGAGGAGAAGATAGATACATAAAATAGAAAGATATTCGAGTTATCATAAGAATTGCTTTTCAAGTATTCCATTATCATAAGAATTGCTTTTCAAGTATTCCATTATCATAAGAATTGCTTTTCAAGTATTCCGTTATCAAAAGAATTGCTTTTCAAGTATTCCGTTATCAAAAGAATTGCTTTTCAAGTATTCCGTTATCATAAGAATTGCTTTTCAAGTATTCCATTATCATAAGAATTGCCTTCAAGTATTCCGTTATCAAAGAATTGCTTTTCAAGTATTCCGTTATCAAAGAATTGCTTTTCAAGTATTCCGTTATCAAAAGAATTGCTTTTCAAGTATTCCGATTTATATTGTCGTTGTTCACATGCTATGAAATCCAGCGTATGATGACGTTTGTGACTGATTTTTGCGTTAAGTTTGCTTTCCTTATCATCAGGTCCCTCGCCATTTTAGGCCAACCTTACTTCTTTTTCTTCTTTGAACGTTCCACATAGACCATTTGTTAACCACTCAGTGTTATCTGTATGGAATATGAGCCTAAGAGCGATTGTACGTTGTGCCAGCTTAATCGATTTATGCGATGTTTTCTATTTAATAGGGTAGCTACCTAGGACTCCACATTAGGCGCCTCTTACGACATGCCTTGTTGGTTGCAGTTTATTTTGCTACCTGGACTCTCGTCGACCTGAGGTAATGTCTATCTTCTTCTTGCTGCGAGCCCTAGTCGACTCAGGGTAAATGGTCTCATCTTCTTGCGTCGTCGAGCCTTAGTCCGACCTCAGAGGTAAATGGTCTCATCTTCTTCTTTGCGTTCGTTCGAGCCTTAGTCCGACCTCAGAGGTAAGTGGTCTCATCTTCTTCTTGTCGTTCAGCCTAGTGACCTCAGGGTAAGTGGTCTGATCTTTTGGTTCTTCTTTACGACCAATTTTAATCACTCTTTGTGATATATTTGATCTTTGCCAAGAATGTGTATACGTTGCACATTGGTTTGGTAAACCCCTAAACGCATAGACTTCTACACGTTTAGGACATGTGCATCCGATTTCATCCAAACCTCCTTCGTCGCCTTTTAACAGTGGTTCTATTCTTAACACCTCAAATTTGGGCCTCGGTAACCCCTTGGGCGAAGTGTTCTAGCGATAGCAGTAACAGCATCCAGATATAGAATATGCACTTAAGTGGGAGTATAAAACAAAGTGGTGTCTAGTGACTCTAGCCAGCAGTCATCAGCTTCATGTGCCATGCCGACTGGCTAGGCCATCATAGACCTCCACAACTTCTGTACTTGATGCTGACTATCAATTATTATGTTGACATACTCAGTGTCATAAAGCCGGTCTGTTCATAATTTTTTTTCTCTCTGTCTCTCCCTCTGTTTCGTTTTCCATTGATTTTACCGGTTTTCACAATGTGTTTGAAATCTCCATTTGTAATTCATCAATTCATTGATCTCTTTGTCTCAGGAGACAATAGGTTTTGTGTCACGTAGTTTGTTCTGTGCTGAATCACATTGTATGTTGCGCCTGTAATGGTCTATTCTTTAGTGACAATTCCTGCCACAGTTGCTGCAGGTGAAACTGAAGACTGGAGCTGATACATAGGATGTTCTCTCTTACCTCTGCGTTCTCTTTTGCCTCCATATATTGTGGTGCTTTTGTTCTTTTCTTTTTGAGCCATCCCATAATGCCGTTCGACATGTTTGCCTGTCTTTGACCGAATGCTTCCTTACATCCATATATGTATATGCTAGCGAAACGGAACACACACACACATAAACAATCATGTAAATCGCAACTTTACAATTCTCCAAGGCGGGAGAAAACTTCAAGCCCGACAAATGACTGTCTCTTTCTTATATTGACATCGTTTTCCTTCTACCTTGATCTCTTTAACCAGCAGTACAAATTTTATATTATGAAATAACGCCGAGCTCAACCGTCTCTTACGTTATATAAGGACTTGCCATACTTCTTCTTCTAGTTCTTCATCGAACGCTCCATATAGACCATTCATTGGAATTTGTATGTGATCCGAGCCTAAGAGCGATTGTACTTTGTGCCAGTTATGCGCCTACAAGTAGGCCAGCACATCCGATTACTGCGGTGCTTTTTATTTACTATGGTAGCTTCCTATGGCCACGGCCTCTTAAGACATGCCTTGTAGATTGCAGTGTTACTATTCTTTGCTCCACTTGCGATTCCAATAACACACGGACAGGACGTGCCATATCCCTTATACCAAACAGCTGGCCATTTTCTAACCACCAATACTTGATTGAACAGCCCCACATACTCCTCTACTGAAGCAATAAGCACACACACACAACGTATTATGCACTCTGAAACAAATTACTCTTCCATCCTTGCCTCCTTGAAGGCATCTATTCTAGACAGCAGCCACCCATAAACCGAGGCGGACGCGAGGTGAGATAAGACGTCTGAGACCCTAAATCATTCGTCGATTTATTCCTTCCGAGATGCTGTAACACAAAGTGTTAATTAGTAAAGACCGGCGGGCCTGTCCACGGAAATTGATAGTTCTCCATTTTGGTTGTCAGTTCAATCCTGGAACAAGATCAAGTACCAGCCTCGGCTCGGCAAGCAATCTCGCGTGACCCACTCCTTTTTTCCCCGCGCCAGTCGCCAAACGTTTGCTCAGCAGACGATTCCCCGTTGCCGCGTTTTGCCATCAATGTCTGCAACGGTTCGGTTCCGGTGAGTTTATTTCAAATCGGTTTCTTCTCTAGTGAAAAATGGTGCCAAAGAGCTGGCCGAAACTTTATGACTGGTCCCTCGTCAACACGTCAAGCTGGATGGTCTAAGAAATTAAAATATGTGCTTATCTGCCGCTTTGTGCTTGATTTTAGAATACCAGCTTTTCAATATCGATTGAATTTTTGTTATGTCGTACACAACTGAATGTTTATTTATCAAACTACCCGGCGTTGCTCGGGTGGAGAAGTATATGCAAACGTGATTTTGTTATATTGTTTAACATCTTAGTACCTCTGAAGTCGGAGTAAGGCTCGTATGAATGGAGAGGGTGACTGGTGATATGGAAATATGGAAATCAAGCCTTCACACAACAGTCCTTACCATGGACACCCATGTGTCCCGGAACGCAGATGAATGTAATTATATTAATGCGATTCTTCACAATTACTCAACAGTTATTTATATTTTATGGTTTTTTTTAAATGTTCTTTAGTTCTTATTTTACTGTAACAAACACAACAAGACAGTTCTAATCCTCCAAGTCAGAGAAGGCAAAGTGGACACTGATAATAAGAAAAGCATGCCTTCACGCAAAAGTTAGAAGCGCAATACCAGGCGCCCAGACTACACCTGCGTTTATAGCGAGCGAAGCGCCCGTCTGCCCAGCGTGTTCGTAGCGCGTTGGACTACGGGTGACTATCCTCTGTGTGTGCGGGTTCAATTCCGCGGGAGGGCAGAAAAAGCCACAGATTCCCCAGATTTACGGTGTTCTGGCACCGAACCGAAGGGTTACGATGTCCATGGCACTGAGCCGAAAACTGAAAAGCCTCGCAAGTGCTGGATCAGGGAAAAAGATAGCGAGCGAAGCAAGGAGAATAAAAATACAGTTTTACAAGAAATAATGGAAGATTCAAGTTTGTTTAAAAAGTGTGGATCGACACATAGCAGATAGAACTACATGAAAGAACTGGTAGCCTTTCTGACGTGGAGGTAACGTGCTCACCTCTCGCTTTACAGATACTGGGTTAGTTCTCCGCATGGAGCGATCTGGCTATTTTTCTAGTGATTCTTGATCAAGTATGTGAGATCAAGTTTCTGGTCCTATATGAGATAGACGATAAAACGTAGGACCTGTGCTCAAGTTCAACACATAAAAAACCCACTGGTTATTAATAATTTACGAGTAGACTGCAAATCTGCAGCCTGGTCAAAGTTCATTAAAAATGAATATAATTTCATTCAAAAAAACTATCATTATTTAACAATTCACAATTACATTGGAACACTTACCAGTGCTATGGAGTCCGTGCCTTGTCGCTGAAATATTCCTGTGTAGGAGAGAGAATGAAGCATGCATGAATATTTACGGAGCTCGTGTTCTACCGTTGAAATCTTTCTATGTAAGAAAGAAATCGTAACATATGAAAGAAATCAAGAAAGATAGAAAGAACAACTACATTGAAAACCCAATTCGATAATCCAACCCATTTCTTCTATTGAAGAAATCAAGAAAGAAAGAAAGAACTACATTGATAAACCAACACTTCTATTAAAGACATCAAGAAAGAAGAAGAAGAACTACATTGATAAACCAACACTTCTATTAAAGAATCAAGAAAGAAAGAAAGAACTACATTGATAAACCAACACTTCTATTAAAGACATCAAGAAAGAAAGAAAGAACAACTACATTGATAACCCAACACTTCTATTAAAGAAATCAAGAAAGAGAGAGAGAAAGAAAGAACTACATTGATAAACCAACACTTCTATTAAAGACATCAAGTAAGAAAGAAAGAAAGAAGAACTATATTGATAAGCCAACACTTCTATTAAAGACATCAAGAAAGAAGAAGAAGAAACTACATTGATAAGCCAACACTTCTATTAAAGACATCAAGAAAGAAAGAAAGAAGAACTACATTGATAAGCCAACACTTCTATTAAAGACATCAAGAAAGAAAGAAAGAAAGAACTACATTGATAAGCCAACACTTCTATTAAAGACATCAAGAAAGAGAGAGAGAAAGAACTACTACATTGATAACCCAGCACTTCTATTAAAGACATCAAGAAAGAAAGAAAGAAGAACTACATTGATAAGCCAACACTTCTATTAAAGACATCAAGAAAGAGAGAGAGATAGAACTACTACATTGATAACCCAGCACTTCTATTAAAGACATCAAGAAAGAAAGAAAGAAGAACTACATTGATAAGCCAACACTTCTATTAAAGACATCAAGAAAGAGAGAAAGAAAGAAAGAACTACATTGATAACCCAACACTTCTATTAAAGACATCAAGAAAGAGAGAAAGATAGAACTTATACATTGATAATAACACACTATTGACTCAAAGAAGAAAGAATGGAAAGTTGTATATGAAATAACACAGCTGGTTCTCTGAACACAGATTGATAGAAACTTTAAAGGCTGCATCTTCTGATCAACGATTCTGACCTGGTAATTATGTTGTGCCTGGGAGTGGATAATATCTAGTAACTATAGATAATTGTCTCAGCCTGTGTTGAAATATTGTAATTTTCTATATAAAAAAAAATCTCACTTAACTACAGAGTTCTAAATAACCATCTTTGTTATTTATCAAATTCAATAACATTTACTGTATTTTCTTTTTGCTTGTCGCGATTACTGTTAAAATTAGATGACTTGGTGCTCGATCGTGATGTTCTGTCTTTAATTATCTTTCTTTTTTCTTCTTCTTATTCTTGTTTGAACTGATAGTTCAAGTGGTCTATTCCTAACCTTTGTGTGTGCGTGGTGGAAATGTTGTTAACTCAAACATTGTTTTAACTACTGCTGTCTTCGTATGTTTTAAAATATTTATTTTCATTCTCCCTCTATGAGTTTTGGCATACTCATTACCTCCTATGTGACGCCTCTGACTGAATTTTGCGGAGGTTTTTTTCTTTCAGCAATGCCTTTGCCATTCAGGCAAGCTTTAGTCTGACTTCAGATGTACTTGTAATTTAGACCCCAAAAATAAAGGATCTATTTTCGTACTAATAGTATCTTAAACTTATATTTATGTTATAAGTTGCATGAGGACTATCATCATAGCACTCCGGAAATGTCCATAGGTGCTCCGATCCCCGCCTCAAGAAATCCAGTAGCGTCCAGTGGCCCAAAATGCCAGTTCGATATTGATCAATCAATCTTTTTGTATATATGATATGCTGTTCTTTTCGAGCTGTTCCAATATCGACACCTATCTCTCAACATGGTCAGGAGCGGATTCACAGCCTGAAACTACTCTGTTTGGAAACTCTTTAACATGGTCAGCAGCGGATTCAACGCCTGAAACTACTCTGTTTGGAAAATCTCTTAACATGGTCGCGAGCGGGATTCACGCCTGAAACTACTCTGTTTGGAAAACTCTCTCAACATGGTCAGTGAACGGGACTCACAATCCTGAAACTCATCTGTTCAAAAAGACACTCTCAACATGGTCAGCGAGCGAGATTCAAACCCTGAAACTGCTGTTCGGAAAGACTCTCTAAGTGCGTTAACCCTTTCACTCTGTAATTTACTTGATCTCCGGACACATTTCTGTTTCAATATATACTAAATTAGCCAGTGTACATTCTTTGCGTCATCTTAACAAATAAAGGGTTAACTCTTTCACTCGTCTGTGCTGATGTACCGGCTCATATTATTTCATTTCCCACAGAATGTCAATTACTATAGCGGTTCTCTGTGATATCGTATCCTTGCCAGTCAATCTATCATCTCGGTCATTCACCAGGACACCTGCGTGCCGAGTGACGAAAACGAAGATAATGTCTCTGATCTCTCACTGTATCAGCACCTCCATTCAGCTTTGTCTGATCATTACTGTTTCGACTTTAAGAATAATACTCATGGAATTACTGAGTATAAAACACAAGAGTGGTTATGAGATGCCAACCACGTTCCCGCCTATTTAACAACCCGCAACTCCATTGTCAAACTACAGGCGGGTGGTTGTCACGTAGACCCCAATGATTTCTCTTATTATTTTGTCTTCTGATCCTGTTTGCTTTTCATCACATTATACATTAACACAATCATCATGAAGACCTGCCATTGATCATGGTAAGGTCATTAATGTTTAATTTAAGGTAAATCGAAGATCGGTGAAGACCAATCATGGCACCGTGTCTTCTGAGATCAATATGATCGCGCGTGCTTGTAGAATTCTGCATAGTCTTGTTGATATTCGTAACATACACGTGAGGGCTTTGGGTCACGGGCGTGGGAAAGTTGGAACAATCAATTTAGTACGACTATGCTGCCATGTTGCATGCTGTTTTCTTGCTGATGGGCTCGCAAGGGAGCAACGAATAGGGAACACTACGGCCTACAAGCATGTCGTAAGAGGCGACTGAGGTAATGACCTAGGAAAAAATATCGTAGTAAATAAAAAACATCGCAGAAATCTGATGTGCTTGACTACTTGTAGGTGCATAACTAGTTACATCGCTTTTAGGCTCTGATCCCATACAAATCATAAAAAGTGGTTTAGCAAGTGGTCGATATGGAGCGTGTGAAGAAGAAGAAGAAGAATGCTGATTTGTCCCTGTAGTTTTTTTCTTTTGAATTGAACACTTTCCAACGTCAAGTTTCAAATACTTTAATTTTAAAAAAAAGCAATAATTGGTTGGAAACTGTTTATACACTCAAAGAATTTGTACCTTAACACTTTTATTCACACAATCATCATTATTTTTATTTACAATCATCATATGTTTTATTCACAATCATCATATGTTTTGTTCACAATCATCATATGTTTTGTTACACAAACACAACAGATGGAAAAAAATGTATGTTGAAAGTTAATATCCTGGCCAAATTTGAGATCGAAAAATAGATTTTAATTTAATTTCTGCCAAATCTATCTGCGCCAGTCAGGTCGAAAAAGTGAACCTGAACAAATATGCATAACTTCTTCCAACGCTACACATCGAACATTGTTAAACATTCTTTGAACAAAATCAGAATTTCTTATAACTTCTAATAACAGTTACTCTTTAACAAATGTTATGTCCACTTAGTTTCACATGACACTTCTTAACTTCTTTAAAAAACATAATTTCACGTATATCGAACATTTGTACAACACTTTTTACAATCATCATAATTACTATCAAGCCTACATATCGAACGATTTGTTAAACATTGTTTGACAAACAGTATGAAAAACGTCATATCGAAAGTTAATTGGCTTTGAGACAAAACATGCATAATACTTCAATCTATCGACAGTTTGTTAAAATTCTGAACAAACATGCATAACTTCTTCAACCTACATGAACACTTGTTAAACATTCTTGAACAAAATCAGAATTTCTCTTATAACTTCTATAACAGTTCCTCTAACAAATGTTGAGTGTTAGTCATTTGTTCACACTATCTTCTTCTTCTTTAAATGCTCCGTATCGACATCTGTCAACCACTTTGTTATTTGTATGTGATCTGAGCCTAAGAGCGATTGTACATTGTAGTTATCGTCTAATAGGCCAGCACATCAATTTCTGGGTGTTTTATTTACTAGGGTAGCTTATTGTCCTACCTGAACCGCTCTTACGACATGCTTTGTAGGTTGCAGTTCCTATTCTTTGCTTCCTAGCAGTCTCGACAACACTGGGTGCATCACGAAATCGATGTAATTGGTCTTCTTCTTCTTCGATCGTTCTAGGCCTGTTTTAATCATTCTCTTTGTGATATAAACAGCCAAACATCAGAACGTAATGTACGTGCACCAAACCTTCAGCACCTATTTGAGCTCAGTTGCTTATCCTTCGGTGGGGTGTTCGATTTCAGCCAGCTACCAATTGGTCTAAAAGCACACACACATATATCATAGCTTTGTTTCAAACAAAATACAACGTATTTGTTCTGAAATGGTTGAAATCACATAACAAATTAACATTTTGTTGTTTTACAAGTTGAATTATAGGATTGAATATAGAATAAAACTATTTCTTATGCTATTGTAGATTTGTAACAATTTCATCATCATCATCAAGTAGCTTGTCCTGAGCAGAACTTTGCCACTCCAACAGTCCTTCGGAAATTCTCTCTCTCATATGCCAGATACCTCTGCAGTTGTCTTGCTCAAACTATCAGTTACATCCTAAATCCATCTTCTCCTGGTCTTCCTCTTCTTCTCTTTCAGGTATGCCTACTTCCATGATGGTCTTCTCCAGCCCTTCATGTCTTTTTATATGTCCAAAATATCTCAATTTTATCTTTCTTATTTGTAGCATCAGCAAGTTTTCTTTGATTTTGAGTTCTTTCTGGATATATCTATTTGTTCTCTTCTCTATCCATGATATATCCATGACTCTTCTGTAACTTTTATATTCCAAAGCACATTTATGTTTTCCACTGCCTTGTTAAATGTCCATGTGTTAAATGTAACATGTACACAACAGTTCATTATTTATGTTTTCTTCTTTACAAATACAATTTAGATACAAGTTGCTTTTAGATACATTTAGATAATTGGCACTCGTTAATTGTGTGCAAGATTAGAAACACGTTAGTCGGACATAAAGCCTTTGATCAGAAAGCAACAATTGTAATTTCGTTGCGGATGTGGCGCCATTTTGCCTCAAAATGTGCCTCACTTCCGGTCTAGCAGCTTAGACGATATCTCTGAAATGTTACATCCCACTTATGTCAGTATTGTCTACGCATGCGTGATCTTGGGTTGTGTCTGACAGAAGTGATAAATGATACCTGGGCAGAATAATACCAAGTCTTTAATAGTGCAGTGGTTTGAAACAATAAAAGTGAGATACCAGACCATCCAAGAGGATTGTCTAATGTTGGCTTTCAATTGACCCGTTAGATAAATCTGAGGGCAAAGGTCGCACCAATTAAGAAGAGGCGAGACTAATCAGTAAAACGGTGAGACACATGTCTAGACCATAGATTCCCAAACTTTTTCGGCCCACCGCCCACTTTGCATAACATAAACTTTGTAACGCCCTCCACATTAAAACAGTTTCCCCATCCCCTCCCATATATACATGCTCCATTTTCTCTTTGACATAGAAAATTGATACATATTTCTGTAATACATGGTCAATTTTCAAATGATTATATGTAAGAAATAGAAAATTGATGAAAAAATAGATCTTGTAAGACAGGCATAAGATGAATTAAAATGCAGAATTCAAATTGTAAATGATTATTCAATCGCACAATCACAAAAATAATTTATTTAAAAATATTTATTATTCATTTCTTCTTTAAAGAGCCACCGCCCCCTAATCGCGTGGACACCCCCCAAATATACCCCATCCTTAGAAAGCTTAAGCGCCGCTGGGGTCGGTATCGCCCACTTTGGGAAACGCTGGTCTAGACTATGCACATTAGCTGTACATTATCCGTCCTGAAGTGACTGTTGTTTCAATCTCCAGCCAAGTCGGCAGTCTGTAATTAATCAAGTATCTTGATGATCTCCCGAGTGGTTACCGGGGCCCAAATTTGGGGTGTAAAAAATAGAACTACTGTTACCTGCCAAGCATGTCGTAAGAGGCGACTAAGTAGTTCTGGCTGAAATCGGATGCACGTGTCCTAAACGTGTAGAAGTCTATGGTTTAGGGGCCTACCAAACCAATGTGCAACGTATACACGTTCTTGGCAAAGATCAAACATGTCACAAAGAGTGATTAAAATTGGTCGTAAAGAACGAACGAAAAGAAGAGAAGAAGTCGCCTTTGTTATCTCTGAGGTCCATCTTTTGCACGGCCTGCCTTTTGCTTTGTACCTATTGTATCGGAGCAGCATTGCTCTTTGATGTGTACTCTCTGTTTGTAATCTACTTACGTGGCAGAACCATTTAATTTGTTGTTTCTTGATGAAACAGCTTAAAATTGAAGAGAAGTGGATGATAAAAAGGGAGAAAATGAAAAATGTGGACATAAAATCTACATATAAAGTGGACTTCAGAGATAACACGAAGCGGACACAAAAAAAAATGTGGACATAAAAATCTACATATAAAGTGGACTTCAGAGATAACACGAAGCGGACACAAAATCCCGTTCTAGAAGCTTCTTCTTATCCTAACGCTGTGAAACAAAAGAAGATTCGACAAAAGAGGAAAAAGAAGAAGCAAAGAATAAGAAGAAAGACTACAAAGTTTATCTTGAAGACTTCTTTTCCTTGTGTGCGTAAACTAAAATAGACATGTGTTACCATACGCATGTGTGTGACCGTGCACAGTCAGGTTACGCTTCATTAAACAATACCTGCCACTGTCGTACACCTTGTACGTAATAAGCATGTTTCTCAATTGTCTAACAAAAATGTGTGTGTGTTGCGTACAATTAAAGCAACATATGCCGACAGCTGTTCTTGATATATCTACATATTCAACATAAATAATTACTTGTCAATGCAAATAATTTCTATACAACATTTATATATATACTCAGATACATTAATGAGGTGTGCGTTTGTGGTTCAGTGATAGTGAGCTCGCTCACAAACCAAGACTACCTGGTTCAAACTCGACGGCGGACAGTTTGGAAGCAAATTTGTTTCAGTGTAACTTTTAAGCACGGTGAAAATAGATCTCACATTTCAGAAAGCAATGACAAACTACTGAACGTATAAATGGTGCCTAGAAACTCAATAACTCGTTCACTGTGGTTGATAGCAACGTCCTGTATAGGATATGCCGCGAATTTCGCTCATTTCAAATGAATAGAGTCATATGTCATTGTGGTTAGTGCCCTTACTTTGAAAACGCATAGTCTTATGTTCAAAACCTTCATTTGCAATGAAATTATGATCCCATCGCATCGCGGATCTAATGTTGATCCAGTCTCAGTTGGATAAAAGAGAAAGTAGAGGCGACCGGCGTGATGTTGTACACGTCATGTGCTGTTGGTAAAAAAAAATATGGTCTGCCATTACAATGTGTCCTCCCTTGCATTTACATACTTTTATTGCAGTCTTTCCTTGCATCTACATACTTTTATTGCAGTCTTCCCTTGCATCTACATACTTTTATTGCAGTCTTTCCTTGCATCTACATACTTTTATTGCAGTCGGCCATTAAATATACATACTTTTATTGCAGTCTTCCCTTGCATCTACATACTTTTATTGCAGTCTTTCCTTGCATCTACATACTTTTATTGCAGTCTTCCCTTGCATCTACATACTTTTATTGCAGTCGGTCGTTGAATATACATACTTTTATTGCATTCTTCCCTTGCATTTACATACTTTTATTGCAGTCTTCCCTTGCATTTACATACTTTTATTGCAGTCTTTCCTTGCATCTACATACTTTTATTGCAGTCGGCCATTGAATATACGTACTTTTAATGCAGTCTTCCCTTGCATTTACATACTTTGATTGCAGTCTTCCCTTGAATATACATACTTTGATTGCAGTCTTCCCTTGCATCTACATATGATCTGAGACATGGTGTTCGGACGTCATATTTCTCTGTGTAGGATGATCGGCATCCGAAAAGTATTGCCCTTAGTCAATGCACAGCCAACTCTAGATAACTAGGCCAGACAACTGACAAGGGGTTCCTTGATATAGATCAGAAAAGGGGGCCGGAAAATATAGATGTTTGATAGAGCACTGCAAGCTTTTATGCAATTTTACTCAATTCTGTGAGTCTATGGTTATTTATTGGTGAAAATATTCATTATATTGATATTCCTTATTGTTAAACTTAACTTGTTGCATAATATAACTTCGATTTAGCATTTTGTGCTGATTTTAAAATGAATTCGTCTATATACACCAATACTGGAATGCGAGGTCACGTGGTGTAGTTGGGATCTGATTTTCCATAATTCTTACCTGAGTCCGAAGGCCATTAGTTTATAGTTGGCTCTGGTCAATGTCTGTTCAAAGTGATTTTAAGTGGTCCAATAACACATATTAATGAGAAATTATAGCGTCTCTCTCTCAATCGGCATGATGTGGACCTCATCACTCACCGTGTGCCGAGCGTCAATGAAAAATACAAGCCTAACACCGTATTAGCCTATATATCACTTGATATAAAAAGAGTTCCTACTTAACTGTCTATGAAAATAAATAATATTTCATGCACTGAAAACCTCAAGAGTTCTTTAAACGTCAAAGTCTTATGATATGGCAGCAAAGAGAGCAACGTCCTATAAAGGATACGCACCTTGATGATGATGATGTTATGATATCGTGGACGGAGCTGTTAATTAATCATTAATAAGCTGACAATAATTATTTCATGTCCATAATAAGTTTAAAATGAAGCCCATCTGAATATTCAATTAACCGTGCAGGACTTTTTCTGTTCAGTTTATTTGCATAGACTGTTTCATATTTGCATAGACTGTTTCTATTTCATAATTTCATATTGCATGACTGTTTCATATTTGCATAGACTGTTTCATATTTGCATAGACTACGCCATCTGGAGATGAAAACTACAAATGTAAGAGTACGACCGAAGTCAGGCATGTCGGACCTGTTAAATATTAAATACATTAATTTCATGAAATTTGGTTTTCTGCAGGGTTTATTACTAACAATAATTAGCTAGACCTCAAAGAGAATTGTTCATTTATTTTGGGAGAAAAAAGGTTAAATTTTTAAAAATGTATTCCTTTTTTTTTTTTTTTTGCCTGCCAAGAATTCAGATGTAGTAATGACACAGAATATGGCGCATCTGACTGATTTTTGCGTGAAGACGTGCTTTCCTTATAACGAGTGTCTTTCGCTATTCATGAAAGCCTCCACACCATCCGACTTATTCCTGGTGTTTTTTTCATTCCTGTTTTGCCTCACAAGTGCGCGTGTGGTTCCGGTATTTACCCTAGTAAATAGAAATCAGCGCAGAAATTGGGTTGCTGGCCATCTTGTAGGCGCATAACTGGCACAACGTACAATCGCTATTTGGCTCAGATCACATACAAATCACAAGAGTGGTTGACAGGTGGTCGATATGCAGCGCTCGAAGAAGAAGAAGAATCATCATCATCACAACGTCAGAATAAGAAGAGAATTATAGAACAGGTTTTTATGTACGCTTTATAAACAATGTTTATCGCCGCCTTTTTTATCTCTATGGTCCACCGTTTGCGTGGCCGGCCTTTTACTTTGTATTCACTGTATCGGAGTAACATTGCTCTTTGAGGTGCACTGTCTATTGGTAATCTGCTTATGTGGCTAACTATTTAATTTGTTGTTTCTTGATGAAGTCCAGTGCTGATGTTGTACCCATGTTTTCCCTGATACCTTCAATTCTCAACCAGTAATAAGAATCGGACTTCAGGAGTGTTAACTTACATAATAAGTGTTGAAATGGAACTGTCTTACATAACATACACTTTACTGTCGTGTTTTTTTTGTGTTCGTTGTTTTCAACCAAGTTAACACATCTTTGTGATCTATGTAGTTTGCGCAGAGAACGTGAGTACGTTCCGGCACCATTTTTAGGTAACTGTGGCGTGTAGGACAGGCATATCTCTGTCTCTCTCGCGATCGTTCTTAGTACGTTTTTATCATTCTATTATGATATATAAACAGCCAAACATCAAGAACGGGTTGTAAGTGCATAGCCTTCAGTACCTATTGGAGCTCAACTGCTTATCTTTCGGTGGTGTGTTCGGTTTCAACCAGCGTTTACTGGGTTCGCTCTCCATTAGCCTTCTGCTGTTCCCAGTCAAAACCCACAAGGCAGCAGGCTGCTATTTTCTTTCAGGGCAGCGACCATTAGATGACCTGCCCTCCCGGGCTGATGAGCGTCATCTGCCCAGGGACAGGTATATATGAACTTCAGTCTACACATTACGACGAAGTTCATTAGAAATCGACATCATACTAAGAATTCCATGTGCTGCTAGAAGGATTAGCGTTGATATGTGTTAGAAAAATGTTGCAAAACATTGATTAATCAACATCGTACTAGCGTGTTGGGCCGCTGTCTCTCTCTCTCTCTCTTTGCCTTTTACCCGAGTCTGGGGCATAGGCCTAAAACTCATGAAGTCTTCCTATCCCCAGCATCCCTGTGCTCTCACTCTTCTTTAT
Source organism: Arion vulgaris (assembly GCA_020796225.1). Classification (NCBI taxonomy): domain Eukaryota; kingdom Metazoa; phylum Mollusca; class Gastropoda; order Stylommatophora; family Arionidae; genus Arion; species Arion vulgaris. Next base: position 71,328,246 of record CM036757.1, read on the forward strand.
ATTGTTGATCTCCGCCTCCAAATCTCGTCTCCATGTATTTCTCGGCCTCCTTTTCTTTCGCTGTCCCTGCGGGTTCCAGGCAAGGACCTTCTTGTTATATTCCCCTCCGGTTTTCGCAAAGTGTGTCCTATCCAGCGCCAGCGTCTTTTTAACCTGTTCGTTCACTGGAATCTGTCTTGTTCTCTCCATAAGTTCCTCATTTGACCCTATCATACCATCTTATCCCCTCTATTCTGCGCAGACACCAGTTGATGAATGTTTGCAATTTATGCGCTATTGTTTTAGTTGTTCTCCATGTTTCTGACCCATACAGTAGAACTGCTTTAACATTAGAGTTAAATATCCGAATTTTGTTCTAGATTTGATTTCTTTGACTTCCAAATGTTTCCCAGTGCAATGAAAGCTCCTCTTGCCTTCTGTATTCTTATTTTAACATCTCTATCTGTTCCACCTTCTTTGTCTACGTTGCTGCCCAAATATGTGTATGATTCTACCTCTTGAAGTGGGATTTCCATCAGGGAGATCGAGTTGTCGTTTGCTGGTTAATTCTCAATATCTTTGTCTTTCCCTTATGAATGTTCAGCCCTAGTTGCTGGGACCTTTGATTCAATGTTGGGCCGCTGTAGGCTGCTGGATTTACAGAGGCGGAGATCGGAGTACAGATGGACATGTTCGAAGCACTATGATGATAGTCCTCTGTTAACTGGTAACTGATGTGCTAGAAGAGGTCAAGGCACTGAGAAAACGTATTTCCAATGTAAGAAAGATGCAGTCAACACTTTGAATCCAGCGATCCAACACGACAGTTCGATGTTGATTAATCAATCTCTTTGCATATTTAGTATGTCGTTCTTTTGGGCTGCACCAATATTGACACCCATCTCTTTCAATCGGGTCAGCGAGTGGGATTCACAGCCCTGAAACTCCTCTGTTCGGAAAGACTCTCTCAATGCGTGAAGAATGTCATTTCGATTCATGGCAGCTCCCTTTGATATTGTAGCCAAGCCAGCCAATCTATCATCTCGTTCATTACCCTTAACTCCTGCTTGCCCATGGACAAAAATGAAGGTGATTTCCTCGGGTGATTGTCTGTACCAATGATCCAAGGGTTTATAATAAGGATGTATCAAGGGTTTATAATAAGGATGTATCAAGGGTTTATAATAAGGATGTATCAAGGGTTTATAATAAGGATGTATCAAGGGTTTATAATAAGGATGTACCAAGGGTTTATAATAAGGATGTACCAAGGGTTTATAATAAGGATGTATCAAGGGTTTATAATAAGGTGTATCTTTTTGGGCTGCACCAATATTGAGGATTATCTCTTATAATAGGGTCAAGGGTGGGTTTTAAGTGAAAGTTTTATCAAAGGGTGTTCAATGCGTAAAAGGATGTCATTTATTCAAGGAGCTCCGGTTTATAAATTGTATAAGGGTTAAATGGATGTATCAATTTATAATCTCGTTCATTACCCTAAATGTTCCCAGGATAAAAATGAAAGGTTTTCTAAGGATTATCTTTTATAATGATTCAAGGGTTTATAATAAGGATGTATCAAGGGTTTATAATAAGGATGTACCAAGGGTTTATAATAAGGATGTATCAAGGGTTTATAATAAGGATGTATCAAGGGTTTATAATAAGATGTACTAGGGTTTATTGATGTAAGTTTAATTGGATCTAGTCAGAGTTATAATAAGAATGTATCAAATTAATATGTACCAAGACGTTAAATAAGATACAAAGGGTTATATGTGTTCAAGTTTTATAAATACAAGGGTTTATATAATGTCAAGCAATATTAATCCTACAAAGCAGTTGATCCCATTGTGTACATATAAGATATCACAATGCAATTTTGCTACAAGACGTCAACAAAACTACACAGCAGGGTTAACAAGTAGTAGAACAAGAGCAAATCAAAACAAGAAAATGTGTTGCCATGAGTTATATTTATTGAAAAAGTACAAGATTCAATGCATGATACAGTAGAATAAAAAAGTGTACAAACACATACTTTATACGGATAGAAATGCCCGCTTGCTCAGCGTGTTCGTAGCGCGTTGGACGACGGGGGATAAGCCCTCTGTGAGTGCAGGTTCAATTCCTCGGGCTGACACAAAAGCCACAGGTTCTCCAGATTTACGGTGTTTATGACACCAAACCGAAGGGTTACGGTGTCCATGGCACCGAGCCGAAGAGCTGAAAGCTCAAGTGCCCCTAGATCGAAAAAAAAATACGATAGGAAATAACATCAACAGCAAGAAAGAAGAGAAAAATCAATTGGAAAACCAGTGGTGTTGTACACGACAGCACGTGTTATTACTGTCGAAATACAAAACGCGATTGAGAAAGCAGTCATAAATAAGTCCAGGCCTAGGAAGAGCCCATATCTAACTATAAATCCTGGTGGACTAGCTGGACATGCCATGTCATAAAACTGGGATATGAAGATAAATGTCCCAACGAAGGGTTGTAATGAGGGCGATTTACTAGCTCCAGGGTCGTAGCAAAGTATTTAACAAGTCAGGACGGATACATTTAACAGTGGCAGTACTCACAAACACACTTTTGGACACAATATTGGTGTGTACAGTTCAGATTACATTTATCAATTCCATTGGGAGATCAGTAACAGTGCATGGTGTTGGGTTTCGTCTTCTTCTTCTTTGAGATCGGTTTTATATGCTTAATCTACACTATGAGATGGAATGAGTCTATGAAGCTAGACTATAAGGAGTTTTGTGTGGGTTACCCATAGCCAAGGGATAGTCTTCGAAGAGATGTACCTAACATCGTCTCATCTTCGACACTTTTTATTTGCTACTGTAGCTTCCACACAACCTCTACCACAGTCGCCTCTTACGACATGTCTTGTATGTCGCAGTATTTCTATTCTTTGCTCCTCTTGCGGGCAAGGGCAAGACATGGACGAATATTAATTATAAGACTGCTGCCATAAATCAGTGATTTACACTTGAGATACGCCGCTGAGTTACATGACGGTTTATCAATAGAAGAAGTTGGAGCTAACAAGTCTGATTGTGGAACAATATATGCATTTCTAGTTGAGGCAAACTTGATGAAACATCCCTTCGCTGAGGCAACATGCCTCATTATGCAGCAATCTTCTTCTTCTTTGCGTTCGTTCTTTACGACCAATTTTAATCACTTTTGTGATATGTTTGATCTTTGCCAAGAACGTGTATACGTTGTACATTGGTTTGGTAGGCCCTAAACGCATAGACTTCTACACATTTAGGACATGTGCATCCGATTTCAGCCAAACCTCTTTAGTCGCCTCTTACGACATGCATGGCAGGTAACAGTGGTTCTATTCTTTACACCCCAAATTTGGGCCCCGGTAACCACTCGGGCGATTATGCAGCGATGAGTTACGAGTATTGAATGAAAAGAACAACGGTGTTCTCTTCTTCTTCTTTTGTTGTCCCACTGCCACATGGTTGTTGTCTAGTGTTGTTGGGTTTATGTTTTTGTCTTGGGCTGTTCTAGTGGCTTAGTGATAGTTATTTTTGCTTTTTGACAGGATTCTGCTATGGCATCTAACCACCTTTTTTTCGTGATCTTCGTCTCGCCTTATCTCCCGATGTTCTGTTGTAGAAGACTCTGTATACTGTGTAGTTTGGGTGCATTCTTATTAAGTGGCCAAACCACTTCATTCTTTGTTTCTCAATGTAATTCAAGCAAGGTTCTGTGTCAACTTTCTTTCTTATACTGATGTTGGTGATTGCCTTTTCTTGTGTTGTAACTTTTCGAAGTCATCGTATTTCACATGTAGTTATTTTTTGCCACTGTGCCTCACTCATTGTCCATGTTTGGCTCTGGTTACACAAAGTAGGTATGAAAATGATGTTGTTTAGTTATCAGTGAGATTGTTGGGTGCCTTAACAATAGGGCTAGATGGTATTTTACAGCATTTACATTTTGCACTCTAGCTTCTATCTAGTCTTCCGTCTTCTGTGAATATGTTACCTACGTATTTGAATTCTTGCACTTGGCTGATTATAGTGCCATCGTGATGACATAGATCAATATGGGAGAATAGACGTTTGGAAAATCATAACCTATGGCAGTGGCGGCTCGTCATTAAGGGCCAGTGGGGCCGGGCCCCACCAAAAATAAGGCGTAACGTGTATTTATTTTATACATTAAAATATAACCCCACCGAAACCATGATATTTCCGAAAATATCTGTCTAGCCCCACCAACAAAAATGATCACGAGTCGCCACTGACCTATGGCGACCTTGTACATTGTGTTTTGATTTGCATGGTTGTGATAGAAAGGGGCGCCAATAGCAAAGTCGAATACAGGCTTCCATATTAATCACGTGATGTGCTAATACGAGTGTTCAAGACCAATTCGGGCTAATCAAGTTTTCGGTGTGCACACAGGTTGGACTACAGGTTCCCTGATCCTTTACTTGGCAATCTAAATTACAAGTACATCAGAAGTCAGGGGAAGGCTCGCTTGAATGACGAGAGACGGCCATCATCATCATTGGCCTCTGTGTCTCAGGAGACAATAGGTCTTGCGTCACGTAGTATTGTCTGCGCTGAATCACAACGTTTCTTGCGGCTGTAATGGCCTATTCTGGAATGGCACCCGTTGCTGCAGTTGCTGCAGGTAAAACTGAAAACTGAAGCTGATACATAGGATGTTTTCTCTGCGCTCTCTTTTGCCTCCACATGTGGTGGTGTTTTTCTTCTTTTCTTTTTGAGCCGCCACTCACTGCCGCTCGCCATGCTTGCCTGTCTTTGGCCAGCCGCTCCCAGTGTTCTTTGTCTATGCCGCATGAAGTTAGATCACGCTTGCAGGTGTTAATGAAGCGTAATAATGGTCGCCCATGCTGTCTAATACCAGTTGCGAGTTGACCATATAGAATATTCTTAGGGCTTCTATCATCGCTTATACGGCAAACGTGTCCCAGCCATCAACATTTCTGCTTCTTTTTCATTTGTTTTACATCAACCACTTGTTGAACTGATCTGTGTGGTCTACTTCTGATTTTCCCTTTTACCATGAGCTCGTTGTGCCAGTTAAGCACATATAGACCCGTAAGTCAGCCCATCCATTTTCTCCATGCTTTTTCTTCGAGTTCGTCTTCCATCACCTATGGAAGTCCATCGCCCCTAGGCGTTTCAGATAGACCAGTTAGCTTTGAAATTCGAGATCGAAGTTCCCCGATCTACACCACTGGGGGAGGGGGTTGACTTGTGTGTTCTACTGTTCATCAGTAGCTGCAAATTTTCACTTTTCGTCTATTTTAAGAGAGACTAGCTGGAAGCAGAGCCAGACACAGAACACACATTGTAGACAAGATACTAGAAGAGACCAGACACGAACACCATTGTAGACAAGACTAGCTGAAGCAGAGCCAGACACAGAACACACATTGTAGACAAGACTAGCTAGAAGCAGAGCCAGACACAGAACACACATTGTAGACAAGACTTGCTAGAAAAAGAGCCAGACACAGAACACACATTGTAGACAAGACTAGCTGGAAGCAGAGCCAGCACAGAACACATTGTAGACAAGACTAGCTAGAAAGAGCCAGACACAGAACACACATTGTAGACAAGACTAGCTAGAAGCAGAGCCAGACACAGAACACACATTGTAGACAAGACTAGCTAAGCGAGCCAGACAGAACCACATTTAGACAAGACTAGCTAGAAGCAGAGCCAGACACAGAACACACATTGTAGACAAGACTAGCTGGAAGCAGAGCCAGACACAGAACACACATTGTAGGCAAGACTTACTAGAAGCAGAGCCAGACACAGAACACACATTGTAGACAAGAACAACACAAATAATGTACACGTGCTGAAAGAGGTCAGCAACATAAGAAACCTGACAAACATCAGGAACATCCGTCATAGTTTTATTTTCCTCTGCAGAGGAAAGACATTGATGAACACACGACAGAGATGAAGTGCCAACACAGAATGCTGGGAGTACCAAGAAGAAACAGGTTACAACATTATAAAATCAGGAAAAAAAAGTGAGTACAACATTAGAACTGAATTTCATCAAAAAACAACAAATGTAATGGTGCGACAGCATAAGCAGATTACCAACAGACAACTGCACCTCAAAAAGTCATGCTACGCTGATACAGTGGATACAAAGCAAAAAGCACTCTATGCAAAAGGTGGACCTCAGAAATAACAGAGGCAGTGAAAAACACTATTTTATAAAGAGCACACAAAAGCCGTTCTAGTAATCACTTCTTATCCTAATGATGTGAGGCACAACATGGTTAGAGAAAACGAAATGATGAAAAGACAGAGATTTAAATACAATGTGGCAGCTGTAAAAATTACGTGGATAAAGAGACAAAGGCCTACAGAGAGAGAGACAGAGAGCGAGAGAAGATACTGAACAGTCTGACAGTATGGCAGGGAAGATCATCAACAAATAAACTGGTCGCTAACTTCAAATACAGAGAAAGTTTCAGATAGATACCTGATCCACAACATCAGTAGACACATCACCTGATAATGATGATGTCTCTGAAGTCTGAAAAGGTACACCTGTACGGTGTCGACACTTAACAAGTAAGCAGGCCTTCAGGCTAAAATCGATCACAGTTGCCTTACCAGGCGCCCCGACTACGCCTGAATTCATAGCGGGCTTGTGCAGGAAGAAGAAGAAGAAGAAGAAGAATACATAGAGACACAAGCTGCAGATGTTGCACAAAGTTAACCAAAACAATATGAACTGACTGTTCCAGAATCAAACATAAAAACTCAATATTTCAATAGAATATGAGCAATGAATACCTTCCAAGTTCTACTTGCACGCGTTGACGTCTCAGCTGTAGCTTTCTAACATTGAGCTGACGTAGTGTGTTGCTGGGGAATAGATGATCAAATATGCATGGGACAAGTTGTGCGGGTTCCTGTTCACCGATATACAAAAGGCAATGTTAGATAATAGTGAAATATCACGAACACATTATGCGTTGCCATTGTAGACTCAAACAAAAGTCGTTTAAAATATGGCCATTTTATGTCAATGATTTATCGTTTTACCCATACAAGCGTTGGTGTTTAAATGCGAAATGATGCGAAGTTATCGTTAGAGAAATAGTTCACGATAAATTAAGTTTGAAAGAGATCTATTTGTTCACATGCATTGCATTATGACAGCAGATGTACTCATGTCCATTGTGTGGTCTTTGAGAAGGCAAAGATTGTTAAGATAAGCGTGCAATCTGCGGAGACGAATGTTTCAGAAAGTCCTGGTCTTGTTATTGTGACAGCCAGTGAAATGCGACAAGTAAACAGAGCATGTCCTTTAGATGTTACCTGCACAACTTCTGTGGGTCGGTAAATCCAGGTAGGAAGAGGTGATTGGGAATTCAAAGGAAAAGATGTGGGAATAAACATTTGAGTTGTCTGAGCCAGGTGTAAATCACAGAAACGAAGAGATTACCTCGAGCGGTCAGAACAAAGAAACGTAGAAAGAAAGGTAAGAATGTGCGTGTAGGAGTTAATGACAAGTCTTGCCCGTCTGCCCAGCGTGTTCGTAGCGCGTTGGACTACGAGTGACTATCCCTCTGTGTGTGCGGATTCAATTCCGCGGATGGCAGAAAAAGCCACATATTCCCCAGATTTAAGGTGTTCGTGGCACCGAACCCAAGGGTTACAATGTCCATGGCACCGAGTCGAAGAGCTGAAAAGCTCAAGTGCTTCTGGATGGGAGAAAAAAAAATGACAAGTCTTCATTACGAATAACTCACTTCTTAGGCTAGTGGCCCGCGTTCAATCCTACAGTAGCCGTGGAATATTTGTTCAACCCCTAACGGCTCTCAAGGAATCCAGCCTCAAATGGGTACTAGGAAAAGCGCTGGGAGGTAAAAAGGCGACGGACAGGATGTTAACCACATAACCCATCGTGTGCCGAAGGTCAATGAAAAATACGGACCTAACACCATAGTACCCAATAAACCCCGAGGTATGGGAAAAAGTGTTTTTTCCTTCACTTCACTTACGAACGTGCTGTTTCCTGGTGATCTTGGCCTTCACTTTGCTTACGAACGTGTTGTTTCCTGGTGATCTTGACCTTCACTTTGCTTACGAACATGTTGTTTCCTGGTGATCTTGACCTTCACTTTGCTTACGAACGTAGTGTTTCCTGGTGATCTTGGCCTTCACTTTGCTTACGAACGTGCTGTTTCCTGGTGATCTTGGCCTTCACTTTGCTTACGAACGTGCTGTTTCCTGGTGATCTTGGCCTTCACTTTGCTTACGAACGTAGTGTTTCCTGGTGATCTTGGCCTTCACTTCACTTACGAACGTGCTGTTTCCTGGTGATCTTGGCCTTCACTTCACTTACGAACGTGCTGTTTCCTAGTGATCTTGGCCTTCACTTCACTTACGAACGTGCTGTTTCCTGGTGATCTTGGCCTTCACTTCACTTACGAAAAGTAGTGTTTCCTGGTGATCTTGGCCTTCACTTCACTTACGAACGTGCTGTTTCCTGGTGATCTTGGCCTTCACTTCACTTACGAACGTGCTGTTTCCTGGTGATCTTGGCCTTCACTTCACTTACGAACGTGCTGTTTCCTGGTGATCTTGGCCTTCACTTCACTTACGAACGTGCTGTTTCCTGGTGATCTTGGCGACAAGTCTGGCGAACTTATATTCGCAAAGCTGCAAGATCTTAATAAGGTTATCAGTATTTATTTGAGCGATTTTTCTGTCAAGTTTCTATTCGTCACTGGTAACTATTGTCCTTGACACAAGACGCAATATATATATATACATTGTTACTTATTTCTCTACACTTCTCGTGCAGTATAGGGAAGCAGCTGTTGTCGTCCACGATTTCTGTTCTCGGGCTATTTTCTGTACGACTTCCCAGAACAGTCCATCCATGTTTCTCAAAACGATTTCGTCTCTTGGCCTGTTTAGGACGTCCCCTTTTCCGTTTTCTCTACGGGCTTCACTCCAGCGCTTGTCTTGTGATACACGACTATATATTCTGCAGAGTATTTCGACCCGCCGCCAGTATAGGTTTTGGGGCAGGTATTTTTCTTTGACTATTGGTACGCTGTAGGGGATATATGATCAACATGACGTTCGGCAGCCTGTACCTTCCAGAGTCTCTTAACCTCCTAGTGTTTCTCTGATACCCAACTTAAGCTCGATCGACCAGATATCTGTTTCGGTCTGAAACAAATTCCACTGTGCAGTAAAACCCCTGACGTGGTACCTACACAGCAAGTGCACTAATCACCACATTGCCACAGCTGTCCTATATCTTCTTCTTCAGCGATCTCTGGTCATGCGGTTAATTTACTGTGGACCACAAACTGGGCAGTCAGCTTCAGGTCTACAGGTTTCCCCAAAGCTTAGTTTTCAGGTCGACTGGGTGTGGCCACATGTTGCTTCTCAGCTCACACAGGAGAGGACAGTCTTGCAGGATATGCGCTGGTGTCTGTTCCGCCTGCTGACACTGGCAGAGAGCTGTTTGACTTATTCCTAGTCTATATAAGTGTTTGTTGAGTCTGCAGTGTCCGGTGCGTAGTCGAAATATAATGACCTGGTCTGTTCTGATTAGGTCTTTGAGGGAGTCTTTTCCGTAATCACATTCAGTGTTTGTCTTCCAGTCTACTGCAGATTTACTCTGTATGAGGATTTTAACCTAAGCTGTCCTATATATAACAGGTAGGTAAATGAAGAAAATATTGCTAAATCTATCCACGTTTCATTTCTTTTGTAAATGTGCTTCAGAAAAAATATTTTTTTTTCTTCCATGCCTTCATTTACAGATGAAGTCGAAGTAAGGTTCACCTAAATGGAGAGAAACACTTGTGAGAAGGAAAGAACATCTTCGCGCAAAAATCAGTAAAATGCACAACGACTGCGCCTGAGTTCCTAGCATGGCTAAAATAAATTCCTTAACCCTTTCAGTCCATATTTTTTTTTTACCTCCGGACACATTTTTATTGCAAAATTACTCCCGCCTGCCCATCGTGTGCGTAGGACGACGGGTGACAAGCCCCCTGCGAGTGCGGTTCAATTCCGCAGGCTCGCAGAAAAACAAAGATTTTCCAGATTTACGGTGTTCATGACACCGAACCGAAGGGTTACGATGTCCATGGCACTGAGCCGAAGAGCTGAAAGCTCAAGTGCTTCTTGATCGGAAAAGAAATATTTCAAAAGTAGCTAGTATATTATCTTTGCTTCATCTGTAAAATATTGTGAGATAGTATATCGACTTAGAAGGGTGAAGGAGTTAAGTTTCAGAATGATGTCAATATAAAATTGAGCTGCAGCTTGTGTCAGAGACTTCATGTAACTTTGTTGGTTTTGAGTCTTCATCAGTTTCCAACGAATTCTACATCGGAGACCGCATACATTTTTCCAGTGGTCGCTGGAGTCTGTTGGTCATGGAGTCTGTTGGTCATGGAGTCTGTTGGTCGCTGGAGTCTGTTGGTTATGGAGTCTGATGGAGACATTGTGAAGCAACTATTGGAGTACATATGTCCAGAGTGTAATGAAGATATTCCAAACTGAAACTGAAAAACACCCACACACACACGCTCACCTACCCCACCTGTTCATAAACACACTCCCCCACACCTATTTCCTCTGAATAGAAACAGCATATAACTTAGTTTATCCTCACACTATTTCATTTTAAAACAAATTAAACACCTTTATGTTGCGTTGCAAAAGAATTCTTAAATCTACACCGTTTTCAGTATAATTTGAATTTAGCATCATTGAAGTGTACAAAGACTCAATACATTTTTTTAATGGGACGCAGTGTGAGCATTAAACCTATGTTTGCATAAACGCAAAGTGTCGGACAATTTAGTGCTTGATCTGGAATGCTTAATATCAGTTTGCCCTTGGCTTATATTTGTCTAATTTGCCTGCTTCAGTCCAGAGTTTTATGGCGGCACTTAGAGGTGTATGTTACTTAATTCAAGCAAATTTAACAAACGTGCTGCAACGTCAGATCAAATAATTGAGGTTACACGGTCACGGACGGAACTGGCACGGTTGAGACCGGATGCTGGTGTTGTTCTTGCGTAAACTCGTCTGCTCCAAGATGGACTAGTGGATGAGTGACATGTTTTAACCAGGCAAGCTTGAGTCTCTTAACAAATGTTGATGCCTGTGCGACCCTTTGATGCTTAATTCTGTAGCGCGGTGGCGCCATTTGGAGTCCTCAGTACTGGCTTACTGCTTAGTTTGTAAATATGTCAGCAAAGTTTTGGTCATGTACGGGACTCGTATATGTGTACATAATTCTTTAGTGTGTACTGGATACGTACTGGATTCTTCACTGGGGATAGCCTTAGGGGTGGTCATTGGACTCTGTCAGCCTGGAAGACCAGTTTTGAGTTAGTGTCTACTTTGAGGTGGACACATATAAGAAAATATTCGTTGTGAAATATTCATGAAAGGTGAGATAAATATGCTAGTCTTGATGGCATCAAGAACAGTCTTAAGAAAATTAATAACAGTTTACAAAGTACATTGAAACAAGCACACGCAAGACTAGTATACTACCCCCCAACACTTCTATAGAGAAGTAAATGATGGAAGAGAAGAAGTCGAAAAACAAAGAAATTGTTCAGTTCTGTACTGTAACAAATAATTTGAGATATTGTGTGAATAATTAAATTCCTACATATCATTAAACAGTCGAAAAGCGAAACCGAAATTTTTAAAAATAAATGCATGTCGAAATCAGATGTGCAGTGTTGTAAAGACGTAGAAATCGCAGATTTGTTGCAAATATAGGGTAACATATCTACGCACAAATCATAACAATGAATCGCTTGTGTGTTGATGGGGCCCCACAATAGAAGCAAAGAATAGTAACACTGCGACCTACAAGGCGACTGCGGTAAGGGCCTAGGGAAGCTACCTAGTAAATGAAAATGGTCGCAGAAATCGGATGCACTGGCCTACTGTAGGGCATAACTGGACAACATAAAACGCTCTTAAACTCAGATCACATACAAATCACCAAGAGTTTTTTAACAAGTGGTCGAGATGGAGCTTCTAAGAAGTAAAAGAAGATAACAACGAGTGGTTTATATAGTGGCTGCATTAAATCAGAATCAAAATAAAAATCATATCAACGCCCCTGGTCTTATTTCATGCTTTGAGTGAAGTCCAAAACAGTTGCCTAATTCAGAAATATATAACATCTGAAAAGGTCTATAACTATCAAGAAAAACATTACGTTTTTGTTGATGGAATAACTGGCAGACTAATTAAAGCGATAGGAAGATTATCATGGAAAAGACTTCACGAAAGACCTAAGCAGAACAGACCAGGTCATTATATTTCGCATACATACCGGACACTGCAGACTCAACAAACACTTACATAGTCTAGGATTAAGTCAAACAGCTCTCTGCCGGTGTCAGCAGGTGAAACAGACACAGGGAGCATGTCCCGGAAGACTGTCCTCTCGTAGGTGAACTTAAAAGCAGCATGTGGCCACATCAAGTCGACCTAAAAACTAAGCTTAATGGAAACCGGACAGATCTGAAGCTGATTGTCCAGTTTGTAGTCCTCAGTAAACTAACCGCATGACCAGAGATCGCTGAAGAAGAAATTAATATGAAGATTAAGATCTGAATAAAGGAAGGATATATTGAAGAAATTCAATGACCATATATTGAAGGATGACATAGTATGAGAACGACTAGTGCAGTGAGTAGAGCGTTCGCTTCTAGAGTATTACAAAAAAAGGTAGAGGGTATCTTCTTCTTCGAACGGTCCACATCGATCACTTGTCAACCACTCTGTGTGATTGGTATGTGATTTGAGCCTTCATAGAGCGATTTACAGTGTGCCAGTTATGCGCCCACAAGTAGGCCAGCACATCCGATTTCTACGCTGCTTTTTATTTACTAGGGCCTAAAATGCCACCAGCTTGAGGCAGGCTTGAGGGGGTCCTGAATTCACGCATCTGATGTTACACCATGGAGGAAATGAAATAACCCTTGTACCTCCTGCATGTTTGGTTCTAGAAATATGAACTGAGAAGCACCTCATACCATGCGATCTGCAACGTCTGCGAAGCAATTATATTTTTTTCCAATTGAAGAAATTGTATATGAAAAAATAATTACCAAACACAGGATTCGAAAACAACCCGTTATTTCTTACAGCACACATTGCTTAGCTCTACAGACGAGCGTTTTTAAGAACACATTCAGCTAACTCTCCTAGCGGACGTATTGATGGACAACTGTTGAACCACCTACAATCAGGTATCTCTCAATCAGTATTATAATATCTTGTACATGGCAACGGACTGATGACTAACTTCCGTATACAATCGATAATGTCTCATATGTATACCTTACAGACACACCCATAATGTTAGTGATCCTCTTATGTTGACGACATGTCATGGACAAGCAAATCAAAAGCAATGGCTTTGGAACAGAAAATCGAAACTTGTGACGGTATTCATGGTAATGAGCCAATGAGAAGTCCGCTTATGTCTTTCCTTGGTCATGAATTTAATGACTTTGTTCATAATATGATTACTGTTCACAATAAGTATGACATTTTGGTGAAGTGAGATCGCACCTTTTCATATACCTGACTGTAGACACTTCTATTGGCTGGAAATCTGTTATGTGTTTTGTTATGGTTTTTTTTTGTCTTCATTTACTCGCTATGAATTCAGGTGTAGTCATGGGGTAGGTAATATGACGCCTCTGATTGATTTTTGCATGAAGGCTTGCTTTGATTATCGCTAGTCTTTCTCTTGCGTTCACCCGCCATGAATTCAGGCGTAGTCAGGGCGTCTGATAGGGCGCTTCTGACTGATATTTGCGCGGATACTTGCTTTCCTTTTTTATCAGTATCCACTGCCCTACTGGCGTGCCTTCTCCGGCTTCAGAGGTAATTATTACTAGAGTGTTCCTTCACATTAAGGCGAACCTTAATCTGACTTCAGAGTTACTTGTAACAGGTCACCATGTAAAGAAACAGAGACTTGTGTAGGACAAACCGCGTACCCTGTGTATGCCGAGAATTTTGACGAAGTTTACCTCGAACGGCCGAAATTTCGTGGAACGGGGTCACAAGCGTAGCGTGCTATCAATTTCGCTGCCGACGACACCCTGACACATATACCAGAGCCAACTATAAACTTTTAAATTTATCTAAAGTTGGCTTTGCATATACATATAGGAATATTACCAGGCGTAAATATTTAGTGTTTGTTTGTGTTCATTCTTATCAACCAAGTTAACCATTCTTTGTGATATGTGTTGTTTACGCTGAGACCGTGAGTACGTTGCACCTCCGTTAGACTTCTATATCATGTAGGACAAGCCAACCGTTATTTATGACTAAAGTGTGCCTATATAATCCAACATTACACATATTTGTACAGACGTGTAACTGTAAGATTTTCCAAACAGAACAACCGAATTTACAGTACCACATCTGGAGTTATACTGTCACCTGTGTGGTTCCGGGGCTCACAAGGAAGCAAAGAATAGTACCACTGCAACCTACTTTTTTTTTTTTTTCGTCCGCTTTCAACTCAGACGAAGTTCCATCTCTGAAACTGATTTTTGCGTGAAAATCTGTTTTCCAATTTCTAACAATGGCAGCAGCGTGCACATTGTAAATTACTTTACACTGGCAGCCGTGTGCTCAATGTACTCGTAATTAGTATTCCCTCGCCATACAGGCAGATTTTCTCCGACTTCAGAGGTACTCACGTTATCGTCCTGAGTAAGACCAGGGACTCGAACAAATGCCGGACAGTAGGTTCGAACCCGAGCTATGAGGCGTCTCACAGCTAGCAGGCCGAGCTACTATCAACACTCTAGGCAGTCCCCACTGCAACCTACAATGCATGTCGTAAGAAGCGACTGATGTAGGGATGCTACCCTAGTAAATAAAAAGCAGCGCAGAAATCGGATGTGCTGGAGTACTTGTAGACGCCCAACTGGCACAGCGTACAATCGCTCTTAGGCTCAGATCACATACAAATCACCCAGAGTTGCTAACAAGTGGTCTTCTTCTTCTTTACGGTCGCTTTTTTGATGATTATACCGTTAGACGCGTTCTTATGATGAAATCGACTGTTGTCTGGAGCTCATTTCTAGTGCCATGTAGTTTTGAATGTAGTGTTGTGTTGTAGGGTCAGCATTCCTTTCTTGGGAGGACATACAGGGGCAGTCTTGCAGGACATGTTTTGTGGTTTGTTCAGCAGAGCCACAGGGGCACAGAGGGGTTGGGGACAATCACAGCCTGTGTAGGTGTTTGTTCAGTCTGTTATGACCTATCCTGAGTCGGAAGATGATAGTCTGTCCTTGTCTGACAAGTGATCGATATGGAGTGCTCGAAGTTTAGTTTAGTCGTCGGATCACCATCACTGCACGTCGAACAAATTAGTCCATAAGTGCTCCGATCTCTCCCTCAGTATGTCCATCAGCGTGTGGCGACTAACGACACCGGTTCTTTGTTGGTTTACAATTCTTCTTTGTCTGCCAGCATAGCGTTCTTGTCGAGCTACACCACACTTAACTTTGAGTTCTTGCAGTCTGGTTAGTGTTGTGGATGCACCGCTATTACGTGAATCATGTACACGACCTCTCTCCCTTAAGGAATTTATAATATCAGCCTGGTCCATTGCTCGTCCGCTTTGGACAGCAGCCATACCTGCAAGCCTATCCGCACGTTCATTCCCCTTACACCTGCATGCCCTGGTACAAAAATAAAACTGATCTTTGTCAGCTTAGACCTCCCCAGCGATTCTATCCAATGTCTCCTAGCCCATCCTGTTTCAATCTTCCTGAGCATACTCATTGAGTCACTGAGAAAGCATGCATGGATAAAAGTCTGTGATTCTAGCCAAATCATCGCTTTGGTAACCGCCATGATTTCCATAGTGAGACTGCTTGTAGTCACGGCAAAACCACCACTGTCTTCCTTCACAACATCAACTCCGACCTGAGCAGTGAAAGCCCACGAGCTCCGCACATGTCGAATCACCGAACCATCCGTATAAATGATTACATCATGCTCAGATGCGTTCTCAGAAATTAATGCCTGAACCTCTGCCTCCACAACAAGTGGGTTGTGTTGCCTGCATTCTTTATCAAGTTCGATGCATACAGAAAAGGATGTAGCGAATGCTCTTGGCACTGGTATCCATTCTTCACCGGGATCAATGTCTTCAAGTGTACACACCTGTTCAATACAGTCCTCGGCCTGACCCATCCAAGATTTTCTTCTTTTTAACCTATTTCCTTTTGTCTCTTTATTTCCAAGTGCAGAGGATGTTGTGTGTCAGCATTGACTCGAAGGTATGCTCGTGCACGGCTCATCAGTATTCTATACTCCATAGTAGGATAGTCAAGGAGATAGCGCATCGCCCTGCACGACGTGTCTTTAGTGCAACCAAGTATAATGCGCATCGCCTCGTTCTGTATTCTTTCCAGTCGTTCTATCTGACTATGACTGAGAGTCAGGATCGCCAGCGCATACTCAAGCACAGAAAGGACCAGACCCTGGTATAAAATACAAAGATGGCGCTGTTCACAATCCGCCGCAGCCATTACCCTCATCAGTGCTCGAAGTTCGAAGTAGAAGTTATACTTAGCATGATATCAGATCTGTTTGGTCATAGGGAACCCGTCAGAGATGACTCGTGTCATTTGCGGTTCTGATAATGATGATCACGGAGCTGCTTCGTGTCAGCTGCAGACAGGTAGAAGAGAAGCAGAACCTCTACTTTGCTACGTCTGGACCTGGACACAACTTTGGACTTCGGCCTGGCAACCAACGTGTGTGCACGTGTCTGTAAGAGCGCAAGTATATGTTTTGTTGCAAGCGTATGTAAGGTTTTTGTGCACCCCATTGTTAAGCTGCGCTAGCACGATTGTGTGTCTGTGTGTGTGTTCAGTTTCGCTAGCATATACATTTATGGACGTTTTAAAAGAATGACACAGCCTATGGAAAAACACTGATATAATGACAAAACTTAGATCTCTTAAACGACCATGTATTGTCGGGGACAGCAATTGGAGCAACGAATAGTACGACTGTGACCTACAAGGCATGTCTTAAGAGGCGACTGATGTAGGGCCTAGGGAAGCTACCCTAGTAAATAAAACCGTCCCAGAAATCGGATGTGCTGAGACCTACTTGTAGGTGCATAACTGGCATAATTTACAATCGCTCTGGCTCCGATCACATACAAATCACAAAGAGTGGTTTAACAAGTTGTCGATATGGAGAGTTCAAAGAAGAAGAAGATATGTGCACCTGTGTGTGTGTGTTTATATGTGCGCTTGTATGATCTCATGTGTTATTTCTGTGTGTGTGTGTGTGCACGTGTTTATATGTGCGCTTGTATGATCTCATGTGTTATTTCTGTGTGTGTGTGTGCGTGTTTATATGTGCGCCTGTATGATCTCATGTGTTATTTCTGTGTGTGTGTGTGCACGTGTTTATATGTGCGCCTGTATGATCTCATGTGTTATTTCTGTGTGTGTGTGTGTGCACACGTGTTTATATGTGCGCCTGTATGATCTCATGTGTTATTTCTGTGTGTGTGCGTGCACGTGTTTATATGTGCGCCTGTATGATCTCATGTGTTATTTCTGTGTGTGTGTGCACGTGTTTATATGTGCGCTTGTATGATCTCATGTGTTATTTCTGTGTGTGTGTGTGTGCGTGTTTATATGTGCGCCTGTATGATCTCATTTCATGAAGGTAAACTAACAGATACTTTCGGAATAGAAACAGGAGGGCGTCAGGGATGTCTTCTATCACCTTTGTTGTTCTTACTGACAATAGACTGGATTATGAAGACCACAGTAACTAACACCAGAAATGGAATCCAATGGACTCTGACAGAGCAACTAGATGATCTGGACTTCGCTGATGATATAGCCCTTCTGTCACATACACGAAATCAGATGCAGGATAAGCTAACACATTGAATCAAAGGTCCCAGCAACTAGGGCTGAACATTCATAAGGGAAAGACAAAGATATTGAGAATTAACCAAGCAAACGACAACTCGATCTCCTTGGGGGAAATCCCACTTCAAGAGGTAGAATCATACACATATTTAGGCAGCAACGTAGACAAAGAGGGTGGAACAGATAGAGATGTTAAAATAAGAATACAGAAGGCAAGAGGAGCTTTCATTGCATTGGGAAACATTTGGAAGTCCAAAGAAATCAAATCTAGAACAAAAATTCGGATATTTAACTCTCTAAAGCAGTTCTACTGTATGGGTCAGAAACATGGAGAACAACTAAAACAATAGCGCATAAATTGCAAACATTCATCAACTGGTGTCTGCGCAGAATAGAGGAATAAGATGGTATGATAGGGTCACAAATGAGGAACTTATAGAGAGAACAAGACAGATTCCAGTGAACGAACAGGTTAAAAAAGACGCTGGCGCTGGATAGGACACACTTTGCGAAAACCGGAGGAAAATATAACAAGAAGGGTCCTTGCCTGGAACCCGCAGGGACAGCGAAAGAAGGAGAGGCCGAGAAATACATGGAGACGAGATTTGGAGGAGGAGATCAACAATATAAAGAAGAGCTGGAGGGAGCTGCAGGAGATAGCTAGAGATAGGAAGACTTGGCATGAGTTGGTTGAGGGCCTATGCCCCAACCCGGGGTAAAAGGCAAAGAGAGAGAGAGAGAGAGAGATGATCTCATGTGTTATTTCTGTGTGCGTGTGTATGTGTTTATATGTGCGCTTGTATGATCTCATGTGTTATTTCTGTGTGTGTGTGTGCACGTGTTTATATGTGCGCTTGTATGATCTCATGTGTTATTTCTGTGTGTGTGTGTATGTGTTTATATGTGCGCTTGTATGATCTCATGTGTTATTTCTGTGTGTGTGCGTGCGTGTGTACGTGTTTATATGTGCGCCAGTATGATCTCATGTGTTATTTCTGTGTGTGTGTGTGTATGTGCGCTTGTATGATCTCATGTGTTATTTCTGTGTGTGTGTGCACGTGTTTATATGTGCGCTTGTATGATCTCATGTGTTATTTCTGTGTGTGTGTGTATGTGTTTATATGTGCGCTTGTATGATCTCATGTGTTATTTCTGTGTGTGTTCGTGCGTGTTTATATGTGCGCCTGTATATACATACGTGTTACATCTGTATGTGTGTTTTATATGTGCGCATGTATGCACTCAGTCATAGTCTGTTTGAAAAATAAACTTGAAAAACTACAATATCGGATTGACAAACGCTGTCAAAATGGCGACTGAGAGAGAACTGAATTTGTTTGCACTTTGTCGAGTAGTCAGTCTGGTTCCGTGTCACGGACGAGAATTTGTCACTGGCGCGAGAATCAGTCCAACTAGCTGACACATGGAAGACACCAGGCAAACACGCGTCAGTGGTGTAACCAGGGTTTAAGGAACAAATACAGACGATAAAGACGGTAGACATTTCAGTTGATCAAAGAATGTTTATGTTCAATTTCTTATAAGTCTGTCTAAATATATATATATATTTATTTAAGGATGCGTGAACTTTCTATACATCACGTCATCAGTGCGGGCTCAGTGTTGCCATGGGATATTCTGAATTTTTCTGTAAAATCACATCAATATGGTTGTAAAATCACATCAATATGGTTGTAAAATCACATCAATGTGGTTGTAAAATCACATCAATGTGGTTGTAAAATCACATCAATATGGTTGTAAAATCACTTCAATATGGTTGTAAAATCACATCAATATGGTTGTAAAATCACATCAATGTGGTTGTAAAATCACATCAATATGGTTGTAAAATCACATCAATATGGTTGTAAAATCACATCAATGTGGTTGTAAAATCACATCAATATGGTTGTAAAATCACATCAATATGGTTGTAAAATCACATCAATGTGGTTGTAAAATCACATCAAAATGGCTGTAAAATCACATCAATCAATATGGTTGTAAAATCACATCAATGTGGCTGTAAAATCACATCAATGTGGTTGTAAAATCACATCAATCAATATGGTTGTAAAATCACATCAAAATGGTTGTAAAATCACATCAATGTGGTTGTAAAATCACATCAATATGGTTGTAAAATCACATCAATCAATATGGTTGTAAAATCACATCAAAATGGTTGTAAAATCACATCAATGTGGTTGTAAAATCACATCAATATGGTTGTAAAATCACATCAATGTTGCTGTAAAATCACATCAATGTTGCTGTAAAATCACATCAATGTTGCTGTAAAATCACATCAATATGGTTGTAAAATCACATCAATGTGGTTGTAAAATCACATCAATGTGGTTGTAAAATCACATCAATGTGGCTGTAAAATCACATCAATATGGTTGTAAAATCACATCAATGTGGTTGTAAAATCACATCAATCAATATGGTTGTAAAATCACATCAAAATGGTTGTAAAATCACATCAATGTGGTTGTAAAATCACATCAATGTTGCTGTAAAATCACATCAATATGGTTGTAAAATCACATCAATGTGGTTGTAAAATCACATCAATGTGGTTGTAAAATCACATCAATATGGTTGTAAAATCACATCAATGTGGTTGTAAAATCACATCAATATGGTTGTAAAATCACATCAATATGGTTGTAAAATCACATCAATGTGGTTGTAAAATCACATCAATGTGGTTGTAAAATCACATCAATATGGTTGTAAAATCACATCAATGTGGTTGTAAAATCACATCAATGTGGTTGTAAAATCACATCAATGTGGTTGTAAAATCACATCAATGTGGTTGTAAAATCACATCAATATGGTTGTAAAATCACATCAATGTTGCTGTAAAATCACATCAATGTGGCTGTAAAATCACATCAATATGGTTGTAAAATCACATCAATATGGTTGTAAAATCACATCAATGTTGCTGTAAAATCACATCAATGTTGCTGTAAAATCACATCAATATGGTTGTAAAATCACATCAATGTGGTTGTAAAATCACATCAATCAATATGGTTGTAAAATCACATCAAAATGGTTGTAAAATCACATCAATGTGGTTGTAAAATCACATCAATATGGTTGTAAAATCACATCAATGTTGCTGTAAAATCACATCAATGTTGCTGTAAAATCACATCAATGTTGCTGTAAAATCACATCAATATGGTTGTAAAATCACATCAATGTGGTTGTAAAATCACATCAATCAATATGGTTGTAAAATCACATCAAAATGGTTGTAAAATCACATCAATGTGGTTGTAAAATCACATCAATGTTGCTGTAAAATCACATCAATGTGGTTGTAAAATCACATCAATATGGTTGTAAAATCACATCAATGTGGTTGTAAAATCACATCAATCAATATGGTTGTAAAATCACATCAAAATGGTTGTAAAATCACATCAATGTGGTTGTAAAATCACATCAATGTTGCTGTAAAATCACATCAATGTGGTTGTAAAATCACATCAATATGGTTGTAAAATCACATCAATGTGGTTGTAAAATCACATCAATGTGGTTGTAAAATCACATCAATATGGCTGTAAAATCACATCAATATGGTTGTAAAATCACATCAATATGGTTGTAAAATCACATCAATATGGTTGTAAAATCACATCAATGTTGCTGTAAAATCACATCAATATGGTTGTAAAATCACATCAATGTGGTTGTAAAATCACATCAATGTGGTTGTAAAATCACATCAATCAATATGGTTGTAAAATCACATCAAAATGGTTGTAAAATCACATCAATGTGGTTGTAAAATCACATCAATGTTGCTGTAAAATCACATCAATGTGGTTGTAAAATCACATCAATATGGTTGTAAAATCACATCAATGTGGTTGTAAAATCACATCAATGTGGTTGTAAAATCACATCAATATGGCTGTAAAATCACATCAATATGGTTGTAAAATCACATCAATATGGTTGTAAAATCACATCAATATGGTTGTAAAATCACATCAATGTGGTTGTAAAATCACATCAATATGGTTGTAAAATCACATCAATGTGGTTGTAAAATCACATCAATATGGTTGTAAAATCACATCAATGTTGCTGTAAAATCACATCAATGTGGTTGTAAAATCACATCAATATGGTTGTAAAATCACATCAATGTGGTTGTAAAATCACATCAATATGGTTGTAAAATCACATCAATATGGTTGTAAAATCACATCAATATGGTTGTAAAATCACATCAATATGGTTGTAAAATCACATCAATATGGTTGTAAAATCACATCAATGTGGTTGTAAAATCACATCAATATGGTTGTAAAATCACATCAATATGGTTGTAAAATCACATCAATGTGGTTGTAAAATCACATCAATATGGTTGTAAAATCACATCAATATGGTTGTAAAATCACATCAATGTGGTTGTAAAATCACATCAATATGGTTGTAAAATCACATCAAAATGGCTGTAAAATCACATCAATCAATATGGTTGTAAAATCACATCAATGTGGTTGTAAAATCACATCAATGTGGTTGTAAAATCACATCAATCAATATGGTTGTAAAATCACATCAAAATGGTTGTAAAATCACATCAATGTGGTTGTAAAATCACATCAATATGGTTGTAAAATCACATCAATGTTGCTGTAAAATCACATCAATATGGTTGTAAAATCACATCAATGTGGTTGTAAAATCACATCAATGTGGTTGTAAAATCACATCAATGTGGCTGTAAAATCACATCAATATGGTTGTAAAATCACATCAATGTTGCTGTAAAATCACATCAATGTGGTTGTAAAATCACATCAATATGGTTGTAAAATCACATCAATGTGGTTGTAAAATCACATCAATGTGGTTGTAAAATCACATCAATGTGGCTGTAAAATCACATCAATATGGTTGTAAAATCACATCAATGTTGCTGTAAAATCACATCAATGTGGTTGTAAAATCACATCAATATGGTTGTAAAATCACATCAATATGGTTGTAAAATCACATCAATGTGGTTGTAAAATCACATCAAAATGGCTGTAAAATCACATCAATCAATGTGGCTGTAAAATCACATCAATATGGTTGTAAAATCACATCAATGTGGTTGTAAAATCACATCAATCAATATGGTTGTAAAATCACATCAAAATGGTTGTAAAATCACATCAATGTGGTTGTAAAATCACATCAATATGGTTGTAAAATCACATCAATGTTGCTGTAAAATCACATCAATGTTGCTGTAAAATCACATCAATGTTGCTGTAAAATCACATCAATATGGTTGTAAAATCACATCAATGTGGTTGTAAAATCACATCAATGTGGCTGTAAAATCACATCAATATGGTTGTAAAATCACATCAATGTGGTTGTAAAATCACATCAATCAATATGGTTGTAAAATCACATCAATATGGTTGTAAAATCACATCAATGTGGTTGTAAAATCACATCAATGTGGTTGTAAAATCACATCAATATGGTTGTAAAATCACATCAATGTTGCTGTAAAATCATATCAATATGGTTGTAAAATCACATCAATGTTGCTGTAAAATCACATCAATGTTGCTGTAAAATCACATCAATATGGTTGTAAAATCACATCAATGTGGCTGTAAAATCATATCAATGTGGTTGTAAAATCACATCAATATGGTTGTAAAATCACATCAATGTGGTTGTAAAATCACATCAATATGGTTGTAAAATCACATCAATATGGTTGTAAAATCACATCAATATGGTTGTAAAATCACATCAATGTTGCTGTAAAATCACATCAATATGGTTGTAAAATCACATCAAAATGGTTGTAAAATCACATCAATATGGTTGTAAAATCACATCAATGTGGCTTCTAACTATCTTCTTATTTTCTTGAGGTCGCCCTCTATAAATTCAAGCGTAGTCCGTGCGCCTGGTATGGCGCTTGTGACTGATTTTTGCTTGAAGACCTGCTTTCACTTCTGTCATTGTTCCCACGCAAGTCTTCTCCGACTTAAGAAGTACTCTAACGATCTTATTGCTTGGTTGTTTCTTTGATTTTACAAACTTCCAAAACTCCGTCCACCACCACCACAAGGTAGCAGCAAATTGATAGCTGTCAGGTGTCTCGTCTGCAACAATTTGAGTGTGTGATGTCTTTGAACAGTCTTGAATATCTTGGTTCACTGCTAACAACAGATGGAAATGTGAACAGTTTTGAATATCTTGGTTCACTGCTAACAACTGATGGAAATGTGAACAGTTTTGAATATCTTGGTTCACTGTTAACAACAGATGGAAATGTGAACAGTTTTGAATATCTTGGTTCACTGCTAACAACTGATGGAAATGTGAACAGTTTTGAATATCTTGGTTCATTGCTAACAACTGATGGAAATGGGAACAGTTTTGAATATCTTGGTTCATTGCTAACAACTGATGGAAATGGGAACAGTTTTGAATATCTTGGTTCACTGCTAACAACTGATGGAAATGGGATGAACGAAAATTAAAAGAAGAACAAACATGGCTTTACAAAAATTAAACAACTAAAAACAGTATGGAACAGAACTGATAAAAAAACAAAGATCAGAATACTAAGAGCATACATATTCCCAGTGGCAACGTATGGGTGTGAAGCATGGACATTTAAAATAATAGTAGTAAAAACATATATGTGCTTTCGAATATAAGTGTTATAGAAGAGTCCTACGTATATCTTGGGCAGAGAATGGAACAAATAGATCTATCCAGGAAGAACTCAAAATCGAAGAAAACGGGTTAGATGTTACAAATAAGAAAGAGAAAATTGAGATATTTTGGACATATAAAAGGACATGAGGGATGGAGAAGACCATCATGGACGGAGGCATACCGGCAAAGAGAAGAAGAGGAAGACCAAGGAGAAGATGGATTCAGGATGTAACTGATGGTTTTAACATGACTGCATAAGCGAGACATCTGGCCTATGGGATAGAGAAATTCTGGAGGACTATTGTGGTGGCAAAGTTCTGCTCAGGACAAACTATTTGATGATATCTTTCAATGTTATCTAACTGTCGTTACTGCACGTAATACAGTTTTTTTAGGTCAATGTAGGGCAGGGGCAGGAACTGGGACAGTTAACAGCACTGTTGTTACATAAAGAGATACCACTAAAAACTAAAGCAAATCTCATAAGAACGATATTCTGGCCAACACTATGTTACAGTGCAAACATGACCAATAACAGCAGCTAATGAGCGGAAAATCATAACGACAGAGATGAGGTGTCTTAGAAGAGCTGCAGGTGTGACAATACGAGACAAAATTAAAAATGAAGAAATCAGAAGAAACCAGTGAAAACAGTCATGCAATTCATAAAACAACAACCAATTAAATGGTTGTTACATGACAAGAATGCCCTGGTATCGCCTACCACAGAGAGCCACACATAAAAGCATAACGAGTATAGAGCAAGAGGAAGACCACGCAAAAGATGGAGCGACGGAAGCAAGAGCAGCCTTAAGTAAATGAATAACAGCTTACAAAGTACATTAGAACAAGCACACATAAGATCACTACATCCACCCACCCCAACACTTCTATAAAGAAGTAAATGGTGGAAGAGACGCAGGACGGCGGGGGATAGGTGGGAGGACATGAACCTGTGGAATTTAATGTCTAGTGCAGTCGTCGCCAAAATGTTCAGGCTATGATTTTTCTTTATGCCCTCAACAAATAAATACACCTTGGCTGTACAGGAATGAACCCGGCTCTCACGAATGGGATGTCTCGACTAATCCATTCGCTCAGGCGCTCGCTCCGCACAATGTTATTTACTTGGCCATAACAACATCTGACAGTCTGGAGAGGTACATCCAAATTTTCTTTCATTCCTGAGTGACGACCCACTAAGACATCTCTTGTTGTCACCGACAGAAATCTGAGATCTTGAATAAACAAAGGGGCACCCGAACGAGTAGTCAGTCTCAGAAGTCTTCTCATATCTCAGATCCCACCCACATTTTGGATGTTGATGGCCACGAAAACATATAGGTGGCTCCACGATCATACCAGTGGCCTCAAATTGACTTTTATCTTTTGAAGTCCGTCAGGATTGTGTGATTGGACCTGTCACGGACATACCCTTGAAGACCTCTGTCTGACAGGAATATGTGAAAGGAAGACGAACGTGATCAATCAGGAAATAGGTAGAGAAAAGAAGCTCAAGTCTGAGCGAAGTTTGTTTACACGCTTGAACGCACCAAAACTAACTTTGTAAAGGAAATCAAGACAACCACTACAAGAAGAGAGGAAGAAACAAGATGAAATATGATGTGTTTGAAGAACTTAGAGATGTGGGGGTTAGATAGCTTAGTTGATCAACTTTTGAAATGAAGGGAGATGGGTGTAGTTTTATAAACATTGAACTTTTTATTGCTAACAGGCTGTAAAAAAAACAGCTCCCGGATGTTCCAACTAAGACAACAATGAATACAGGATCTAAAGACATAGGATTGACGTCATTGCACTGGGTTTTACCCCATATATCTCGGTCCCTATCCGCAGAAATAGCACGCCACCTTCCGAGAGTATTAAACAAATAACGAACTCCTGCTTCGGCAATAATAGTAAAATTATCTGAAAAAAATTCACCCATGAACAGAACGGCGTTGTCTGGATTCGAACCAACGACTGTTGGAAGTAAGGCACTGGCTTAATCACTTAGCCAAAGAGAATACCCTGATTACAAATAAATAGCATATCAAACTATTATGTGCAAAGTAGTATTAAACCTATCTAGCTTCTTCTTCTTCTTCCAACGCTCTATATCGACTACTTGTTAACCACTCTGTGAGATTTGTATGTGATCTGAGCCTAAGAACGATTGTACGTAGTGCAAGTTATGCACCTACAAGTAGACCAGCACATCCGATTTCTGCGATGCTTTTTTATTTACTAGGGTAGCTTCCTAGGTCCTACATCAGTCGCCTCTTACGACATGCCTTGTAGGTCGCAGTGGTACTATTGTTTGCTTCCCTTGCGGGCCCCTGTACCACACGGGCGGAGCTAAGGATTTGAAACTCTTTCACACATTTAAAGTTGGAGAAATCTCGCATGAGTGGCGAGGATACTGATAGTAAAGAAATCAAGCTATCACGCAAAAATTAGTCAGAAACGACATATTAGGCATCTTGACTACACCTGACTTCATAGCGGCGGAGAAGAAAAGAAAAAGAAAAACTCTTTCATGTCAATCATTTTTCACATACCCAGGGAAACTTCAGCTTTTCATCTGTCAGATACTTTCCTCTGTATTTATTTTATATTTTTGTCAGAGTAACTTGACATGTTCGTTGTAGCCAGCGAAAAGCAAAGATGAGTGCATTTATTAATGCATGTTCTCTTAACACTGGAGGTTTTTACAAATACTCAGGAATAATATATATGCACTGGTTCCTAGCTCATCTAACACCTGTGTGTTGTCGAGGCGTGCAAGGGGAGCAAAGAATAGTAACAGTTGGACCTACAAGGTATATCGTAAGAGGTAACTGAGGTTATTGGTCTAGGGAAGCAACCCACTAAGAAGCGTCGCGGAAATCGGACGTGTTGGTCTACATGTAGGCGCATAACTGACACAACGTACAATCGCTCTTAGGCTCGGAACACATACAAATCAAAAGAGCTGTTTAACAACTGGTTTATATTTGTCGTTTGAAGAAGAAGAAGAAGAAGTAGAAGCAGAGACACTGTAAGTGTGTCTTTAAAGCGTTTTTTCCTGCCCACCAACTGGTCTTTGCTCCCATTATAGTTGTTTTGCGATACGTTTATATTTAAACAAATATTTTTTTAATGTAGTTACTGTATGTAGTACCGTTGTTTAGGGCGGTGTAGGACATATGGGACGTGAGCCTGGGGAATTTAATGTTCACATGGCTAGTGCAGTCGCCACGAAGCTGTTCATGTTAGGATTTTTTTCATTCATGCCCACAACAGAAAAAAAAATTATTGGCCTTACCGTGAATTGAACACAGATCTCTCACATTGGAACAGGGCTCTAACCCATTCGTCCAGACTCCCCTCCTCGTTTATAGCCACCAGTATAACACATACAGTGTCTCATATTTTTCCTTTCATTATTCTAGTCTTGTTTATTATTTCTGTTTACTTGTAAAACTCGTTTGAACCCATTAGAGAGATATTTTTATTACTCAGACAAACAGGAACCAGAAGAAGATGTTACATTGAAGACTGTTGAAACTGTATGTTTCTTGGTTAAACACTGGCAAGACGTATTTATGTTCACAAACGCTGGGTTATAAATTTGGCAGATGTGCCATGAACATGGTGGCGTTGATGTATTAGCAAGGATGTTTGTAGCAGACTTATACCAGAATACTAACATTCATTTTACTATTTTCTAGTCATTTTTTGTTGCAAGGTCTATGTTTCATTCTGATATGTTTTATGACTTTTACTGTCATGGGCGTCCCCATACATTTTTTTGAAAGGGGGATGGGAATTAATTTTAAAAAATGTAATTTGTAGTTTGCTATGTAGGATTTTGTTAGTATCCTTTCAACGTATGTCGTTAAAGATAACTAGAAAATAGGTTGGGTGTAGGAACCAGGAACTAGGAACCCCACACTGTAAAATAAAGAACAAATAGTAGCAGAAATATTGCAAAAATTCCAAATCATTAATGAAGAACCTACATTCTATTTTTCTTCTTCTTCAAACGCTCCATATCGACCACTTGTTAACCACTTTGTGGGATTTGTATGTGATCTGAGTCTAAGAGCGATTGCATCAGCAGCGCATCCGATTTCTACGAAGATTTTTATTTACTAGGATCGCTTCCCTAGGCCCCTACCTCAGTTGGCTCTAACGACATGCTTTACAGGTCGCAGTATTATTAATCTTTACTTCCCTGGCGAGCCCCGAGATCACATGGGTGTGTAGACACTTAACTAGCTAGATGAATTAACGTTCTAAGACGCAAGTCATAATATCAACCTTCCATGGCGAGCCCTGAGATCACATGGGTGTGTAGACACTTAACTAGCTAGATGAATTAACGTTCTAAGACGCAAGTCATAATATCAACCTTCCATGGCGAGCCCTGAGATCACATGAGTGTGTAGACACTTAACTTGCTAGATAAATTAACGTTCTAAGACGCAAGTCATAATACCAACCTTCCCTGGCGAGCCCTGAGATCACATGAGTGTGTAGACACTTAACTTGCTAGATAAATTAACGTTCTAAGACGCAAGTCATAATACCAACCTTCCCTGGCGAGCCCTGAGATCACATGGGTGTGTAGACACTTAACTAGCTAGATAAATTAACGTTCTAAGACGCAAGTCATAATATCAACCTTCCATGGCGAGCCCTGAGATCACATGGGTGTGTAGAAACTTAACTAGCTAGATGAATTAACGTTCTAAGACGCAAGTCATAATATCAACTCGCCCATGTGATGTCGGAGCCAGCAAGGAAGCAAGGATAATACCACGCAACCTGCAATGCATGTCGAAAGAGGCGACTGATATAGGCCTAGGATGCTACCTAGTCAATAAAGCAGCCAGAAATCAGAGGGCCTACTTGTAGATGCATAATTAGCACAACGTACAATCGCTCTTAGACTCAGATCACACATAAATCACACTGAGTGGTTGACAAGTGGTCGATATGGAGCGTTTGAAGAAGAAGAAAAAAGAAGATAATACCAACTACGAAGAGTTGTCTAATAAGTGCTTGATGCCAAGCAAACGAAGAAATAGAAGTGAAAAGAACGGCACAAAATCAAACTGAGTGAAATTTTATTTATATTTGCCTTTTGCGCCCTAGAGAGCGACGAGACTGATGTTAGTGATATAAAGGGTTAAGTCTCGTTCTTAGACCTTCTCCGTCTGTATATGTCTAGCTTATCTGTACTACAAGCTAGAACCCACGAAATCCGTCATGTAAAATGTAGTATTTTATTCCTTGACGTATTTGTTTCAAAATTTCGTGTTATCTTGTATCTCAATAGACGTATTTGTTGCACACACCGTTTTCACAGAATAACGTCTTTATTGTAGAGTTCTAACGTCTATGTTTGAAGCTTTGTTTGATACCTCTGTTATTATTTTAGTGCAGACGTTAAATTCTCTCAGTTTGTTTTCCCGAAAATACGATTACTGACACAAATGTTGAAGAAAGTGACACTCTGTTTGGCAGTTCTAGGTAAAACTAACTACACTAAACCACATTGTACCGAGTTTCCTACAGAAACAACAGTTTTGTTTAATCAGGAGTATATCATTTCAGCTCTGGTATCATTTATTTGAGACTTTACGAATCTCATACTCATCGCTCACGTCAAAAAATACAAGTAAAGATTACTATGCCAGTGTTTTATTGTTTCTTAAATTGCGTATCAGTATTCACATTTTCTGACGTTCTCAATAGGAAGCAACATCAGCGATGAACATGCTGTTGTTGGTGATAAATTCGTCGAGCTGTCATCACCTTTATCCATTTCTTCCCCAACATCTCAACATATAATCGCAACTTGTGTGGAAAACAGTTGCAGGAAGAGAAATACGAAGAGAAGCTGAGAGGGGTGAGAACTTACCACATGATCGTTAGAAAGTGACGTTGCGAGAAGACTGGCAATTCTAACGAATCCTAAACTTAACCGAAATACACTAAGTTTACCTCAAGACCTGACAGAATAGATCGCTCACGCATAAATGAAAAAGAGGATTTGTCGTCTGTGGAGCAATTTTCTCTGTCTCGTTTGGAGAAAACAGATGGGGAAGATAACCAGACGTGTCTGCTTCACAACATGTCAGCTAGGGTATGAAAAACAGAAAACAGAACAGCAATAGATAGGAAGAATATGTTTCTGTCTACAAGATCATAAGATATGTTTACAACCGCCAATAACAACACAATAAAACAGCACACATTTATTCGAGCTGTGTAGAGTTACAACAGCTTTACAAGCAGCTTTACAAATAGCTTTACGAATAGCCCCAAAATGAAGGAACGGGACATTCGGTGCGATCTTTTTCCCCCCATACCGGGTTGATTAAACACTGGCAGGAACCCTTAAAACAACGTGACCAGCTTTTAAAATAAATGTGAGCCAGTGGCAGCTTCGTTTATTTTTCCTTAAGACATATATTTGTTTTGTAAGACAACGTATAAATAATAAATGATATAAAAAAAATACAGGTTGTTATAACGCCAGGGTTGTTTTATACAATCTGCCTGGGAAATCAGAGACAAGTAGATACATATTATATACTAATTAAAGGCAATAGTATCTGACATCCGTGACGGACAGCGAAGAATACGTTAATTTCGCAGTAAGTATTCAAGACATTGTAATCTTTAGCACAGCACATGTGCTTTCTTTCATCGTACCTTGTTACTTACTCTTGAGCGTGTAGAGTTCACATCTGTACATCGTCTAGGTTGAACTATATAAATTTATCTTCTATCATCATCAAGTGCCGTTCCGACTGTCGAATACTATCTTCTTCTTTCAGACATCGATTTGTATACTTCTCCTTCTTCTTTGCGTTCGTTCTTTACGACCAATTTTAATAACTCTTTGTGATATGTTTAATCTTTGCCAAGAACGTGTATACGTTGCACATTGGTTTGGTATACCCCTAAATGTGTAGACTTCTACATGTTTAGGACATGTGCATCCGATTTCAGCCAAACCTCCTTAGTCGCCTCTTACG
Source organism: Arion vulgaris (assembly GCA_020796225.1). Taxonomy (NCBI): domain Eukaryota; kingdom Metazoa; phylum Mollusca; class Gastropoda; order Stylommatophora; family Arionidae; genus Arion; species Arion vulgaris. The sequence continues at coordinate 71,359,980 of CM036757.1, forward strand.
ACATGCGTAGCAGGTAACAGTAGTTCTATTCTTGACACCCCAAATTTGGGCTCCGGTAACCACTCGGGCGTGTATACTTCTAAAGTAGTGTATTCAACTGGAGTCAATGTACATCTCTATATAGCTTGTTTTGGACTGTCAGGTGTTTTCTCTGTGTTCAGTGTATGTTGGACATTCTTGTAGTATGTGTGTCTCTGTCAGCTTGCTGGTGCCACATGTGCATATGTCAGAATGGCATATTTTTAAATCGTATACCATCATGTTTACCAACCATTCCATATCCACTTTTCTCTAGACTGTGACGCCCCTGACGATTAGTGCAGCAACAAATGTACAACATTCTTCTCTATTCTTGACCATTCTCTGTATTGTGCTCCAGCTGTGATGTATTGTGCTCCAGCTGTGATGTATTGTGCTCCAGCTGTGATGTATTGTGCTCCAGCTGTGATGTATTGTGCTCCAGCTGTGATGTATTTATTTCAGTTCTTCTTCTGTGCGTTCGTTCTTTACAACCAATTTTAATCACTCTTTGTGACATGTTTGATCTTTACCAAGAACGTGTATACATTGCACATTGGTTTGATAGGCACCTAAGAGCGTAGACTTCTACACGTTTAGGACACGTGCATCCGATTTCAGCCAATTTCAATTCTTTGTCTACTGTTCTCCTCCAGATCGTTTTGCGTCTTCCATGCTTTCCTTACCCCCGGTGTGCATATCAGTGCAGTTTTCGCGACATAGTTAGTCTCCATCTGTATTCCATTTCCGATCCATATCTTGTGAAGGATGATCTTCATATTCTCTTGTTGACACTGTGCAAGTATTATCATTCTATACTGCTCGTTCTCTTGTTGACACTGTGCAAGTATTATCATTCTAGACTGCTCGTTCTCTTGTTGACACTGTGCAAGTATGTATCATTCATACTGCTCGTTCTCTTGTTGACACTGTGCAAGTATTATCATTCCATACTGCTCGTTCTCTTGTTGACACTGTGCAAGTAGTATCATTCTATACTGTCGTTCTCTTGTTGACACGTGCAAGATTCATTTCATACTGCTCGTTCTCTTGTTGTACAGTGCAGTAGTATCATTCCATCTGCTCTTCTCTTGTTGACACTGCAAGTAGTATCATTCTATACTGTGTTCTCATTATAAGGAACCCATTGTCATACTCGTGGTGTTTGTAATACGGTGTTAGACCCGCATTTGCATTGACGTTGGTCACGATGGGCCTTCTTCGATGTTCCGTATCGATCTCTTGTTACTACTTCTGTGTGATTTGTATGTGATCTTGAGCTTAAGAGCGATTGTACGTTGCGTCAGTTATGCGCCTACAACCGATACGACCAGCATCTGATTTCGGATGCTTTATTACTAGGTAACTTCTAGTTCTTAGTAAACCAGGATGCCATTATAAGAAAAACGTCATTAGTAAACCAGGTAATAGCCATTATAGTAAAACGTCCTTAGTAAACCAGGGTAATAGCCATATAGTAAAACGTCCTGCCCGATAGCCATTATAGAGTAAAAACGTCACTTAGTAAACCAGGAAATAAGCCACTTACCTAGCAAGTAAAACGTCACTTAGTCGACATGCTGCTCCTGGTTCACATGGAGCAAGGCCCTACCTCAGTCGCCTCTTACGACATGCTGTGTAGGTCGCAGTGTTACTATTCTTTGCTCCCCCAGCGAGCTGCGGCAACACACAGGCGGTTAAAGCTGTGATTCAGCTTTATTTCGACTTCTGCTACCAATCATATGAGTCAATGACTCTGATATCCCTTTATGCCCGTGAATAGATCTATCCCTTTATGCCCGTGAATAGATCTATCCCTTTATGCTCGTGAATAGATCTATCCCTTTATGCCCGTGAATAGATCATGTTTTTGCTGCTGTTTCCGTACCACGTAGATTTTGTGTGTGTGTACAGGCTGTGATTGTTAGTCCCAAGCCAAACCTCGTTTACGGAAATGAGGAAAGTTGACAAGCTTGCATCTACATCATCGTTTGTTCGGGAGTTGACGATAGATAAGGGGGATGTTCTTCGGTCTTTGCGCGACTGCCTGTTGAATGAAGACACCAAAATAGATGTTGAATCGATCCAGCGATTTAAGCAGTTTGGATTTACCCGTTCTACAAGTAGAATTGGATACCTGATGTGCAGAATGAGGAGTGTATTTAACCAGTGAGCCACGGGGACCATCAATATGCACCATCATCATCATCAAATAGCTTGTCCTGAGCAGAACTTTGCCACCCCAACAGTCCTTCGGAATTTCTCTCTCTCATAGTTCAGACGTCCTGCCTCTGCAGCTGTCATGTTCAAACCATCAGTTACTTCCTGAATCCATCTTCTCCGTGGTCTTCCTCTTCTTCTCTTTGCAGTCATACCTCCTTCCATGATGGTCTTCTCCAGCCTCTCGTCTCTTTTTATATATTCAAAATATCTCAATTTTCTCTTTCTTATTTGTAGCATTAGTCAGTTTTCTTTGATTTTGAATTCTTTCTGGTCCGATATATTTGTTCTTCAGTATGCATACTTTTCGATATCTGTTGGAGGAGACTGAGCACCTATGGGTCTGCGCGGAGTGCAATAACGTAAGTTTAGTAATCAATGATCAAGATATATTCCTACCGCTTCCATCTCATCTGTTTTATTGTGTCATTGATATATTACTATATAGTTGTGTGTCGCCCGAATGGTTACCGTGGCCCGAATTTGGGGTGTAAAGAATTTAACCACTGTTACCTGCCACGCATGTCGTAAGAGGCGACTAAGGAGGTTTAGCTGAAATCGGATGCACATGTCCTAGGCATGTCCTAGAAGTCTATGTGTTTAGAAGCCTACCAAACCAACGTACAACGTATACACGTTCTTGGCAAAGATCAAACATATCACAAATAGTGATTAAAATTGATCGTAAAGAACGAACACAAAGAAGAAGAAGGAGACCGCCACCACACGCGCAGTTGTCAGGTAAAACAGGAATGGAGACTAGTTGTGTGTAATATTCTCCAATAGAACTCATAGTATCATCTATACGCTTATCAACAAATATAACAGAGTTCAGTAAGTTGATATCATAGTATCATTCAATAGACATGAAATAACAGAACATAGTTATATATTATAATTAGTAGTTGATAGTCTATTTTGTCTATTGTCATTCCCAGAGTGAAAGAGCATAGTTGATATATGTATCAATTTAGAAGATGAAAATGATAGATATTTTTCTTTTAACCTATAAATTATGAGATACACTGTAACATTTTGAAATGTGTTTTTTCTTGTGGGAGAGAATAAATGTATCATTCTTTCTATATATTTTCTAATCCTGTTTTACCTTTCGGTGTCAGGTCGAAGAAGGAGACACCTTTATCTTTGACTTTTTTGATAATAATATACAGCAAGAACACAATCATTCCAGCGATATGACAAGTTCAGTAGAAACATCGTCTCAACGGGTTATGAGGAAGAAATATCGTCTCAACGGGGGATGAGAAAGAAAGAAACTGTAAATGTTCATTCTACTATCCAACTGTGTCCAGAAGTTTCTATGTAAATGAAGGGTTTCTTAATGTGTTCATTTGATCATGAGCACTCTTTGAAATGTGAACATGTTTTCATATTCAAAGGCTGTTGGTTTGCATATTCATGAGTCGTTCCTGGCCGCTGATAACATCGGTCTCATGGTGTGGCCACCGGGTGATAGAAGTTGTCTTAATGGAGTCACCCTGGGTGACAAAGACTGATTGAACTATGATTCCTCGGATTGTAGCAAAGTTATTTGCCCGCAGGTTTCCATGATGTACAAAGGTTTTGAAGATTGAAGAAGCAACATATTATGTGAGTTTTCCTGTTCTTCTAGCATTCGCCGGCTATATCTGCTTCTTCTTCTTCGAATGTTCCGTATCGACCCTTTGTTAGCCACACTGTGTGATCTGTATGTGATCTGAGCCTAAGAGCGATTGTACGTTGTGTCAGTTATGTGCAATGAACAATGTATGGGGAAATCTGGTACATCAGTCTAAGCAGTTATCGCGAGAGAGAGAGTATGAGATCCGATCCCTAGAGCGAATGTACATTGTGTCAGTTATGCGCCTACAAGTAGGCCAGCACATCCGATTTCTGCGATGCTTTTTATTTATTAGGGGGTCTCTGTGGCTGAGTGGTTAAGCCCTTTGCCTTGTGAGTCGAAGGTCGTGGGTTCGAATCCAGACCACGCCGTTCTGTTCACGAGTGCAGTTTTTTCCAGAGACCCTAGGATTGTTGCTGGAGCAACGGAGTCCATGCTTTCTGCAATACTCTCGGCCATTTCTGCGGAGAGGGTCCGAGCCATATGGGATAAACCCGGTGCAATGAACTCAATCCTTCGGCTTAAAAACCCTTTAGCTTTCTTTTATTTACTAGCGTATCTTCCCTAGGTCCTACATCAGTCGTCTCTTACGACATGCCTTGTAGGTCGCAGTGGTACTATTCTTTGCTTCCTTGCGGGCTCCGGCATCACACGGGAGAAACCAACGAATCTTGGAGAATTACTGGGTAGACGTAAACCTTGATTGTCCACAGTTGCACTTACACCGTAGACTTGACATAGACCAGATGACAAACTAATTCCTTACGGGAACTGTGTACTTCTTTTAGCAAATGTCAAATGAAACTGATAAACACTTTAAACATGTACACATGTGTAAAGTGTGTGTATGTGTGTGTTATGTTTTAGTAATTGAAATCTTGTCACACACTGGGTATCACTTAGTGTTTTATTTGTCTTTGATGAAAGTTTCAAATAAACATTAGCCATGTTGAATATATCATTCTTGATATGTATTTGTTTTATCTACATTTGCTTAATGTTAAACTCAATTGGAATCATTATTTTGTGATTATACAACTTTGTTTCGTGATTTTTTTTTAACTGTTCCCATCTTCTTTTATGTTTGTTCCACACCAACAACTTGTTAACTCATTTGTTGTGCATGGTATGTGATTCATGATTTAGATTAGGGGTTAGTTGTGTCAACTAGGCGCCTACAGACCTGATGGTTAGTTGTGTCAACTAGGCGCCTACAGACCTGATGGTTAGTTGTGTCAACTAGGCGCCTACAGACCTGATGGTTAGTTGTGTCAACTAGGCGCCTACAGACCTGAAGGCTAGAAAATCCGGTTTTTGCATGTGTTTTTTATTTACTCGGGTTCACCTCACTGAGAAGGACACAACAAAAAATTACAATATTAAAAAAACTGACATAAGTGAGTTCATCCGCCTAGGTAAATCATTCCCTCGTAAGCCTTTGACCTCGTGGTCAAAGTTTCGCAGCCTACATCAATGAGGGTAGGGTTGGCTTGTGCGTTCTACTGGTCATCAGTAAATTACATATTTTCACTTTTCCTCCTTCCTACGAAAAACTAGCCGATCCCAACCCTGCTGGGCTTAGAACCAGGCAAAAAACACATATTGATCCATTGTTACGCCATTATTAAGCCATTGATCCCGTCGATTATATTAACATGAACAGTTCTTGGTTCTCTTCAAATTTCTTCATACCATAGTCTTCTTTGTTTTAGTTGCAGTGTTTGAGATGGTTTCTGTTACCGTCAAAAGATAACAGATGTGGTGCCTAAACAAGGGTTCTGTATGAGTTAATGCTTTTTTCTGCAATATATATTTTAGCGATCTGTCTTAGTCTGTCTTCACTAATCCTCAGATGTGTGTTCAGAATCTGTCTGCACTAATCCTCAGATGTGTGTTCAGAATCTGTCTGCACTAATCCTCAGATGTGTGTTCAGAATCTGTCTGCACTAATCCTCAGACGTGTGTTCAGAATCTGTCTGCACTATATATATATATATATTTATATATGTACTTCAAAATGATTGCTTGACAAAATGTCAAAAACTTCTCTATAATTTCAGTATTGATTCTCATTTAACTGACACAAACGTCAACTTCTAGTTCCAGGCGTGACACAAACTCCTATTGCCAGAGTTCATCCTGCCAGGGTATATTATTTAGCTAGAAGCACCTGACCTTCGTGTGTCATGAAAGACATCTCAATATTATGTAATCAAATGTGACTGACAGATGTAACCAAATGAACTGATACATAATTGGATAGAAGGATCCAATCGTTTGCTTAGTGTTAGTTTAGTATGACGTTGTCATAGCAATACGATCTGTATGATAAATATCTTCATATTCTGTTTCCTCCTTCACGCTTCTTCTTCTTCTTCTTCGAAAGTTCCTTATTGACCACTTGTGTTCGCCCGTGTGGTGCCGGGACCCGTAGGGAAGCAAAGAATAGTACCACTGCGACCTACAAGACTTAAGAGACATAAGAGGCGACTGATATAGGACCTAGGGAAGCTACCCTAGCAAATAAAAAGCATCGCAGAAATCAGATGTCCTGGCCTACTTGTAGACGCATAACTAGCACAACATACAATCGCACTTAGGCTCAGATCACATACAAATCACACACAGTGGTTTAACAAGTGGTCGATATGGAGAGTTGGAAGAAAAAGAAGACCACTTGTTAAACCACTTTTTGTGATTTATATGTGATCTAAGCCTAAGAGCGATTGTACATTGTGCTAAACCTACACGTATGCCAGCACATCGATTTCTGCGACGCTTTGTATTTGCTAGGGTAGCTCCCCTAGGCCTCTACCCCTGTCGCCTCTTACGACATGCCTTGTATATTGCAGTGTTACTAGTCTTTACTACCATTGAGCGCCCGAGTGGTTACCAGGGCCCAAATTTGGGGTGTAAAGAATAGAACCACTGTTACCTACCACGAATGTCGTAAGAGGCGACTAAGGAGGTTTGGCTGAAATCGGATGCACATGTCCTAAACATGTACAAGTCTATGCGTGTAGGGGCCTACCAAACCAATGTGTAACGTATACACGTTCTTAGCAAAGATCAAACATATCACAGAGTGATTAAAATTGGTAGTAAAGAACGAACGCAAAGAAGAAGAAGACTCCCATTGAAAACCTCGGCAACACACTTGATATCGGTTGTCGTTGATCGTAGTTTTCTGTATCTGGTCTATGTATCCATTATTTTATGTAATTTTCTCAAACATAACATTTCTCATGTGCACCTTTAACTCCAGAATGACGACTTTTTGATTGACAGATTTTCTCTACTTGTGAGTTTACACTGAAATCTAACATTCTTAACAAGTGCGTGCTTGAAGAATCGGTGGCATTTCCAGACTTGTGATATGGAATGATGGAGTGACAGGAACAAATCAGAAGGAAATATATGAAGTGAAAGACTTGAGTCAGACTTTCTAGGAATGACAAGATGAGATTACATTTTGAAATGTCAACATATATTATTAAATAGCTTCCTTCATTTTTGAATGTTTCTTTTCCCCGTCTTCTTCTGGTGGCTAGTTCTTAGAGCAATGTGACATGTCTCAAATCAGGGCAATAGACAGAACTCAATAAAGTAAAGGGGCATATAATGAATGTAGTTTGATTACAACTTTTCTTTATGTAAGTGATAAGATAGTATCATGAACTCTTGTCGGGGGAACGTGTCAATTGCCATTAGACAAGCAAGTTCCACTTTCTCTGAGTATTATTTTCTGTTATTATTGTATTCCCTTAACCTCTGAAGTCGGAGAAGGCACGTTTGTATCGAGGGGACTGATAATAATACAGAAAGCCGGCCTTCACGCAAAAATCAGTCAGAAGGTGCTAGTGCCAGGTGCCCTGACTACGCCTGAATTCACAGCGGGCAAACGCAAGAAGAACAAGAAGAAGAAGATTATATTCCTTTCGTACCGTTATACGTTATATAGAAATTACAAGCAATTTCTCCATTCCGTTTATTCTGGGAACTCGTTCAATATCTTTGGATGAAATTAAGTCCGATATTTCTCGCCTCTCTTAGTAAAGTTCGTTTCAAGGTTTCCGTAAGGCGCATATCTTTCTTAAACTCTTTGACTTCCACATCAATGCTTTGGTATCCCTTTTGCTCATTTCTTTTCAGATTGTCGTATCTATACATTTCTGTAGCTAGTGGAGCATAGGACAGCAACGGTTGTTTGCCTTCTTTATGTCATGTCTGTAGCTAGTGGAGCATAGGACATCAACGGTTGTTTGCCATTTCTCCCGGTTCCTGGATGTTTTCTTTATGTCATGTCTGTAGCTAGTGGAGCATAGGACATCAACGGTTGTTTGTCATTTCTCCCGGTTCCTGGATGTTTTCTTTTGTGACAGTTTCACTACTTTGTTTTAGCACATTTTTGGATGACGTTATGTACTTCATTTTCAAGCTGACCTAGATATGAAGTGCTGTGAGACTTTACAAACACCCTGTATTGTTCTCAATGTAGTGTTATGAGACTACAACATAATATACTGTTGAGGTAATTAGTCTAGTTGTACACATTGTACTACTTACACGTACTGTGTTGCTTGCTATCATATGATCCATAGATATCGTACAGGAAATGGGAAAAACAGAAGTCATGACAATAAGTAGGTCAACAGGTCAACTAAATATACACGTGAATAATGTCAAAATACAACAGACTCCAGAATTCAAATATCTCGGAGTATATTCACAGCAGATGGAAAGATGGACAGAGAAATCGAGACTAGATGCCAGAAGGCAGATGCAGTAATATACCAACTGTCACCACTATTAAAACATCCAAGCATTAACATGTCAGTCAAACGACAACTGATAAACTGCATATTTATTCCAACACTCTGCTATCAGTGCCAAACATGGTCTCTGACTAAGACACAAGAAAGAAAGATTACAACATGTGAAATGAGATGTCTACGAAAAGCTGTCAACGTTACAAGGCGAGATAGAGTGAGAAACGAGAATATCAGACGCATCGTTGGTACTATACCATGCATACAGTACACCGAGAAGCAAAGAATCAAATGGTTCGACCATCTAATGAGAATGGAACCACATTTACTACCATCACGTGCCTACAATAATCGACAATCAGGGCGCAGAGCACGAGGCAGGCCAAGAACACGATGGATGGATAACATCTCAAAGCAAGGACTGACAACGTCAAGCGCAACACACCTGCACAGATAGAAAACTAACTCTCCCACACGCTTCACGGCAAATGTGGTTAAGATAAGATAAGAAAAATGGGAAAATACTACAATAAAATACCGAACAGAGAAAGAATGTGAAAGAGAACTCTTAAGGCAACAACATCACCACTACACTTCACGTCGGGACCAATTGTTACAGTTTTCATTTTCATATACATTCTCCCTTACAACGTGCAAAAAAAATCGTGAGCCTTGTTCACTAACGGGTTACATGAGTTTGACTGACAGGTCACAATCCAGGTGTTTTCTATGATAACTAAAGCTTTCAAGAAAGCATGTTTGAGGGATCTAAGACTTTATAGAGTTAGTAAAGGACACACGAAGGAGGAATGTGACAAAGGTATATATTAGAGTTATATTTCTCATAAAATTATGCTACCAGTGCCAAACCTGGACGCTGACATCAAATGATAGAAAACTAGTCACAACAGAGATGAAATGTCTACGCAGAATGCTGGGAGTAACAAGAAAAGACCGATTGAGAAATGAAGACATCAGGAAAAAATGTGTACAACATCAGTACTGAACTTCATCAAGAAACAACAAATTAAATGGTTCGGCCACGTAAACAGATTACCAACAGACAGTGCACATCAAAGGGCAATGTTGCTCCGATACAATGAATACAAAGCAAAAGGCCGGGCACGCAAAAGATGGACCACAGAGATAACAGAGGCAACGAAAAACACTATTTATGAAGCGGACACAAGGGCTCGTTCTAGAAATCTCTTCTTATCCTGACTCTGTGAGGTAAAACAGGACTGGAGAAAAGAAAAAAAAAAGAAAGAAAGACAAAATATTTTACAAGACCGTTCCTGTTTGTCAGGAGAGCTGTTGAGCACTGCTAGCATAGAGGTATTATTTGATACAGCAGTGTTACTGAAGCAGGTTCTACTTGATTGACAGCAGGTGAGGAATGAGTGGTGTAGTCCTCTATCATAGCTGACGTAGAGAATTGGCAGTATGCGATGAATGATATATCATTTTATCCTCAGATGGATACAATATCTCATCAAACGTCTCTGTTAGTGTCTCATCTACAGGATGCACATTCTCAGAGAAGATGGCTCTGTGTCTCATCTACAGGATGCACATTCTCAGAGAAGATGGCTCCGTGTCTAATCTACAGGACGCACATTCTCAGAGACGATGGCTCTGTGTCTCATCTACAGGATGCACATTCTCAGGGAATATGGCTCTGTGTCTAATCTACAGGATGCACATTCTCATAGACGATGGCTCTGTGTCTAATCTACAGGATGCACATTCTCAGAGACGATGGCTCTGTGTCTCATTTACAGAATGTACATTCTCTGAGACGATGGCTCTGTGTCTCATCTACAGGATGCACATTCTCAGAGACGATGGCTCTGTGTCTCATCTACAGGATGCACATTCTCAGAGAAGATGGCTTTGTGTTCAGTGGTAACCTTGCAGGAAAGATGGCTCTGTGTTCAGTGGTAACCTTGCAGGGAAGATGGCTCTGTGTTTAGTGGTAACCTTGCAGGAAAGATGGCTCTGTGTTCAGTGGTAACCTTGCAGGAAAGATAGCTCTGTGTTCAGTGGTAACCTTGCAGGAAAGATAGCTCTGTGTTCAGTGGTAACCTTGCAGGGAAGATAGCTCTGTGTTCAGTGGTAACCTTGCAAAGTCAAATTTAGTACGGCAAAGACGCCCGTGTGGTGCCGGGGCCCGCAAAGGAAGCAAAGAATAGTACCACTGCAATCTACAATGCATGTCGTAAGAGACGACTGATGTAGGCCCTAGGGATGCTATCCTAGTAAATAAAAAGCAGCGCAGAAATCGGATGTGCTGGCCTACTTGTGGGGCATAACTGGCACAACGTACAATCGCTCTTTGGCTCAGATCACATACAAATCACACAGAGTGGTTGACAAGTGGTTGATGTGGAGCGTTGGAAGAAGAAGTGCTACAAAGGGAAAAATCTGCCTCCGATGACGCGTGCAAATTCTATCGGGAACAATTCTGTTGGTAACCAACACTGTTGGATCATCCTCCCAGAGATAACTGCTCATTGCCTGGGATACTGCAGTAAAACTGGACAGATCACGTCTCAATTGACATCTTTTTAACTCATGTCATTGCACATCACTTGAACAAAACCGGGTGCCCGCCTGCCCAGCGTGTTCGTAGCTCGTTGAGCGACGGTGTGACAAGCCCTCTGTGAGTGCGGATTCAATTCTGTGGGCTGGCAGAAAAAGTCACAGGTTCTCCAGATTTACGGTGTTCGTGGCACCGAACTGAAGGGTTACGATGTCCATGGCACCGAACCGAAGAACTGAAAGCTCAAGTGCTTCTGGATAGGAAGAGAAAAAAAGAAGAACAAAACCGGGCGGTCCGGATTCTAACCCACAATCTCCCGCACGTAGAGAAACGGCATAATCACTTCGACAAAGAAACATTCTGGATTATACGACAATATCATTATGCACATCTAACGCTAGTTTTCAATCAGTTCGTACTTAAATATTACCAGAGGAGTCCCACATATAGATACCATTTCTTGACCTATCCACACGCTTGAGAGCCTCATACTTTCGCTGATCTTGTAGCAAGCAATATGGAGAGTTTTGTTTCACTATAGTTAAATAAGAAGGCAGTCACACAGAGCAAATTTACCAACCCATGTCTTTTGAGGAGGTCAAAACCATTATACAAAGAAAATATGCAGTAGACTGAAGACAAACACTGGATATGGTTATGGAAAAGACATCCTCAAAGACTTAAGCAGAACAGACCAGGTCATCATATTTCGACTACGCACCGGACACTGCAGACACAACAAACACCTACATAGACTAGGAATAAGTCAAAGGAGCATGTCCTGCAAAACTGTCCTCTCCTGTATGAGCTGAGAAGCAACATGTGACCACACCTAATTGAACTAATAGCTAAGTTTTGTGGAAACATGATAGACCTGAAGCTGACTGCCCAGTTTGTGGTCCACAGTAAACTAAGCTCATGACCAGAGGCCGCAGAAGAAGAAGAAGAAGAAACCTGACATACCTGAAGCTGACTGCCCAGTTTGTGGTCCACAGTAAAGTAAGCACATAACCAGAGACCACAGAAGAAGAAGAAACCTGACATACCTGAAGCTGACTGCCCAGTTTGTGGTCCACAGTAAACTAAGCTATGACCAGTAAGACATGCCGCCAGTTACTGGACACGATAGTTAAAAAGAAAATATTTGATTGCTATTCTTGTTTCTCTTCTATTGGCAATTCGTTAATCATTCACAACGTACAGTACTTACAGGTAACAGGAAGCACAACTTACAGATATCCATGTCTTTGTTAACAGAAGCCATCAATTATCGCATTCGTTACCTTCTACAAGACTTACTACAAGACTTACTACAAGACTTACTACAAGACTTACTACAAGACTTACTACAAGACTTACTACAAGACTTACATGTCCAGGAGCATTGGCTCATAAGCAACTTCGTGTCCTGAAAAATGAACTATTTCGGACACATCAAACGTACAGGTGGATTAGAAAGAACAGTAATGGAAGACATGGCTCCTGGGGGAGCAGAAGCAGGGGAAGACCAAGACGAAGGTGGCAGTAGGTCATTAAAGAAACCATTAACATGACGTTAGAAAATGCCGGAGAACTTGCTAGAGACATCGTTTTTTTCCAGGAAGGATGTGTTTAAAGCGACGTCTTGCAAGAGACATGCTACTTGATAATGGTGTCCTTCTATTTAGAAATGACTTTAGAAACCGTTTCTCTCGGTCATAATTCGAAAGTTAAGCTTTAACTGTCTAAGAAAATAGAATGTCATAGTGATCGGGAGTCTCTGTGGCGTATATGTTAGGTGCTCGACTTTAGTTCTAAAGGTACTCGGTTTGCTTTCTCGTGTAGCAAGGTTTGCTTTCTCGTGTAGCAAGGTTTGCTTTCTCGTGTAGCCAGGTTTGCTTTCTCGTGTAGCCAGGTTTGCTTTCTCGTGTAGCCATAGGGATATCTTCCAGAGATCTTTGATGTCAATATAAGTGATATCGAATTCACAGTCATATCGGAGATGGACGATAAAACGCTGATCCCGTGTTCAATTTGAGAATATAAAAAAACCATAGACAGTTGAAAATCGCGAAGGGCTGGCTGTCAAGCTGCTGTCCGAGAAACATTAATTATAAATATTTTGTTTTCAATTCCTACAGAATATTTTGATCATCTTCAAAGTTACATTTGGGACCTTCACCGATGCTACGGAGTTAGTGCACTGCCGCTGAGATCTTCCTGTGTAAGAAAGAGATTGGGAAACAGACGGTTACTCACCGAAGTGCAACAAAGATGATCCTACCAGTAAATCATTCAATGTCATAGTTTGAAAGTTATGTTGAAATATTTGACAAAATAGTCAGTCACTTATTTAGAAATATTTGACAAAATAGTCAGTCACTTATTCAGAAATATTTGACAAAATAGTCAGTCACTTATTCAGAAATATTTGACAAAATAGTCAGTCACTTATTCAGAAATATTTGACAAAATAGTCAGTCACTTATTCAGAAATATTTGACAAAATAGTCAGTCACTTATTCAGAAATATTTCATTAAACGATATATCATAATCCAACTCTCTCTCTTTCTCTCTTTCTGTTTCGTCCGCTTTCAACTCAGACGAAGTTTCATCTCTGAAACTGATTTTTGCGTGAAAATCCGTTTTACCAATTTCTTACAATGGCAGCAGCGTGCACATTGTAAATTACTTTACACTGGCAGCCGTGTGCTCAATGTACTCGTAATTAGTATTCCCTCGCCATACAGGCAGATTTTCTCCGACTTCAGAGGTACTCACGTTATCGTCCTGAGTAAGACCAGGGGACTCGAACAAATGCCGGACAGTAGGTTCGAACCCGAGCTATGAGGCGTCTCACTGCTAGCAGACCGAGCTACTGTCAACTACTCTAGGCAGTCCCCCCATAATCCAACATAAAAGTACGCCATAACTCGAAAGATAAGATATAATAAAATACAAAATAGTAATATTTTCCCTCTGCTTATATCACGACAACAAAACTTAACAAACATATGCAGTCAGTGAGGAGAAGAACACACACAAAGCTCTAGAGAAATGTTCTTGTATTGTTCTTGCCACTGCCTCAAAGGTATTGTAAATAGCTCGCACATAGAGAATTATAGTCAAGGTTACAGATGAAAGGCGCAGATGAGACGAAGAGATGTCGGATGTACCGAGATGGTCTGCAGATAAATATGCCACACAGAGAATGATGAGAAAATTATATTGATAGCAATCTACCTGACGATCTTATTGACAGAGTTACTGACGGCAGGAAAGTGGATAGACTTTGTGTACTCGTGATCTAAGGACATTCAATTTACAGAAGACGGGAACAACAAAAGCAGGTTTTACATCAAGTAGTTACAATTATAAATAGGGAAACATATGCTAGGAAGATATGTCAAGATATTTCCAAACAGAGCAGCACATAAGAGCAGTTAGAATGTCTAACCTCAGCCCACGGTAACAGAAGACCGAATAGCTTAGCCGACAAATCATAAATTCCTGTTTGATGTGGGCTGACATTTCTCTCGCGATCCTCTCTCTCTCTCTCTCTCTCTCTCTCTCTCTCTCTCTCTCTCGCGATCCGGGCTGACATTTGATCGACGCCTCTGATAACATACGACCGGCGGGCTCAGGTAAAAATTATAGAAAATAAGACCACAACTGTCGCGTTTGCTCGCATTCCAATATAGTTGTATATAGACTAATTCAATTTTAAAACAATACACCATGTTAAATCAAGTTTATATTATGTTATAAATTATGTTTAATACTAAGGAATATCAGTATTGTACTCTTTCATCAATAAATAACAATGGACTCGTAAAGAAGCGTACAGTGTTATATCAAACATATACAAAAACCAACTCCCAATTAAGCAGGAATTTCCGATTTCCCGTCTAAGCTAGTCGGCCTTATATTGCCGGGGGGCACAATTTGATAGAACACTGTAAGCGTTATTGTAATTGTACTCAATTCTTTGATTTCCTGGTTATTTATTGATGAAAAGTATTAATAATACTGATATTCCTAGGGTTAAACTGAATTTCTGACAATATAAACGAGTTCTTGCATGTTGTGATGTTTTAAAAATGAATTTCCTCTTTACCTAACAATACTGAAATGTGAGGGTCACTCGACACTTGTGGTCTGATTTACGAAAATGTTTACATGAGCTCGTCGGCCTAATGTTGTCGGCGACCACGGTCTAGCTTAAGTTCTTGGTGTATCTTACCATGTTGTCAGTAGTTTTCTTCTTCATCTAGTGATCGCTATTTTGATCAGTGTACCGTCAGACGCGATCTTATGATGAAGTCGAATGTTGTTTGAAGCTCATCTCTGGTGACAAGTAGTTTTGAATGTAGTCACGTGGGGCTTCAAAAATATCTCTTTAAACCTTGTTGTGCAATGTAGTCATGTGGGCTTCAAAATATCTCCTAAACCTTGTTGTGCAATGTAGTCATGTGGGGCTTCAAAAATATCTCCCTAAACCTTGTTGTGCAATGTAGTCATGTGGGGCTTCAAAAATATCTCCCTAAACCTTGTTGTGCAATGTAGTCATGTGGGGCTTCAAAAATATATCCCTAAACCTTGTTGTGCAATGTAGTCATGTGGGCTTCAAAATATCTCCTAAGCCTTGTTGTGCAATGTAGTTATGTGGGGCTTCAAAAATATCTCCCTAAACCTTGTTGTGCTATGACACTAATGGTAATCATATCATTCTTCTCGCCCGAGTGGTTACAGGGGCCCAAATTTGGGGTATAAAGAATATAACCACTGTTACCTGGCATGCATGTCGTAAGAGGCGACTAAGGAGATTTGTGCTGAGTCCCGCAAGGGAAGCAAAGAATAGTACCATTTCAACCTAAAAGGCATGTCTTAAGAGTCAACTAAAAGGCATGTCTTAAGAGTCAACTAAAAGGCATGTCTTAAGAGTCAACTAAAAGGCATGTCTTAAGAGTCAACTAAAAGGCATGTCTTAAGAGTCAACTAAAAGGCATGTCTTAAGAGTCAACCTAAAAGGCATGTCTTAAGAGTCAACTAAAAGGCATGTCTTAAGAGTCAACTAAAAGGCATGTCTTAAGAGTCAACTAAAAGGCATGTCTTAAGAGTCAACTAAAAAGGGATGTCTTAAGAGTCAACTAAAAGGCATGTCTTAAGAGTCAACCTAAAAGGCATGTCTTAAGAGTCAACTAAAAGGCATGACTTAAGAGTCAACTAAAAGGCATGTCTTAAGAGTCAACTAAAAGGCATGTCTTAAGAGTCAACCTAAAAGGCATGTCTTAAGAGTCAACTAAAAGGCATGTCTTAAGAGTCAACTAAAAGGCATGTCTTAAGAGTCAACTAAAAGGCATGTCTTAAGAGTCAACTAAAAGGCATGACTTAAGAGTCAACTAAAAGGCATGTCTTAAGAGTTAACTAAAAGGCATGTCTTAAGAGTCAACTAAAAGGCATGTCTTAAGAGTCAACTGAGGTAGGGACCTAGTCAAGCTGTCTTAGTAAGTAAAAAGTGTTGCAGAAATCGGATGTGCTGGCCTACTTGTAGGCACATAACTGGCACACCGTCTAATCACTTTTAGGCTCAGATCACATACAAATCACACATGGTGGTTAACAAGTAGTCGATATGGAACGTTCGAAGAAGAAGAAAGAAGATAATGTTTTACCAAGAAAAATATGGAACTAAACCGTAATTTTCAGTGAACGAAATCTATGAGTCTGAAGATGAAAGTTTGACTTCATTGTACCTGGTTTGATCTCATATGACTTGGTCCTTCTTCGCAAACATAGCACGCAACCTGATGAGATTAAGTACCAGCTTCAGCAACAATCCTAAGGCTATCTGGAAAAAATGAAATCGTAAAACAAACGACACGATACCAATTCGAACACACGACCCACCCGTGTGGTGCCGGGGCCTGCAAGGGAAGCAAAGAATAGTACCGCTGCTACCTACAAGGCATGTCGTAAGAGGCGACTGATGTAGGGTCTAGGATGCAACCTAGTAAATAAAAGCAGCGCAGAAATCGGATGTGCTGGCCTACTTGTAGATGCATAACTGGCACAACGAACAATCGCTCTTAGGCTCAAATCACATACAAATCACACAGAGTGGTTGACAAGTGGTCGATATAGTGCGTTCCAAGAAGAAGAACCACGACCTTCAAAACGAAAGGTAAAATGTTTAGCAACTTTATCACATAGTTCCCTCCCCCTCCCCTCCCCACACCCCCTTACACATCTCTCTTTCTCGATATCTATTGCATGACAGTATTGACGTATGGCTGTGAACGGTTAGAGCTACTGCGCTGCTGAATCATCCAAGCAGAAGAAGAAATGAACGCAAAAGAAGTAGAGATATAACAAAGGTGAAACACGTAAAAACTAATTAATGCATTTTTTCATTTCAGCTATCACATATTTTCATATTAGGTCGTTAGGTATTTTTGGTCTGATTCTTATGTGCGACTTGATGGAGAGATAGAGGCTAGAGTACAAAAGCAAATGCTGTAACCTACCAGCTAGCCCCATTGTTAAGGTACCCACAAATTTCACTTACAGGTAAGCAACAGATCATCAACAGCATTTTCATACCTACTTTGTGTTACCATAGCCAAACATGGACAATGAGCAAAGCGTAGTCACAAAAATAACTACATGTGAAATGCGCTGCCTACGAAAAGTTACCAACAACACCAGAAAAAACAGAGTCACCAACATCAGCATAAGAAAGAAAGTTGGCACAGAATCTTGCTTGAATTACATTGAGAAACAAAGAATGAAGTGGTTTGGCCACTTAATAAGAATGCATCCACACTCCACAGTATACAGAGTCTTCTACAACAGAACATCAGGGAAAAGGCGAGAGGAAGACCACGAAAAAGATGGTTAGATGGCATAGTAGAATCATGGATCACCCAAGCCACCAGAACAGCACAAGACAAAAACAGAAAACCACGACAATGGACAACAACCCGGTAGCTGACGACAAAAGAAAAAAACCACGACACTGGACATCAACCTGGTAGCAGTGTGACGACAAAAGAAGAAGATTTACGATAAAAAAAAGTCTGAATCTCTTCACTTCTGTTGTAACCTGTGCTTGATAAAGGTCTTTTAGTCGAAACGTCGCTGTATACTGTTGTTATACTTTGCAAAACTACAGTACTTTATTTTTGCGTGTTTCGCCATTTGTACATAGTACAAAACAACTTCGGCGTGATGCTGACCACATCACCCATTGTGTGCCGACGGTCAATGAAAAATACAGGCCTAACACTGTATTGACCTATATACCACAAGGTATGAAAGGGTTCCTTTACTTACTTACAAAACAACTTATAGCTCACGTGTTTTGCCTTTGTTTTATAGTTTAAATGCAGTCTTTTCTTCTTCATGTTCTTCATCTTCTTCTTGCGTTCGATCGCTATGAATTCATGCATAGTGGTACTAACACTTCTGACTGATTTTTGCGTGAAGGCATGCTCTCCTTATCATCAGTGTCCCCGCCATACAGGCGTGTCCTCTCTGACTTCCGAGGTAGCTGTATTTCCTGACATAGATGTATAATAAGGAGTTTATTGGGTACCATTCGCTTCAACATTTGACCACAGCCAACTATAAACTAATGGCCTTCGGACTCAGGTAAGATTTATGGGAAATCAGACCCCAACTACACCACGTGACCTCGCATTCCAGTATTGGTGTATATAGACGAAT
This sequence comes from Arion vulgaris, assembly GCA_020796225.1. Taxonomy (NCBI): domain Eukaryota; kingdom Metazoa; phylum Mollusca; class Gastropoda; order Stylommatophora; family Arionidae; genus Arion; species Arion vulgaris. The sequence continues at coordinate 71,378,858 of CM036757.1, forward strand.
TCATTTTAAAATCAACACAAAATACTAAATCGAAGTTATATTATGCAAGAAATTAAGTTTAACAAAAGGAATATCAATATTATGAATATTTTTCACCAATAAATAACCATAGACTCACATAATTGAGTAAAATTGCAAAAATTGCAAAAAAAGCTTGCAGTGTTCTATCAAACATATATATTTTCCGGTCCCCTTTTTTCTGATTTAGGTCAGGGAACCTCCAGCTAGTTGTCTGTCCTAGTTATCTAGAGTTGGCTGTGGTTTGACAGTTTAATCAGGACACTAGCGGTCAATCACTAAACCATTCACCTGGTCCAAATAACTACAGGGAGCAAGTCGTTACGGAAAATGTGTTATGTTATCATCAAGATGAAGGGATGACTAGTTTCCGTGTGCAGTGATGCGTGAACTAGAGATCAAAGAGATATTCAACAAAAGGATACAGAGTGAGGGATGATCTCAATATGGCTATGTGGAATCTATGTGAAATGTGTGTGGAAACTACGTGGAATTTATTTTTAATCTATGTGGAATCTGTGTGAAATTTGTGTGAAAGTTGTGTGGCATCTATGTAGAATCTAGGTGGAACCTATGTGGAAACTGGAATTTGTGGGGAATAAATGTGGGATTTATGTGGAATCTGTTTGGAATATATGTGAAATCTTTGTAGAATCTATGTGTAATCTATAAAGAATGTGTGGAATCTATGTGTAATCTATAAAGAATGTGTGAAATCTATGTGTAATCTATAAAGAATGTGTGGAATCTATGTGTAATCTATAAAGAATGTGTGGAATCTATGTGTAATCTATAAAGAATGTGTGGAATCTATGTGTAATCTATAAAGAATGTGTGGAATCTATGTGTAATCTATAAAGAATGTGTGGAATCTGTGTGAAAATATATGAAATATATGTAGAATCTGTGGGCGATCTGTGAATAGTGTCTGAAATCTATCCAACCTTTGTGAAAAAGTGCCCTAATTCTAGACAGTGCAAGTGTGTGTGTGTGTGTATGTCATGGATGTTTGTGTGTGTGTGTGTGTAGTTTTATCATTTTGTTTGCTTGAGACTAAGCGATACTTGAAATAAGGAAACACGCCCCTCATTATTTGCAAAATCTTACACTTTAACATATAAATACGAGTATATATAAATATATATGAGTATATATATGCGATTTAGAATGTTCCTGTCGCCAGAGTGGTTACCGGGGCCTAAATTTGGGGTGTAAAGAATAGAACCACTGTTACCTTATACGCATGTCGTAAGAGGCGCCTAAGGAGGTTTGGCTGAAATCGGATGCACATGTTCTAAACGTGTAGAAATATATGCGTTTAGGGGCCTACCAAACCAATGTGCAACGTATACACGTTCTTTGCAAAGATCAAACATATCACAAAGATTGATTAAAATTGGTCGTAAAGAACGAACACGAAGTAGAAGAAGAAAGAATGTTCCTGTACTGTGTAAAACTACCTTCCTTCGCATAACACTCTCTGCAAGTTGCCCATACTTTTTACAAGTTGTCCACACTTTTTGCAAGTTGTCCACGCTCTCTACAAGCTGCCCACACTCTCTGCAAGTTGCCCACACTCTCTGTAAGTTGCCCACACTTTCTGCAAGCTGCCCACACTCTCTACTAGCTGCCCACACTCTGCAAATTACAACAACAGTCTCCAAATAGTAAGTAATGTCTCCAAGCTACCATCATTATCTTCAAGTTAATATAACTATCTCCAGGTTAACCCCCAAAAAAAAATCTACAGGTACAAGCATGTTCTGATTTATTGATTTTGGCTGAAATCGGATGCATGTGTCCTAAACATGTAGAAGTCTATGCGTTTAGGGGCCTACCAAACCAATGTGCAACGAATACACGTTCTTGGCAAAGATCAAACATATCACAAAGAGTGTTTAAAATTAGTCGTAAAGAACGAACGCAAAGAAGAAGATTTATTTATTGATTGATTGATTGATTGATTGGACCACCCGTGTGGTGCCGGGGCCCTCATGCGAAGCAAAGTATAATATCACTGCGACTTACACGGTATGTTGTAAGAGGCGGCTGATGTAGGGGCCTAGGAAGCTACCTAGTAAATAAAAAAGCGACGCAGAAATCGGATATGCTGGTCTACTTGTTGTAGGCGCATAACCGGCACAACATACAATTGCTCTTAGGTTCAGATCCCATACAAATCACAAAAGACTGGTTAACAAGTGGTCGATAGGGAGCTTCGAGAAAAAAGAAGAAGAGTAATAAGACCATCATCATTGCACTTGGGTGAAAAACTATGTGTAAGATCTCAGTGGTAGTGCACTTACTCTGTAGCAACGTCTCCAGTTTCCACACCTAACAAGTTCAAGAGTATGGATCAAGTCAAGAGATTACATATACACTACATAAAACATAAACATCATTAAATATAACATACACATACAATGGAAATAATCCGACCTAGGACACTCTCTTGAAGAATTTTCCAGCTTTTATCAAGATCAGGAGGAAATGCATCAAGATCAGAGAGGGGCAATGTATCAAGATCAGAGAGGGGCAATGCATCAAGATCAGAGAGGGACAATGCATCAAGATCAGAGAGGGGCAATGCATCAAGATCAGAGAGGGACAATGCATCAAGATCAGAGAGGGACAATGCATCAAGATCAGTGAGGGGCAATGCATCAAGATCAGAGAGGGACAATGCATCAAGATCAGAGAGGGACAATGCATCAAGATCAGAGAGGGACAATGCATCAAGATCAGAGAGGGGCAATGCATCAAGATCAGAGAGGGGCAATGTATCAAGATCAGAGAGGGGCAATGCATCAAGATCAGAGAGGGACAATGCATCAAGATCAGAGAGGGACAATGCATCAAGATCAGAGAGGGCAATCCATCAAGATCAGGGGGCAATGCATCAAGATCAGAGAGGGCAATGCATCAAGATCAGAGAGGGCAATCCATCAACTTCAGGTTAAGCACAGGTCACTGTAGGCTTCCCTAACAAATAACCACTTTAGTTTTTATTACGTATTCATTAATATTCATATGTAGTTATGCACAAGAAAACACTGACCACATACACAAAACCTATTGGTTGTATGCCGTTTGAAGAGACAAACAGGGTGTCTAAGCGGTTAAACTCTTCCCTTATGTTCTGAAGATCGCGGGTTCGAATCCAGACTGCGCCCTTCTGTTTACGAGTGTATTTTTTCCAGAGACCTCTAGGATTGTTGCAGGAACTACGGAGTTCATGTTTTGTGCAAATACTCTCGACAGGTGAGGTGCCATTTCTGCAGAGATGGAATGAATCATATGTGGTAAAACCTGGTGCAATGAAGTCGATCCAGTGACGGCTCGTGCACATTTTTGTTGGTGGGGCCAGACACAAATTTTCGGAAAAATCATGGTTTGTGTTAGGTTATATTTTAATTTATAAAGTAATAAGTACACGTTACACTTTATTTTTGGTGGGGCCCGGTCCCAATGGCCCTTAATGACGAGCCGCCACTGAGTCGATCAAACAAACAATGCTCGTGCAACTCTATTCTAAGTGAGGCAAAACTGTATGACACATGGGAGGACACAACTACATCAGTTTCATCCATTGGCTTCCTAATGTGCAATCACTTTGGGAAAGAACCATTAAGAGGAAACCAAGTGATGCACACAGTCGCTGCCTTTTAGGGCAGACTGGAAAGAAAAGAATCAACGTTGCATTAATATCTGTTCAAATTAGATGCGCTTGACTTCTAACGAAGAAATGGAACATAAAATGCATTTACAGACAATTTTAATTTTCTGTGTTATATTTCTATCTTGCTTTCGTTGGTTTTAACATCATCACAGCTTGAACATTTCTTTGTTTCTTTCGTAAGTTCTAATGGGGCAGACAGCTTTGTTTACATGAAGTAATTGTAGACCTTCTTAAGCGGTTGACCTAACAAAAATATTACCTCTCCTAGTCGGGGAATTGATGTTATTATTATTACAATCTCACTGTTGGCTCTATCATATTTTTCGGTGCATTCCGCCCTGTCTGTAGAATGGTTCTAATTGTGCGAAACATCCGCTTTAAACGTCACTTCCTGAGTGGTTCGCTTCATTAACCCTTACATAAACACCGTGGTAACTCGGTTCCAGTCAAGTGAACTGCATTACGTGTCTATAAGGCAGCTGTCGACAAGGATAACAAACAACTGTGACAGCGTACAAACGACATATGGCACGAGGTTGGAAACATGAACAGACAACCGCTGCCAGAATATCTGCAATTTTTTGAGCAATTTGAAACGAAACTTATTTAAGCATGATTTCTACATAAATAAATGACACATTTCGACATTGAGTTACTAGATTTCCAACTAAAGTTGTTTTAAAAAAAAAAAAATCAGCTTTGAATGAATTTATTTAAAAGTGTGTTATATTATATATATTGTTTGTAAATAGCGTGGTTGACTGAATGCATTAGTATTGTTATATAATAAACATGGCCCAGACACTTCAATGATCTTCAATAGAAACAGCACAGACCACTGATTTCTAAATATTTCGGACATCGCTCCATTGGGCCTTTAGACTCAACCGCAGAGACCCCGTAACAGATATGTTATCGGAGCAATGCCTCATCACAGCCTACATGAAGTTATAGTTATCCATGTCTCAGAGCTGTACATGAAGTTATAGTTATCCATGTCTCAGAGCTGTACATGAAGTTATAGTTATCCATGTCTCAGAGCTGTACATGAAGTTATAGTTATCCATGTCTCAGAGCTGTACATGAAGTTATAGTTATCCATGTCTCAGAGCTGTACATGAAGTTATAGTTATCCATGTCTCAGAGCTGTACATGAAGTTATAGTTATCCATGTCTCAGAGCTGTACATGAAGTTATAGTTATCCATGTCTCAGAGCTGTACATGAAGTTACAGTTATCCATGTCTCAGAGCTGTACATGAAGTTATAGTTATCCATGTCTCAGAGCTGTACATGAAGTTATAGTTATCCATGTCTCAGAGCTGTACATGAAGTTATAGTTATCCATGTCTCAGAGCTGTACATGAAGTTATAGTTATCCATGTCTCAGAGCTGTACATGAAGTTACAGTTATCCATGTCTCAGAGCTGTACATGAAGTTATAGTTATCCATGTCTCAGAGCTGTACATGAAGTTATAGTTATCCATGTCTCAGAGCTGTACATGAAGTTATAGTTATCCATGTCTCAGAGCTGTACATGAAGTTATAGTTATCCATGTCTCAGAGATGTACATGAAGTTATAGTTATCCATGTCTCAGAGCTGTACATGAAGTTATAGTTATCCATGTCTCAGAGCTGTACATGAAGTTACAGTTCAATGAGGGAGCATAACCAACATATAGACCACTGACGAGGGTCCAAGCCCAATGCAGACCACTGAAAGGTACCCAAACCACATACATGTCATTGGGGGAGCCCAAACCACATACAGGCCACTGAGGGAGCATAAATAACATATAGACTACTGAGGGGGCCCATACCCCATATAGGCCACTGAGGAACCCAAATCATGTACAATCCACTGAGGGATCCAAATCACAAACAGGCCACTGAAGGTGGCCCAACCCACATAAGACCACTGAGTGAGACTTAAACCACATACAGGCCACTGAGGAGGTCTTAAAACACATACATGTTACTACGGATGGGGAGGGGAGGGGGTGACTAAAAGTGGCACTAAGAACAAACGCAGTAGAATAGGTCTACTTACATAGCCGTTCTCTTTAATAAGCAAAAAATTGTCTGTGCTTTAAGTTGAACATAATGTGCAACTTTTTGTTTCTCATCCTATATGTTTATTTACTTTTTCTTTCTCATTTTCTCGACACGAACACATAAAGGCCACACAAGCTTGGCCTTTAGTTTGATTGGAAACAGGTGCTGGAGCATAGCCTCAAGCTGAGAACGGCTGTGTTACAGACGTCGCTCGACACATAACCACTTGGCGCTTCTGTCTTATTCTCTGCATCAAATGTCATGTCTAATGGCGTAGGCGAGCATGTCTCTCAACAGCTTCCTGTTTCTAATACAGTTTCACTAATTTTAATGTCAGTTTTCTTTTACTTCGTACTTTGTGTTTTTATACTTCCAACTCTCCATATCGGCCAATTGTTAAACCACTCTTTGTGATTTGTATGTGATCTGAGCTTAAGAGCGATTGTGCGTTGTGCCAGTGCCTACCAGAAGGCCAGAACATCCAATTTCTGGGACGCTTTTTATTTACTAGGGTAGCTTCCCTGGGCCTCTACCGTAGCCGTCTCTTACGACATGCCTTGTAAATCGCAGTGGTACTATTCTTTGATACCGTTCCGAGCCCCAGCAAGACAAGAACGGTAAACAAGGACGGTAAACAAGGACGGTAACAACGGTAAAGATAAACAAGACGGTAACGGGAGTAAACAAGGACACCGTAACAGACGGTAAACAATGAGTTAACTTATAGACTGATGAAAAAACATCGACAATGACTTTATCATCAAATACATCAGACAAGTAAACAAACAACATCATGTATATTCAATAACATAGAAATCAACGTAATTAAACAACATAAAATCAATAACATAAAATCAACAACATAAAATCAACAACATAAAATCAATTAAAATAAAATCAAATAACATAAAAGCAACAATATAAAACAACAACATAAAAGCAACAATTAAAATCAACAAAAATAAAAGCAAATTTATATAAAAGCAACAACATAAAAGCAACAAACATAAAAGCAACAACATAACAGTTAGCATACTAAAATCAACAATTAAATCATCAACTTAAAAATCAACAACTTAAAATCAACAATTAAAATCAACAACTTAAAATCAACAACTTAAAATCAACAACTTAAAATCAACAACTTAAAATCAATATATTTAAACAACATAAAAGCAACAACATAACATGAGCAACATAAAATCAACAACATAAAATCAACAACATAAAAGCAACAATATAAAAGCAACAACATAAAAGCAACAACATAAAAGCAACAACATAACATGAGCAACATAAAATCAACAACTTAAAATCAATAACATAAAATCAATAACATAAAATCAACAACATAAAATCAACAACATAAAATCAATAACATAAAATCAACAATATTTAAACAACATAAAAAGTTCACACAGTGACTACAAACAGAAGACAATATGCAGCATCTGTCCTGTTTATCAAAAACACCAGGGTTCAAATAGTCGTTTCAAATATACATTCCCATGTTTTCTAAACGTGCGTGTCTGTATCCTGATGGATATGTATGCAATACCCTTGTCTGACGCCCTGTGCCACATTTCTTCCAGAAAGGATGGGAAATCTTCAAGAATCTTGAAAGTGATAAATGTTGGAGCACGAGTTCTGGAGGAGCCAGACTTCTGGCCTGGTAGAAATTGGCTGAGTTTTAAATTTCAAAGACGTGACCGATTTCCACTAAGAAAAACTGGTTGTGGATGGATCGTTTCTTAGCTCTGACATATTGAAGCCTGTTAATGAAGGCATGCAATAGATCGTCCTGGACCTGTTTTGAAACAGTGCTAGAGAAACGAACGGGGACAACAGCAAAATGAATTGGTAACAGATCTTTGCTAACTCTTGGAGGAAAAGTCTCAATCAATCAGAAAAGAATATGCTAGCTGTCCGCTCTGTCGCTCTTATCAATTTCTTTGATCGTGTTTTTGTTATGATAGTAGACTGATGGAGATATTTGATGATAAGACAGTTGAAGATAAGATAGATAATTGCATTTCTCTTTTCAAATTATTTCTTGTTGTTTGTAACTACGTTAATTTGAAATGTTGGATACTGAGTCGCACGTGTGTTGCCGGATCACAAGAGGAGCAAAGAATAGTCCACTGCGACCTACAAGGCGTGTTGTAAGAATTACTAAGGTTGGGGCCTACGGAAGCTACTCTAGTAAATAAAAAGCGTCGCAGAAATTGACATGCTGGCCTACTTGTAGACGCACAACTGGCATAACGTACAATGACTCTATGATTGAATCACATACACATTACAAAGAGAGGTTAATGAGTGCTCGATATGGAGCATGGGTTTCAAAGTGGGGTACCACTCCCCCAGTGGGCACTGAACCCTTCCAGGGCGACGATAGTGGGTTCAGAAGCATTTGGGGAAGTTTTTGTTCGTGATTTTGCGATTGAATAATGATTAAAAATTTGAATTCTGCATTTTAATTCATCTTATGCTCATCTTACACGATCCATTTTCACATCAATTTTCTATTTCCTGTATATAATCATTTGAAAATTGACCATGCATGACAGAAATACATATCAATTTTCTATGTCAAAGTGAAAATAGAGCATATATATATATATATATATATATATATATAAGGGTTTAAAACCAAGGATTGACTTCATTGTACCGGGTTTTACCCCATACGGCTCGGTCCCTCTCCGCAGAAATAGCACGCCACCTGCCGAGAGTATTGCACAAAACACGAACTCCATAGCTCCAGCAACAATCCTAGGGATCTCTGGAAAAACTGCACTCGTGAACAGAATGGCGCAGTTCGCGACTCGACTCCAGACAAGAACCCAGAAGACTCAAAGAGCAAAGGCAAGCAAGCAAGAAGAAGCAATAATATGGTGACTGCAAACTGTAATGGGGCGTTGGCGTTAAGAAGTTCATGTCGACAAAGTTCATGCCATGAGCCGTAAGTTTGGGAATCTATGATATCAGGCTGAAGAAGAAGAAGAAGAAGAAGAAAGAAGAAGAAGAAGAAGAAGAAGAAGAAGAAGAAGAAGAAGAAGGAAGAAGAAGAAGAAGAAGAAGAAGCAGAAGAAGAAGAAGTAGAAGAAGAAGAAGAAGCAGAAGAAGAAGAAGAAGAAGAAGAAGAAGAAGAAGAAGAAGAAGAAAAGAAGAAGAAGAAGAAGAAGAAGTAGAAGAAGAAGAAGAAGAAGAAGAAGAAGAAGAAGAGAAGAAGAAGAAGAAGAAGAAGAAGAAGAAGAAGAGAAGAAGAAGAAGAAAAAGAAGAAGAAGAAAAGAAGAAGAAGAAGAAGAAGAAAGAAGAAGAAGAAGAAGAAGAAGAAGAAGAAGAAAGAAGAAGAAGAAGAAGAAGAAGAAGAAGAAGAAGAAGAAGAAGAAGAAGAAGAAGAAGAAGAAGAAGAAGAAGAAGAAGAAGAAGAAGAAGAAGAAGAAGAAGAAGAAGAAGAAGAAGAAGAAGAAGAAGAAGAAGAAGAAGAAGAAGAAGAAGAAGAAGAAGAAGAAGAAGAAAGAAGAAGAAGAAGAAGAAGAAGAAGAAAAGAAGAAGAAGAAGAAGAAGAAGAAGAAGAGAAGAAGAAGAAGAAGAAGAAGAAGAAGAAGAAGAAGAAGAAGAAGAAGAAGAAGAAGAAGAAGAAGAAGAAGAAGAAGAAGAAGAAGAAGAAGAAGAAGAAGAAGAAGAAGAAGAAGAAGAAGAAGAAGAAGAAAGAAAGAAGAAGAAGAAAGAAGAAGGAGAAGAAGAAGAAGAAGAAGAAGAAGAAGAGAAGAAGAAAGAAGATGAAGAAGAAGAAGAAAGAAGATTTCAATGTAATTTAAACAAGGTTCTGTGCCAACCTTTTTTTCTTAAGTTTCTTCTCCTCTTCTGCGTTCACCCTCATGAATTCAGATGTAGCCATGGCGCCTGATGTGGAGCTTCTGATTGATTTTTGCGTGAAAGCTTGCTTACCGTTTTATGGGTTTCCTCGCCATACAGGCGGGATTTCTTCGACTTGAGAGGTTTTCTTAAGCTGATGTTGGTGACTGCCTTTTCTGGTGTTGTTAGTCAAAGACATCTTTGTATACAAGTTAATAAAAGACATTGGAAGAATCAACAAATCTTGTAAAGTTCACAAACTATAAAAACAGCATATGGGTATTGTTAGGGTGTGGCACTGTGAATTTGAGCATGCGCAAAGAGCAAGCCGTCTGTGAGTTCAGACTTTAAACTTCCGTTATTTGCACGACAGGTTTACAGATAGCCTGGCAAACAATAAAACGAGCCAGTGCTGTGAGATCTGTTTCCGTTCGACGTGACAGCGACGTGGACAGATAGGCCTGGAAATTAAGTCAGTCAATCTCGGCTGCTTTCAGAATTAATTTCCCTCCGATAAAGATATCTCTCAAACACCTCCTCCCTCCGTTTCTCTTTTCTCCCTAGTAGGATTCTTGGGGGCGCGATAGCAAAGTCGATAACAAGTTTTACTAGTAACAACTTAAGTCCGGGGTTCGAAACCAACTTGGGCCCAATAGTTGTCTTTGGGGGTTTATGTGGCGTAGAGGTTAGGCGCTCGTCTCAGTGCCAAATGTACCGGTTCGCTTCCTCGTGAAGATATCGGGATATTTTTCTAGATATCCCTGATCTCAGGTGACGCCCATGTAGCGCCAGGGCTCACAAGGAAGCAAAGAACAGTACCACTGCGACCTATAATGCATGTCGTAAGAGGCGATTGATGTCAGACCTAGGGAAGCTACCCTAGTAAAAAAAAGAGTCACAAAAATCGGATGTGAAGGTCTACTTGTAGGCGCATATCTGACACAACGCACAATTGCTCTTAGGCTCAGATCACATACAAATCACACAGAGTGGTTAACAAGTGGTCGATATGGGCGTCGAAGAAGAAGACAATATTTTCAGCATGTGTGTTGCTAGATGCAGCGAGATGTCTGAGAAATGTCCATATGCCGAAACTCTTGCCAGTCCGGGAGAAATTCACATGTACCTGTATTACACGCCGTAAGGGGGTCCTACGAGCATTCTTTTCAAATACACTCATTTCATTTTCGTCCTCCATGTATTCGTCGTATATGTCGCCTCTGATTTATTATTGCGTGATAATTTGCTTTCCTTATCACTAGTGTTTCTCGCTATTCAGGCGAGCATTACTTCGACTTCGGAGGTATTTGTAATTTTGATCCACAAGTATATATATCAGTGTTTCCTATAGTGCAATTGCGCACCGTGTGCTCTTCGAAAATTGTTAGCCCAAGCTGGCTTTCAACAACGAAATTTCCCCGGCATGTTGTCACTAGCAAATCGTGTTATTTCTTCTGCTTCTTCTTCTTCTAACGCTCCATATCGACCACTTGTTAAACCACTCTTTGTGATTTGTATGTGATCTGAGCCTAAGAGCGATTGTACGTTGTGCCAGTTATGTGCACATTCGATTTCTGTGACGCTTTTTACTGACTAGGGTAGCTTACCTAGGCCCGTACCTTATTCGCCTCTTACCTTGTTGGCGCAATGTACGAGGGTGCATTGAAAAGTAATGCCTCCAAGTCCATAACTTTGTTAATAATGTTCGGAGGCAATTGACACCGATATCAGAATAAAGTATATGTAAGTGTGTTTTCAGGACAGTAAGTGTCAGTGTCTGGATTGTTGCGCATGCGCACAACATTATCCAAGATGGCGTCATACATGGAAATTCGGTTGAAGCAAAGAGCTGTGATTGAATTCTTGACGGCCGAAGGTTGTGTTCCCATCGACATGCATCGGAGAATGAGAGCGGTATATGGTGACGCCTGTGTGGATGTGAGTACTGTTAGGAGGTGGGCACGGACTGTTAAAGGCGACAATCCAGCGACGATGACCTTGCAATGATCAGGCTCGCAGCGGACGACCAATTACAGCAGTGGATGAACAACACCAAGCTCGCGTGGACGAACTGATTCATGTCAATCGCCGCATCAAGCAAAAAGATGTCACTACAATGAAGAAACTACGGGCAAGACTGCAACGTGTTCGTCCTAGAAAACACACAGTCCTTCAACATGACAATGCTCGTCCACACACCAGTAGACAAACAGCGGCAGCATTAGAGCGTCTCAATTTTGACGACATTTTAGCGCACCCACCATATAGCCCCGATTTGGCACCTTGTGACTTTTTCCTGTTCCCAAAGCTCAAGGAACATCTCAAGGAAAACAGATATGCTTCTGACGAGAATTGGCAGCAGATGTGCGTACCTGGCTTCGTTAAAAATCATCAGATTTTTTCTTCGACGGGATGCAACAACTAGTTCGACGTTGGCGTGTGTGTGTGGAACGTGGAGGTGACTATGTCGAAAAATAATGACTCTATTGTGTAGTGGACATCTCAAGCTTTCTGAAAATGTATGTTTCATTTGTAAATTATGTATATTAACAAAGTTATGGACTTGGAGGCATTACTTTTCAATGCGCCGTCGTAACTATTCTCTGCTCCCCTTGAGAGTCCCGGTAGCAGACGGGCAATACACCAGCTGATAAGACGGGCAATACACCAGCTGATAAGAGCAAAGAAACGGCAATACACCAGCTGATAAGAGCACCAGCGATAAGAGGCAATACACCAGCTGATAAAACGGCAATACACCACTATAAGAGGCAATCACCAGCTGATAAGACGGGCAATACACCAGCTGATAACGGAAAAAGTGAAAGACAACAACTGATAGAGGAAACAATGGAAAATGTAACGGAAACAAATATGAAATCAATCAAATCCAGTTCTGACTTGTTCTCGTTGCTGAGATAATTGAAATAAACAAACTCTTTCTTCACTACCCGCTTCCGCAGCGGCAATCCGTCATTTTGTGATCACTTCAGAACCGACCTCTGACTCCAGACATACAGGCTCTTCTGACTGTCAAAGTGATCGTAACTACAACTGCCACAACATGTCTGCCAGGCAGACAGGAGCAAATTTACATGCTCAAACACATTTCAGCGTCAATACGAGAATTTGGGGTCAAAATACTAATTATCAGGAAGAACAGCGTTCTAGCTCAGAGGTACACGTAGTGTCGGTACTTGCAGGCTATTTTCAAAACCTCACTTTCTTCTTCTTCGTCGTCTTTAGATCATGTTTGCTCTAGATCAGCGTATCCCAAAGTGGGTGGTACTGCCCTGTGGGCACTGAGCCTTCCAGGGGGCGGTAGTGGTTCAGAATCATTTTGGGAAGGTTTTTTCGTGATTTCGCGATTGAATAATTATTACAAATTTGAATTCTGCATTTGAATTCATCTTATGTTCACTTACACGATCCATTTTTTCATCAATTTTCTATTTTATGTCAATCATTTGAAAATTGACCATGTATGACAGAAATATATATCAATTCTCTATGTCAAAGTGGAAAAAAGAATATGGGGGCGTTGGCAAACTGTTATAATGGGAAGGGGGCGTTACAAAGTTTATGTCTTTCAA